>JASSRZ010000086.1:9464531-9501385 GCA_032164315.1 Malacoctenus gilli | reverse complement strand
CACACACACACACACACACACACACACACACACACACACACACACACACACACACACACACACACACACACTTGCAGAGGCTCACCTCTGGCTAAAGCCTCCATCAGCTAAATGCCAACCAGATAAATCTCAAGGACTAAGAGTTAAATGGAATATTAATATTCTGATAAATTGAGCAGAAAGTCAAGAGAGTATTATGCTGAGCTCTCCCATCGGTGATGACTTCATTCCAGTTTTACCTTGCTTCACTCTGCCTCACATCAGTGTATAGTGAACAAAGCTCTTTTCCTGACGTAAATGTTTTCTTGGCTTGTTTTTCTCCCCCTGTAACCAAGTGCTGTCTTCTTGTAACTATCAACTTGCTCGGTAACTGTCGGAGGGCAGGTATTGTCCAACAGTTTTAGCTCATCAAAAACCATCACAAAAAAAACAAACTTAACCTCATTCCCAACATGTCAGAGAGAGACTAATTGCAGATTGCGATGCCACAGTTCGTTCAGTTTTTCTGGCGCAGGGCAGCAAAATGAGGGTATGCAGGTATTCTCGCAACTTTCACAGTCTGCACAAAGACAAAGTCCTCCTCGGAGGTACAGCGTGTACACCAGTCTTGGAAACTTGGACAGCTATCTATCACGTGCCACCATCAGGGAGGTGTCTGATCAGCCGTAAACTCGTTTTGCAGCATGAGAGCGGCCCCCGAACACACCGGCACAGTCATAAAGAACTCTCCTCAGAGACAAGGAGAGGTCCTGCAACAGATGGTACAGCCCCCACAGAGTCTTGATCTTTACTTCATCAATTCAGTCGAGAGACAGAAGCAAATGAGACGAACTTCCTCAAGATGTCTGCCGACCTGCCAAGAGCACTGAAAAACTGTGCATAAGTGTACCCGGGAGGATCGGTGGCGTTTTAAAGGAAGAGGTTCCTCCCACCTAATATCGGGTTGAAGCCTTTTCTTTTGTTCTTGCTCAATTTGTTCTTTGTCTTATTTTATCACTGCCAAATTTGAATCCAGCTTCAGTTTTGGAGCATCTCCTAACAGCAATACGCTGGAGCAACACGGACACTCCTTCAGCCTTTCTGTTAATGCAACTTATTATACACTTGCTACATGGCTAACAGTGGGAATCGTCATTATTACACGATCATTTTCTTATTACTTGGCACACTGCACATAAGGTGTCAGCCTAAATAGAACCACTTATTAACTAAGTGTGGGTTAAGCTGCAAGTAATGGTGGCAAAGAGTGGGGTGAAAAGGGATCTAAAAGGCAATAAAAGCTGGAGAAGACTGAAGTAAATGGTGTAATAAAAAGTATCCCTAATGATACTATTTAACCAACTCTGACACTTTGTTCCCCCAGACATTATAATATTAATCTCCTACCCTCAGTGGGTATCATTCACGCAATAATGAATCGAGAAGAAATTTACAGCATCCTGCCACTGACGTGCTCAGACAACCCTCAAGTCAGAGAAAGTATTGTGCGCAATCCTGATATTAAATCCTGGCCGAGCAGACGAGATTCAGCTTTAAAATATGGGACCGAGAAGAAAGAGAGAAAAGGCAGAAGCGAGGTGCTAAAGAAGGACGAGACACAAAGACTGACTCTCTTTACCTTCTGTGTCTTGGCTCAGGCAGGTTGACAGCAGCAGCAGCAGATAAAGGAGTCCTGCGCCCATTACGCGTGGCCGTTTGACCCGGCCCCATGGCAGTGGCCCCATTAAGCCGATTCTAACCATCTTCACCACCATGCTTCACCGGGCATCCAGCTGTGCAGAGAGAGGAGACGGGTGCATATCAACGCAGGTTAGTCACAATCATTAACCTCGTTTTTTTCGCTTTGCGACGTGCGGCAATGGAAGTTACAGTTCAGGTGTCGAGTGACGTCATGAGGCCATACAAAGCAAAACTGAGGTCCCCTTTTATGTGGCAGACTTTCTGGTCTGGATCAACTGTACCTTAACTTTAATGCAAGAATGCATCTTGACTTGCATGAGCAGAACGACTCGCGTGAGGAGAATTGACTTGCATGTTGTTGAAAGTTTTGTGAGTGTACTTTAGTTGGGACATACTTAAATGATCTACAGTGTGTGTACTCATGAAGATTTGTACACACGTATGAATATTAGTGTGTGACAAAATGTGTGCATGTGTGCATGTCTTGTGTGTAGGTGCATTTTAAAAACCCCACAGTGACCTCATAATTCTTCCTTCCACACTCTCTAAATGTTGTTTAATCAATGAGCCCTACTGAATTCCTCATGCTGTTATTCAGGGATATGACGCTGTATCACTGATATAAAACAGCTCAAAACGGTACAAGTTCAGGCCATATTTTTTTCAGAACTCTCCATGACAGTAGAAGAGCAAAAAATCCACTTGTTGAAAGTTTGCACTGGAATGTAAACAGAGATTCAAAGGTCCTTGTCGATATGCTCTCAGGTATGTACACGTTAAACATTGCAGAAGCACTTATTGTCTCATGCATGCTCGGATTTATTACACAAAAATGAATCAGCACACAGAAATAAAGTTGCATGCATAAAACTGTACACACATCGTTTTGCAAATAGGAGTGTAATTAAAGCGAAAGGTAAACACTTGATACTCCATCCAGAACGTACTACTCAAGCTGGAGACTGCAACCCAACTTAAACAGTTCAGGGTTTACAGCAGTTTAACTTTATTCTCTGCGTTCCCCACAGAAGCGAGCGCTGCATAAAGCGATGTTTCCCACATTGACAGCGTGCCTCATCGCATCCCCTTACGTGCACTGGCCTCGCAATGTAAAGCTCCGATGGCATTTAATATTTATCGTGCGGCTGCACCTCACAGCGACTGCATGACAGTCGGAAATCTCTGATCAATCTCTGCGCTCGTGCATCAGGGTAGATTATTGTTTCACAGTGATTGCCTGCACAATGGGAAAATATAGAAAAACCTGTGGATGATGATAGAGATGGAAATATTTTGTGCTACGCAAAAAAAAGAGGAAAAAAACGCCGGCGGTGCCAACAACATCTCAGATCTTGGTGTGGAAAATTTGCCACATTTGAAATGCTACACACGAGGAGGAGTGAGAAAAAACATGTCAGGCTGCTGCTGCGTGCGTGCGTGTGTGCACGCGTGCATGCGTGTGTGTGTTTGTCTGTGTGTGTTTGTGCGTGTGTTGTTCAGGATAAGATTTATTGCATGTTATAGGAAGAACATACAGCTGAAGGGAACAGGAAGGGCTTTCTTGAAGTCAGAGCCGCAGACACATTTGTTTACTGTGCATGTTGTTTGTGCGTACATGTCAGTAAAATGGTTGGCTTTGTAGTAATTCAGATCAAACGTCTGCGGCATCAACACAGCCCATTTTGTTGCTTACATACAAATACATGGATCACAAGAGGGGCTATCTTACAGTTTTCAGCATGCTTCAAGAAATCAGTGTGTACCTTTTATTTGGAGGTGGGGGGGGGGGGTTACAGTGCCCATTAAATGACTTTAAGCCAGCTGAGGTGTACCATTTCAAAATGTGTCACGTTCTCCGTGGTGAAGGTTTCAGTTCCATATGTGTATGTGTAAATAGCTGTTTAGCCTTGAGCTCCTCCCATTAGGAATGTCAGACAACAGTGAAATGATGTATAGATTTCATTTTACATGGAATTAAGCTCATTCGCCTGACTTGCCGGAGATAAAGCAGAACTAAGGAATGGCCGCACCTTGACCTGCTTTGCATTGTTTTGTTCCAGTCCACATCAGTTCATTGCCACGGTGGCGCCGAGAGTGCGCTTTTCACACCAGACAAAAGATTCTCAAGCGTGGAGCACGGCTCGGCTGATTCAGAGAGGACAACATTAACCGCTTCCAGTCACGCAAAATCTGCCGCCTGTTTAATTAGGCCTGATTTATGAAGCTCCCCTGGCCGAGATAACTGTGACAGAGTCAGATTACTATTGCCCGACCCACTGAATGGAGATGGAGTTGGCTGATAATGAAAATGTAATTGTGATATTCCACCAAAGCCCCGAAGGTGAAATCCAACAGTCATGGAGCCTCCAACATAGTAGCTTCATCTGAAGGACACACTCCAGTCTCACAATGCCACACTGCTCTTTTTACTGAGCTTTCGAAACTCTGGGTGCTCTTGTCACTTTGTAATGGTTCGTGTGTGCGCGTGTGTGCCTCACCTCTGACATTGCCGAGTTGTTGGGTCTCAACAGAGAGGCAGATGGCATGTGTTTTTTATTTCCTGTGGCACTGATTCATTATGAATTGCTGGCAATATTCGATGTTTATGGATTCAAAACTCTCGAGACGTAATGCTAGCCCTGTTGATGAGTTTCATAAATAATTCCAGTCGTTTTTTTAATTAGGCTGAGTCCCCGGGCGACTAATCTCTGTCTGCAGCCGCCGGTGATCACGTTGAGATACTGGCGTGAGGCTGACGGACGTTTGAGACCCGAGCTCACACCACGGGCGATCGCGCTGGCTCCTCGGTGTATTTAAAACTCCATCAGAGGCTCTGAACACAGTCACAGCCTGTCAAAATTCACGAAAAGTATTCACAAGTTGACGTGCGTGCGCTACAGGATCACTTTAATAACTTTAATACATTGTTTTCTAATTATTTATGCCTGGCTGAGCACAGAGAATAAGAAAACAACAACCAAACACTGTGCATCTAAACTGGATATGTTCCATGCTGCATATTCTAATCAACATACAAACCAATACCTCAGGCAAGCAGCCATAACAGGCAAAGCCTCACAGTTTAAAAGAAACCAATACGACTAGTTCGACTGGAGAGAAAAGAGCCATCTGGGTTTCGAACCCAGGCCAATCGCAATGACTTGAGAGTGTTATTCACCACACCACAATGTATGGTTCAATCAAGAAGGTTAGAATTTAAGTCGCCATTCGATTTATAAGCAGAGTTCATACGGCTCACACTTTCGAGAGCTTCTCTTTTTCAATATCCAAATTTAAGGGGGGGGCATGGCAAGTCAAAAATAGACTTGTTTTAGGCAATAACTTGATCTAAGATGAGCTCAGTTGTCAATTATCATAAGCCAACACAAAGCCAGATTGATTTTTGACGGTGGTGAAAAAGACCACAGCTAACAGTCCAAGGAATAGCACCACAACTGATGTGTTGCTGCCTACAGCTGAACGCACATCAAGACTGAAGGTTTGTTGTTTTAAGTTTATTAAAATTTCCCCTAATTAATCACTGAAGCTGCATTTCATTATAACTAGTGTTATTAGCTATTTAGTTAGAATGACATGTTGGTGCCATTTCTGAATAGAAACAAAACTAGAATAAGACACATTCTATAGCAGAGATTAGACCTGGCAAACTTTTATTTTGAAGGCAACTCCGTCTTCACTTTATTGTTTTAGCAAATCAAAGGGAGGAGAGAAAGTCCTTCGCGTATCTTGGGATCGATGTGGTTAGGAATGACTGTTGTAAAAGGCAACCAGACATACAACATAGATACAAAGTCCAAAAGAGACATGGATCTCCAGCCTGATGTCAGACATTACTCTGGATCCTGCCTGCTCATTCATGCTTTTAATTGGGTTTCGCCATAGTTTGCAAAACTATACTCAGTACGGAAACAAAAAAAAAAGCAGAATTTCCGCAGCTACTTTCAAAGATACTTTTGCATATTTCACCACACCGAGCTAAAAGTGCATTTTCATCCCTGGTGCCTTTTTTGGAGGCTGCAAGCAGCGTGCAAGTGGATGCAATAAAAAGACTGAACAGCTGCAGTGAATTAACACAGCGCAGCAAAACAAGTAGCATTGTCGCAAACGGCCAGAGTCACCAGACAACTAGCTGTTGAATCACAGTCATTTAAAGTGTAATGAAAATCAGACAATTACTGCTTTGATTATAGTTCCATTTCAAAGGATTAAAAGGAGAGGAATAATACATGCCGAGGCTTCACAGGGAAACACAGTCATTTTTTTCAGACCTGGAGCTTAATGAATTCCCACTTAGAACATCGGAACTGGACCCAGTCAGCCTCAATTTTTTGGATCACACTCAGTGAGAGCGAGCCTGTGTGTGTCGGGCGGGGTTGCCGCCTCATGTTTAATTCCCCAGCAAGGTTGACGGAGCGCTGTGGCAGACAATAGTAGGCCATGCTGTAAGCGTCAGTAACCGGGATGAAGTGTATTAGGGCTGAAGGCGCTTCTCCTCTGGTGGAACTTCAAAAAGTTTCATTCCTCTGGAGAGGAGCACAAATACACCCCGGCAGAGAGATGGAGAGAGAAATAGAGAGCGAGAGGAGGCGCTCGCACAATGGAAAGCGGGAGGAGAGAAAGAGAAACACGGAAACGCAGAGGAGACGGAGAGAGGAGCAGAAGGTAGAAAAAGCAACCGAGTGACAACAAGAGATTAGAAAAGTCAGAGACTTTGTTCTCGACACCCAGACAGAAAAGAAGAAGCAGTGCAGCAGAGAGTTTGTGACCTGCTCTTTTGAGGCCTCTGGTTTCACTGAACAGCAACAACTGCTCATTGATGTATAGCGGGCACAAGGCAGGCGAGCAAATAGGAGCAGGGCAAAGGGAGCGCCGAGATCAGATGGGAAAGGAGGACGGGGGAGAAACAATAAGAAATAGATCAAAGACCGAAGAAGAAGAATAAGGAGATGAGCTCTGGAGAGAAGAAACCAAATGGAAAGAGAGATTTCGGGAGAGAAACAAAAACTTTGACCTTTAAACAAATGAGATATTGATAGAGAGAACGTGTGTGTTTAAAAATAGTGAAATGGAGACGGTAAGCAAAACAACAGGGAGACTTAACCCCAAAAAGGAAGCCAGAGTGAGAGACGGCGGCAGCTTGTTTCAAGTTGTCTGCCTCCTCTGCCATTGCATGTGACTGATAAGACCCCGTTACTGTAACTGACTGTCTGCGCATGTGAGCAGGAAAACAACAAATACAAATGTTTTCCTTGTACTGTCACAACCGACATCTGTCTGTTTCTCCTCAGTCAGCGGGTTTGTTTGCGTTTTGTGCCTGTCTGCTTTGTGTCTTTCGCAAGTCGTCTGCTGCCAGAAACAAGACGAGAAATTTCTGCCTTTTAAAGAAATGTTTTTCGGGTTGCAGACGGATGGGTGACAGGCATTTGGAGGGAAGCTCCCCACGTAAACTCGCAAACACCTGGCTAGTTCATGTGCACGAGAAGTATCGCGTCATTGTCAGCGTTATCGGTATATCTTAACTGCAGTTATCTGATGGCGACAAATCAGTTTAACACAGCCAGATGTCTTCCGAAAATCCTGGTGTGTATCAACAAACATCACTCTGGCTCGTTTCAAGTAAACGGAAAAGATATCATGCGTTACGTCATGAATGGAAAACCGCACAGAGGACGGAACAAACAACGAAACTAGCCAATCGAAAGAGAGCAGCAGCAGCGACCTCGCCTTATGTTACTGTGTGTGTATGATCTCCAAAAACAATCGGAAACATATTTCTAAGGATTGAATATCTGCAGTGCATGTAAACATGAAAAAAAAAAAAAAATCCAAATTTTAACCCTCTAACTCCCGGATCACCCACTCGCCAGACCAAAATATGAGTCACTTCTTGGCACATCTTTGTAACTAACAGGTTGCATATATAAAGTTTGAAGTTCCCAGCAAACAGTGTTTGTGGCAACGTGTAACACAACATTTGGAGTTTCTTTATGAATAGCCATTAAACCCCTTTTGGAGAGGTTTGTAACGTGCTGATTAAGGACAAACTCTACCCCACTTGGCAGCACAGGAGAACACTAACACATGTGCACACACTGGCGTCGCCCAAGCTGTCCAATAAGCTAATGGTGGGGCACTTTGCTCGTCTTGCTCTGCCAATCTCATTGAGTGTCACAGAGACCATCAACACCTGTGAGTGTGAAGAGGCGCAGCATCCATGTGCCGGCACAATGTTCCTGATTACACAAGAGGACTAACCACAAACACGCTCAAAGACAGAGAGTGGAAGACGGGAAGTGCTCGTCATTAACGGAAGAAGATTTTCCCCAAATTCTTGATTTTTAAAAACTGAAAAATGAGCAGAGACACAGCAAAGCGGTTCCATCTGAAATTCATTGAGATGAAAAGTGAAAAATTCATTCGCAGCGGAATGTTAAGAGCAAGTTGAGACCAGCCCCGACACGGCCGCCCTGACCTGCACCTCTCACCCTGCACCACTATGACAGGAGCTCTTGGCGGTTCAGCGGGAGACTTGGGGCCCGTCTGAAGCAAATGTCAAATAAATTTCTCATCCGATCATGACTTTAAGTTGTCTATTATGCCTTCAGGTTCTTCTAGTCAGAAAGGTCCCTAACCCTTTATTGGGCACTCATATCAATACTTATAAAACCATTTTTTAAAATTAACAGTAGCTGTATTTAAATATTTATTGTTTTCATGGAAAGTGATCTTCCTTTTTTTCCTTTTGTGCCATGTGTATGTTGAGCCTTCATTTAAAAAGCAGGCTGGTGGTGTGGTCGTACCGTGGTCGTACCGTCTCCAACCATTTCTAAATTCCCATCTGAGTGTTGAAGTCATCAGAATATTTGAATCCCGCCTCTGCTCCAACAATATCTCATCAGCAGGTTTGCACGCTGTTTTCTGATTCATTGTGGGGTAATTCATTTGCACTCAAGCTCCAATTTTAATATTTTCAGCGGCACTTGAAAGCCGCAATAACGCCAGAATACTGAGTGGCAACATTACATCGCCACGCATTGGTGTCAACAAAACTGACACTCGTCGCAGTTATGTTACCTCAAGTGCTACCAAATAAATGAAGCAATTTGAGGGATTTGCTCGCATCAGCCTCGAAGGACTTTTCTTCTTCTAATGTAATCAGGCGACGATTGCCGAGGACGGCGAAGGTACAATAAAACAAAACGGCAGGAACGAAACGCGTCTTTCAATTGACAATGTTACCCCAGAAGCAAAGAAAGGCGAACGAACGTGAGCGATGCGGGACACATTTCAAGCTCTGTTGGAAAAAAAGTTGGTGAAACTGGAGAGCTAAGATTGAAGATGAAGGTGGAAAGAGAATCAAAGAAACTCTTTCAGCTTCCACCTGAAAGATACGGAGCAAAAAGACTGATGGTAAAATAAATGAAGAGCGGTAGGAGGACACAGCAAGTGCAAGAGAAAAAACAAATGTCATATATTAGCTATTCTAAGCGATTATGCAATAAAGTGCTGGAAAAAACCAGCGGGGTGTAAATATGAGCGCTTTATTCACACTTAGAAAAAAAATAAATCTACCGAAGCGATTTTACTTTGTTCAGCAGTCATGCCAGTAAATGATTTAAATTCTAAGCAAGACTGAGGAAGCAAGAGAGATTCGAATTAGGAGACACAATGAGACACAAAGGAGGAGCCGAGGGATGGCGGGTCAGTCCAGGACGGTTTACAGCATTTCCTGCATATTTGTTCCACGTTGGAGACTTGGCGTCTCATTCATGTTTTGTTAAATCCTCAAAGGTCTGGTCTCATTTAAGGGATTTTAATCATGTGCATCCCCCCTCAGCTCAGATCTGCTCCTATTCAAACAGCGAAGCAGCTCTGGGCTGACTGACTGAAACTTCGTCCAACTCCATTCGAGGTTTACTTTGCTTGGAATTGACGAGCTAATGAAACTTTAAGTATTACAGCTTGAAATTCGGTGCGTTTTGCTGTCAGAGGTCAAAGTCACTGTGATCGTGTTGATTCTCACTGAAATATCTTGAAATTGTTTGGTTGTTTGTTCAGAAGTTGCCAATATCAAGCTAATTATCTGGACTGCATTTATTTGATGCTCAGACCGACATTAAAGGCAGCAGCAACTTCACAAGTTTCCAGAGGCACACGCGGTAGTTATCCTTCACATTCTACTCACTTGTAGTTTTGTTGTGGATGATAATTGGATGGATCAAAAGAGTGTGTGTATGCGAATAGATATGATCGTTGTGACAAACCCCCAAATAATTAGCACCTGACTTTGCTTTTTCTTTCTCGGATCGCAACATCACTCCTTTGATTCACACTCACCACTCTAATCAACTCCATTTTCGCGTGCGGAGGCAGAGAAAAAGGTCAGATAAACTGATTGCGTGCCACCTGCCCAGCGCCAAGCACCGACTCGCTGATAAATCCAGGCAAAGGCTTTTAGGTGTAAAGTGACAAATATGTCTGGTGAGAGTTAGAGGAAAACGGGCCAGAGAATTAACGAGAACAGAAACTTTATAATTGTAAATCTGGGAGGAAAAAAAACTGCACAGATTTCATATTGGCAAGTGTGGTGTTCCTGCACAATGAAGGTATGCATTGATGAGGAGAGCCTGGATTTTGTTTTGTTACATATCAGCAATCAGCACTGACCTTTGAGGAAATGTCAGTGGTGTAGGAGGCAAAAAGGCCACATAGTGTAGACTGGTGGAGTGGTGGTTCAGACACAAGGATGAAGACCCATTCGCCCAGATTTCCTTCAGGTTGGGATCAGTAGACTGACGTTTGGGTATGTTTGCCTTTGTTCTCTTATTTATCTAAGTCACTGCAGGTTTGTTATTCCTTTTGCAATTGTTGGACTGCCATGAACCTGTTCTACTAGTTTGGTTTCCATCGCCACTTTCCAACCCAGTGTTACTAAAAGCTACCTGAATCCAGAATTTAATGCCGTAAGATACATGCAGCCGGTTTCTGGCCGAGTCAGCACGGGTGAACGCGTTTTCAATTTCTCCCACTTTGTAGCTAATGAAGCAGGGCAGCACAGTTTAGTTCTGATCATCTATTTCCTGTCCTCCATTAAGCTCTGATGACTCATTTCCGGTGTCCCTCCCGGCAGGTGACACAACACTGGCGAGATATCCATTGCATCAAACAGCCGAGAGTAGTTGGTATGCGCGCATGTGTCGAGCTGGCGCATTTGCATGTTGCTCCTCATATGCGAGGGGCTGAATAATGAAGCATGGCCCACGGTTAACATGGTGTAAGTAGGTGTTAACTATGACAGATTGTGCTGTCACTGGTGACCATGGCTGATCAGTCAGATAGCCTTCACCTCTCTGCTCCTCAATTATTTCACCGTCACATAACTGTATGGACGGCAATAAATCTCACATCTCATTTCATGCGGTTGATTTCACCTCTAATGTCAAAGCAGCTCCGATTTCAATTTGTCAGATTTTTCTTTTTTTAGCTTTTGCTGTCAGCTGTCAACATTTTCTTTTTTTCCCAAAGACTCTCCTGAAGAAGCCACACATGGATACACACTAACTCAGCTGTTGTAGTTTAATTGGAGAGATGTGTTTGTAAGAGAATGGCAACCTTTACTCTACGTTACAATTGACACTTTTCAAGCCGCAAATTTGCATATGAGGGAGTTAATGATGTAAACTTTGGATTTCCCAAAGAGAGTTTCACATTTTTATCCCTATTAGTGATTTTGGGGAAGATTCTAGACATTTGCAGATTCGACACACACTTTTTTTTTATCTTGAAAATTGTCAGGACACACAAAGGCCTCCAGCAAGTTGTGCTTTTACCCAACCAGGTGTAAGAAGTGACATATTAATGTCGAAGGAAAGGCAACCGCTGTCAGTCATCCATTGTCGAGCCTGCATGGAATGACAGCTGTCGCAAGCAAATGTCGAGTGGGTCATGACAGACCGTGATGATGGAGAGAATGTGGGCTGAAGTCTGGCTGCTAGAGGGAAAAAAATCCTTCACTGTCCACAGTTCCATCAGTGAAAGGTAAAAGCATCCACACTAAGGTTACACTGCTAAATGTGGCAAATGCTCTGAATTTAAGGTTATAACCCTTTTTTTAATCAGCCTTTTAAAGCACCTGAGAAAAAACCCGACTGAACCGTCGCAAGCATTGCCTCCGAATCCGCTTCGTGAAGATGCTAAGGCTTATAAAACCTCCCACTGACAACCTACTGAGCTAATTCCTGCGTTTACTATGCAGGCCTGACATACTGCCCTGAAACAGGCGTCACGGCTTGCATGCAGCTCCCAGCTGCCAACACCGCTTAGATGTTGTCACCTGAGTTTGGCTGCAAAGCCGCTGATCCAATGATCTGCAGAGCGCCGATCGGCACGCACAGAGCCTGTGCACAAAAGCTCCTCTTCAGTCATTACTCCGAGAGCCAATTAAAGAGTGATTAAACACAATAACAAAATTAATTGATAGACACATCGTCAAGCAAGCTCGGGAGGGCAGATTCTGTTCCGTTTCATAGGGCTGAATGGTCGTATGACAAAATCCAGAAGCTCATTTTTGCATTTTTCCAGAGAGTCTATCTCCTTTACCCGTTTCAGGCAAGTTGTTGATGAGAACCCCCCCCCCCCCCGCCCCCCGATTTTTAGAGGACACCGTGGACCCTGAAGATGCTGTTTTCTTTGATAATAATAACCAGAAATGATTCCTTCCCATTCAACAATGAGATGAACCATCCCTGGGAATACAAAATTATAGATAATGTAAGTAAATCACAATACAGAAACCCCCTCCAACCTTCTAAGTAACACTGATAGCTGTGTTGAATATTCAGTGCAGTGGAGAGAGTGAAGAATAGACTGGGACAGCATACTGGGGTAAAAGGTAATTGGTGGAAGACTGAGAAGCTTTTTGTGTTGTGGGAAGCGAGCAGGAGTAAACAGACTGCAAAAAAAACATGGTGGAGAGGGAGAGAGCCCATTAAAATGACAACAAATAAGTGACATATGTTACAATTATCCTCCCGTACCTCTGCTTGCTCATCATATATACAGGGAACGATCAAGAAGCATTAAGTTGTTTGTTATTCAAAAAGTAAGAAAATCTGCAGTCTTTTGGCGGATAAACCACGATAAAAACAAAGCCAGTCTTGCCCTACTTTGACATGGCACAGCTGACAAAACGTTTCAGATAACAGTCGACTGATCCTCGTAAAATCTTGCTGCTTTGTCAAGGGTTTCACTTGAAGTGCCGTGGCGCTATAACTCTCCTCCCAGGAGTCGTCTGAATCAGTTCAACCTTCAGTCCCTGCTACTTATTACGTCTCAATAATGTGAAATCCGGAACACCTGACAATGAGCGACAAAATTTAGGGATAATAATCTGACACTGCGTCCTTTTGCTGCCATGGCTGAATATCAGACGGACTTCCCGCCAAGTCGAAAGATAGGGAACATCCCAGTCCCAGTAGCTCCCATCTAAAGTGGACTTAAGCGCGCTTCCTGTAAAGGTAAGATAAGTCTCATCATTCGACTTTAAGCTTTATCTTTACCACCACAGCTCGATCGCTGGCCAAGAAAACCTTCAGCACCAGAACGAGTCAAGAAATCCACTCTGATACTGAAGTAGTGCTAATGCTGAGGGATGTGCCTGGCATAGTTACAGATCTGTTGCTTTTCCACTGTGTTCTTACATGAGTATGATGATATACATTTATTGCATTTGTGCTGAGGTTGCACTTTAGTGTAGCGGTTGGTGGTTTTGTCTCACTGTGAGGAAAAAAGCCTGGTTTGATTCTGGTCGAGAGACTGGTCGAGGGGACTGTCAATTGTGTCTGTTGTTTAGTGGCTTCTCTTTCACACGTTGCAATGGAATGTGAATTCGAATGATCCGTAACTGATGATCGGTAACTGTTCTGATTGTTTATGTTTGTGTTTTGCCATGGAATAAACTTGCGACCTGTTCATGGTATGCTGTCCCTTCCCTTCATTCAGCGTGAACTGGGATCAGCTCCAGCGACTTGCAGCCCCCACAAGAACTGGCAACACTTGTCCGGTCTTTCTCCAAAAGTTGCTGTGAAAGTTAATAAATCGGGAAGTGAAACTGTTTCAAGCCTCCAGTGATCCAGTTTTTAACTTTTCTGGAACAAAATTTAGTTTCTGGGCAATATTTATCCAACTAGCCTTGTCAGTGTGAAGAGGGAGCAAATGAATGAAAGACATGGAGAGAGGGAGGAGGAGGGAGGGAGGGAGAGAGAGAGAGAGAAAGAGAGAGAGAGAGACAGACAGAGAGAGAGAGAGAGGGGAATCGGTTTAATGCCAAGAGCTGTGCGTTGACCCTGATTAAATGCCCCCCCCAACTCACTGGGACCACTGATAAGACCAGCACTGTGGGCGGTGTGTGTGTGTGTGTGTTGTGTGTTCACGAGCCAGAAGGAGCGATAAGGTGTGTCTTCACGAGTGCATGTGCAAGTGTGTGTGCATCCCTGAGTGTGTGCGTCCTAACACCGATTCTCCTGTGTAAACATGCTGACCTGGCACAACACCAGCAGACACTTTGAAGTTGGCAATAGCCACTGTAATCTCCCTCCCTTTTCTCACACACACACACACACACACACACACACACACACACACACACACACACACACACACACACACACACACACAAAAAAACTGACGCGCACACACTGTGTGAGAGAACAGACTTAACACTGGCAACCTTCTGTGGCTTAGGATGTGGGCGCTAAAATCCGCGCACTTGTACATTGTTATAGATAATTGCTCCTCTTGTTTGCCATACAGACAAAAAGCAGCAATTATCTCACATGCATAAAACATAAACGTGACACCTTATCAGTCTCCCGCTCTGAATCGGATCGACCAACTTTCAGGCCCAATCATCTGTGACTCTTTGAATACAACAGATTCTTTGGAGTGGAAAATCTTCACGTTTGGTTTCAGCTTCCTCCATGACAACACACAGCTAAGACAGAATATATTTAACGGAGCCGTGATTGACTATCAGACTGAGTAGTTTCACTAAACCCAGGAATATTCAGTTAAATTACAAACGATCCGCTTGAACTTAAAATGTATTTACTGTTTATTTTTGAAGTTTATGACATCTTAAAAACCATAATCTTACATTAAATCTCACATTCAGTTGATTCATCTGGAGAGAAAAAATCTATTTCTGAATTTTTACTCAGGAATGTGTTTTTTTTTTTTTTTATGTCTTCACTGTGGTCTGCTGGTAAAGTAGCATCCATCACCATGAGGAAGGGATAGATTTGTTCCCACTGGCGATAAAAATAATTCAGCAGCAGAGGGGACACAGAGCAGCGGAGGGAGGGGGGGGGGAATCCCTCACTACCCCGTCGGCAAGATCGCTCCCTGTCAATGGCCTTTAAAACTGATGGCTAATGCGTCAGCAAAGTGTTGCTTGCGTTTGCATCCAACACACAGCGGCTCCCCGTCTGCGGTTGTAAGTCTGGCACTCTGTCAGACTTCGGTGCAGCCTCTTTTAGCTTAGCTGGTTCCTATCAACTTGTCCTAATTGCTTCACTTTATCCGCCTGCTAACTGCGTTTCTCATGCAGTGAATACGTGCTTCATTTACTGAAGACAGATGCTTGCTGTGTCTGGATCCAGGGCTGCTGAAATGGAGCATGATATCGAAGAGTCCAGAGTCAAACTCCAGAGGGAAACAAAGAAAGTTTGCTGGGTATATGTTGACTCTTCTGAATACAGACACTCTCATCAACACAACAAAACAGGAGCTTCCAAAATGAAAGCATTAGACAGTTTTTATAGGCCTACCCTTCATTTGAAATTCCTGATCTTCTTATCATGACAACCCCAGAGCAGGCAAAGCCTCGGGGAAGCCCTCGCCATCCAAGGCCGATTTGTTTGATGTCCACTCACGGTACAAGATAGTCATCTTCATTTTCCTCACCACAATAAAAGTGGATTTTTGTCCCAGATGTGCTGTTAACACACAAACATGAACCGCACTCCTGACCCTAAATAAACACTGCAGCTGTGTTTCCACAACAGCGGCTAAAAAGGAGGCTGCCTCAGGTGGCTGCAGCATGAGGGGAAGTCTGCTACTTCATTAACTGATTGCCCATTGGTTATGGCCTACTTTTAGAATTCCAGCGACACTAAACAAATTGCCATTGAACTAAATACTGTTGGCCACGTATCATTACCTCAATCTGTCAAATTATGAGCAAGCATCCGCACTGGTGATCCACCAAGCAAACACAGCGCTGTGGTGTTGCGTGTCTGAGGCTCATTGACTAATTCTTTCTTATTTGAGTCCAGGATTGAAGGGGTTTAGGAGCCCCTGATCAGATAGAAAGCTACTTAGGGTATTAAACTGGGGCAGGGGGCTCTCAGAACTTTTACCACACAGGATTAAAATTGAGTTCATTTAATCTCACCCTGGGACTCACTAGTGAAGTTCTCCTTGAAGAAGCACCCACCATAAACAACCAAAAAACTAATTTTTCGACCCAGTTTATAAAGCTGCAGCTCGAGTTGGATTAAAATCTAGGAGGAAGTGTTAAGCTGGCAAAAGAAAGGATTGCGCACGACTGAATCGACTCTCTCAATTTCTCACCTGTTGGCTTTCTTCATTCACTGGCTGTTGTCCATTTCAAAATGTAGTGACTCTCTGTGCACAGCTGAATAAAAATTTGTAGTGCCCTCCATCTGCAATAAAGAAATGAAAATTTGGTCTGAAAGAAAACAAGTTAGGCGGCTTTTGCTAAATAACCGTCTTTGTTTTTGCTGCCTGGGTTGCCAGATATGCAGATTCCAGGCAGTGTTTGGGCCAGGAGGCAGATAATCTCGTTAGG
The DNA here is from genome assembly GCA_032164315.1 of Malacoctenus gilli. Lineage (NCBI taxonomy): Eukaryota > Metazoa > Chordata > Actinopteri > Blenniiformes > Labrisomidae > Malacoctenus > Malacoctenus gilli. The sequence continues at coordinate 9,484,815 of JASSRZ010000086.1, read as the reverse complement.
AACAATTAACTCGGTCGTATTGTTGAATCTAAACTCAATCCCTCACACAGAATAATTCATAACAGCACCTGGCACAACCAAACAAACTCTGGGGAAAATGTCAATGAGAATCTACACTTCAGCTCCAGAGCCGAAATATAACAAGTGACGTAATTTTAAAAGTTCACTCTTTGTGAACTCTGTGCTGGAGAACAGCAGATAGGATGAAGTAAACTCTTGCTTTAATCTCCTTATTTATTGCTGTGAAGGAAAACATAATTACAGAGGAGACGGGCACATTTCATTATGTTGGCCAGGAGGTTGGATTTCTTTACAAATGCGGCTGAAAAGTTGTTTCGACACCATTTCCAAAATAACATTGCGAGCTATTATTTGTAGTCTCACTGATGATAGGAGGAAATCCTGAGTAGCCATTTACAACCAAGTGTAACTTGAAAGAACAAAACTGTTGAGCATTGCTGGGGTCCGTCATAACTCACATTCAACTGTGTGTTAGCTGTCTTTCAGTTCGAGCTATTTGAGTGACTGCACCACTGAAGTCATAGGGCAAAAAAGCAGGCAGCTTCTTCCACAAGTCAGCCCATGGCAGAGCAAACACAGATGGACAGGCAATCCCGTACATTCACACCTACGGGCAGTTTAAGAGAACACGTATTTCCTTCCACTGTGGGAGAAAAGCTGAAGTACCTGAAGCAAATCCATGCAAGCTCCTTAAGGCCGCATGCTTCTCTTCTCGCTGTGAGGGCGCTGCACTTGACACTGCTGTTTGGTCGCTCTCTTTTTTGAAGTAGAAATAAAAAAAAAACAACCTCTAATTCCTGAAATAGCATTGTATTTTTAGTATATTTGCAGTTTTCTGAGTTTTTTTCTCAAGTTTGTAATTTTGCTTATCGTCACAGTGATACGACTACTTTGCTACTTATGAAACACAAGATGGAACACAGTAATCTCTTAATCTGATTAAATAATCAAACCAATCTAACCTCAAGAAATAAAAAATCATGCCACAAGAGGAGATATTTTCTCTTGGTCTAACAGACAGACTAAAAGCTTACAGAATCATCCACTCATGCAAGTTTATGAATTCAACAAACATTTGTGAAATGTGAAGCACAGAAGGCTGACTTTATCCAAATACCAAAACTCCTTTCTGGCTCTGTTTATGACAGCTTGTTGAGCGTATTAAGCGAGTTATGTGTGTCCCAGCAGAGGTGCAACAGGTGCTGTATCCAGTAATGTGTTGACCTGAAAATGGATTTCTCTGTACAGTGACTGCACATAGAAGAATGAAGCCCATTAGCCAAACCTGTAAAAAGAAAAAAAAAAAGCAAAAAAAGCTGCGGATCATGAACATATGCCTTTGACACGCAGAGAATTGGCCGGTGCCTCTGAGGACTGTACGTTTTTCTACTCACATGGAAACTGGAGAGCTCAGCAATAAGAACAGTGAGTTCTGCTTACATGAGTGTGCCTAATTTCATATGGCACCTTTTTAATAGCCGCTGTAGCCACAGGGGCACCAAATGCAGAGTGTGCAGATAAAACAGGTGCAAGTTAGTAAATGTAAATAAGGCTGTAGTAAGAGAATTCAGTTTTTGTTGGGGTTTTTTTTGCGTGCGCGGCACGAGCAGCAGCTGGAAATAAAAGCTGCCTTCCTGGACCATCTAATATTAGCTATTCAGAAAGTACAAGACCAACCCCAAACCATCTGTTTGGAATTAAACTGATAAAATGCTGCAGCAACACCGAATTATTGACTCACAGTGGTGTTGATGTCAGTTGTGATCAAAGCGGGATAGAAATCATAATGCAGTGACAGCAGCCCTCTTACGCAACAGCCCCGTTTGCTGAGACGCATTGACAGAACATGAATAAATACGTTCACGCAGAGTCGAAACTCCAAACACTCTTTAGTTTGTCTCCACAGCACAGTTTGGAATGCATCCATGTCCACTTTTGCTGTTTAAATGGCAAATAATCTGCACAGATTCAAGCACATGGTTGATGGGATGCTTGACTTCCTACTTGACGAAGCTTTGTTTGGGATTGCTTATTTTTACCATACTGATGCATGTCGTTTTGCGAGAACAAGGCTGTGGGCTGTTGTAATGGGTGACAATGTGATCACAGTCTGTATGACCACACTTTGGTTTACCAATCTTGTGGGCTCACAGTCAATTTGATGGTCAGTATAATTGGAAAAAAAGGACAACTACCCTCATCTGCAATCAGTTAAGGAAAAATCCGTCTCAAACTTTGACTCCTTAAAAGGACCATAAAAATAACTGATGTCATCATCTGCAAATGTACTTGCTTTGGGAGGTTAAGGAGTTTATTGAGATATGAAAGAAACTAATGCATAAGGTTCAATCATTGTAAGAAAACCTCAAAAGTTGAAGGAACAAGCTTCAGCCACACAGGGAGGAAAACCACCTGCACTGTAAAGATGAATGAAGCTGCTAAGCTCCAAACTTCTTTCCCAGCTGAATGTGACAGTTCAATCAGTCAAACTGCATATAATCACCGCGCACATATTCAGGGGGCGAGCAAGGTCGCAATGTTTCCACGAGGAAGTCTTTACGGAATCGTCGAGATGCAAAGTTCCCACTTGGTGACGCTTTCTCCTCAACTTTGGACCATGACTATAAAGTTTGAGGTGTGAATTTTAGGCAACTGCCAGGAGGGGAATGTATTTTTGAGTGCGTATGTCATCATTGTCACGCTGTTTCACTGCTGTCACAGGGGCAGCTTCAGGTGACTGTAATGAAATATGAGTGAGGCTTTACCAGCCATGCCAAGCTCAGTGGAAACCAAGGTAATCAGTAACCCTGCCTATGGGTCTGTTTGGTCCCTGAGAGGAACCCACATCACTCCACTCTCACAGCTGCTGTAATGGGAAAATGCAGGCAACAAAGCCTACGATTATGACTGGCATTGTAACCTTGGTTGTTGAAGATTAGACTCTACTCACAGGAAATTGCTCGTCCCTGTTATTGAGTTGACGCCCCAAACACACCTCAGCCAAAAACACGACAAATCATGTCAAACTTACATGTTTTTGCCGAACACAAAGCAAATCCGAAACGTTTCTTCTTACACTTCCATAAGTCTCAGGTTTAAATTAAAACTGTGTGCCGTTGCATTCATCTGTTTCTACGTGTTTCTGCTGAATCATCTCTGAAATGCATGTTGCCACCATAGGACCTCTTTTGTATTGATTTAATAGGAGCTACATTTGAAAAGTGTGACATTGAATGCATTTTTAAAAACGCAAATCATTTTCAGCTTTCAGCTTTGGGCTGTAACATATTGAACAGAAAAAACGAGGGAAAACTGGAGCAACTGAACTCACGTCAACTACACTTTGATTATATCACAGACTAAAGGATGTGTCAAATTCAGCATGAAAGACAACAAAAAACATCAAAATGTAAGAATTGCTTTCAGTGAAATAGGAAAAAGCCTTAATTTTGAGTGCTTATTTCGATTTTAGTGAGAAAAAGTTCAGGTTTCCAAAAAACTTTGAAAGTGCAATACAAGTAGATGCAAAGAGCTGAAATATCTGTTATTTTTCAGTATTTTTCTTGCTGATGTGTCCAGTCAACATCAGCACAATGTCATGGTCTGTTGGAGACTTAAATGAACTACAATATTTAGCCAGCATGTGTATACATTTAGGTTCTGTTTCCAATAAATGGGAAAATGGAAGAATGGTTGCTAATATTGCACTGATACACAAAAAACTACAAAAACCTATTTGTGAAACCTCAATGAAACCGTTTGCCAAAAAAAATAGACACTTCATTCGAAAGGCAAGGACTTAGCTGCAGTTATTTAAATCGAAATCCTGGTGCTTCTGTCATCCAGCGTGACTAACAGGATTTGACGTGGTGAGGAGTGGACTGGTCGCAGGTTCACAAAACACATTCTCTCCGTCTGACCTCTTATCCCACCCCCCCCTCCTTCTCCCTCTACATATGCCAGCACACACAAGCATTTGCACACACGGGGACCCACACACTCAGGTAGGAAGCAATAATCCAGTGGAATTACCCACTTGGACACAGTCTCCTACTCGGCTTCAGCACAATGCGAAGCGGCAGCAGCACATGAGGTTGTCATTACTGATTATTTAGCAATAAATAGCTGCACCTCAGTGTGCAAGCCACTTTATTACATGACTGCACAACAGTAATATTAAACAAGGGTTCAAGTGTCTCAGATTAAGCTCACACCTAACAAAGGCTAGTTACTGGAAAGGCAGGGGAGTAAAGGGGGTGGGGAGACAGCAGCACCTTTAACCTGTTACACATACGTTACCTCCATCACCTCCACCTATCGTCACCTTTGACTTTCTCCTCTTGCTGTGTGCTCGCTACTGAGGAGGCAACAGCTTGCCGTAATTCAAAGTAATCGGATGACTCTCTCTCTCCCCTCATAATCCCAGACACACAGGCTGCTGTGAGGTAGCCTGTTTTCCACGGGACCACTGCACTCGACTCACAGACAGACCACATAGCAGCCTCTGATCCACACCACTGATATTTCAGATGAGATTGGAGTGTCTCCTTTCAAGGGAATGCGGAAAAAAGATGTATAATCAATGTAGCCACTAAGAGAGTTAAAACTAATATTTAGGTTTAATATTCTTTGATCTGGAGCTCTAACTTTATGCAGCTCATCCACTTCAGACACATGGAGAAACCTTTTTTTTTTAGGCTACATCCAATAAGAGCTCCAATTCACATTTAATAGACCCGAATCGTTTTGATCACAGTGCATCAATGACGATCAATAGCCCGAGAAGATCTTAAATGAATTATAGATGCGCATTGCATATAAATGCGCTGAGTCGTCCTGAAATAATTCAAGTCGACGTCAATTCACCAAAAACTAGCACCGTTAATTTCGTCGGAGCGTTTCAGCACCACGGACAGCGAATTCTCCCATTTGGCCTGTAAAAAAAAAAGAAGCTCCAACTCATCAAAGTACTGTACTCCGATCTGTATCCAAGTATGTGTAAGCAGCTGTAAGCTGTCAGCTATCTGCCTTTTTATCTATTATAGACGAAGAGCAGCGTTTCCTCTCCACACAGGCAAACTGCTCCAATTCAAGCAGCCCCCACCGAGAACTATCTGCCGGGTAACTGTTCCTCAGCAAGCCGCAGCTCGACCAAAAAAAAAAAAAGCTTGTCAATGGAAAGGTTTCATATCGGACTATAAAGTCAGTGCGAACGCTCCGTGACTCTCCACAGAGGTGTTACGGGAGGAGGGATATAAAGCAGGACTCACCGTGTCACCCTCGTTGAAGCCATACGTTTCACACACAAATCTACTTTTCCCCCCACACACTGTTGCTGTGTCCGGGCCGCGGCAGCACACAGCCCGAGGAGAGGATCCGGGAAATAACATCCACACAACTCATCCACCCCGCATCGCCGCCTGGCTTCAGGACTGAGCCCACTTTTTGGAGGGGTGGGAAGAAATCCGCGAGAGGAAATAAAACATCGAGGAGTTCGAGTCACAAGACACGAGAGTGGCTTGTCCCCCCCAAAAAAAGAAAAAAAAAGGGAAGAGTCGTCCCCTCCTGCTGTAGTTTAGGTCTCCATTGTGGGAGTTGGAACTAAGAGCACTGTAGGGGAGAGAAAGAGTAACAGTATATGTGCTCTAGTATTCCCCCTTTGCTTTGGCAGCCGGAGAGAGAGAAGCAGGGAGGGAGGGGGAGACAGGGAGATCAAGCGACAGACAGAGAGAGAGAGAGAGAGAGAGAGAGAGAGAGAGAGACCGAGAGAGAGACCGAGAGAGAGTCGATGCGGAGCCAGAAAGGGAGGTCTTGTCTCCGTGTAGCCGTGCGTTTACCGCAGGAGCAGCGGGCGGCAGAGGCGGTGATCGGCGCACCGTAATCTAATTACGTTCCCGGCAAAAGGCGCACGGATTACCGGCTGGTGGCTCGGCTCTGTTCCGCTCTCCGCGCCCCATGGCGGAGAGAGCGGTGCACGGGGAGCGCCGCTCAGCCTGGGCGATCACGCGTTGACTCGCCGGTGTCCCCTCAAACCAGCAGAAGTAAATAAATAAATAAATGCACCGCGAAGACGGCAAGTCGAGCGGAGCGCGCATCAAAGCCAGCATCTGTCCCGTAATTCAACCCAATTTATTTTATTTATAGACGAGTCCGTGCTGACTGTGCTGTATGTGCTGCTACAGGTGCTCCGTTCTGAGGGCTCGCCATGCAGAACGAAGCACGATCAGGTGAATCTTAATTCCCGAGCTGCGTTTCATAAAGGGCAGCGTGGCAACTAACACTTGGATTTCACGCTCCTTCGGAGCTATGACAAACCCCGCAATTATCCGGGATTAACTATACACATACACTTTTCCCTCCTGTCAAACTTATACCAAGCAGACATTTAGAGCAGGCACCCATGTTAACACCAATTCTCATCTTTGTCAAATCTTTATCACCTCTTTACAGTTGTTCAGTTTCTGTCAGGTGTACACAGGACACACAGGAGCTCAAACGAATCACAAAAATAGATGTTCATGTTTGGAAAAAGTCAGGTTTGTTAGGTTTATTACAGTTTAATACAGCAGGATATGAAGAACCTTTATCAAGACTGGAAGGCTGAAGGCACACTGTCACACAAAGGCAGTCACCTTAGAGGCAGAGTCTACTGTGAAAGTAGACTGACTGAAATATTAACACAAAGAGATAAAAAAAATGCTGAAATGTTTTGAAGTAGGAGGATAAACAGAAAACGGAGTTATACGATATAATATCCTGAGATAATACATCTTCAGTTTTGATGTGCAAAAGAAAATGAGTAAAACTGATGTTGCATAACTGTTCGAAGGTTTGTTTTTAATGTCCTTTTTTAATTTCTAACTCATTCTTTGTCAGCATCGCTGATTACATTAGCCACAGTGCCACCAAATACTGGTAATTCAACTCGAGTCGAGTGCCTTGAGAGCTGAGTGTAACCTTGAGCAGGGATGAGGAGCGGGCTGCACAGTTCAGGTCAGATGGGTAATCTCACTTCTCTTCAACTCCAAGACCACAGTATTTTTTCAATTACCCACTAATAACGTGCTGTTTTTTTTTGTTTTGTTTTGTTTTTTTAAAAAGGCCCTTTTTCAAGCAAAGGTTGCATGATTCGAATGTGACAGCGGGACAACAGTACCACAGAGTAACTCATGTTCAAATGTTGCTTCCAGCATTAGAAATCCTTTGCGGTGTGCAGTGGATTTGATCCACCGTGTCACATTGTTGACCCCTGCTTTCAGTCTTGACCTCTCTCACAGAAGTGCATCTCCCCTGTTAGGATTCCTGGTAACTCTTGTGATCATGGCCATGAATCTTCAAATAAGTAATAAACCTCAACCTTAAGCCTGAACCATTGCCTGGCCACATTTTCTAACAGTTTAGTCTGTCAACAAAGTTTTTTTTGATTGTCTTGCAACTTCCTTTAACTTAGGATTTGTTCATTTCTTCTCGTTGAAGGTCTTTATAGTTTTATACCTACATAGCATTTTGTGTTTCTAAAAATATCTCTTTATGGTTACCTCGCACAGAGGGAGCTTCGCAATCCGCACTGTGCACAGAAACATCACAGCCAGTCTCTTTAATTGCTTTGAATAAGATTTAAGGAGCAAATCCAAACTCCCGCACAGATCTTAGTAAAGACTTGATTATATATTTCGAATGTGGATTAATCATCCTTGAAGTCTCTGTGGAAAACATTTATGTGCTGCAGTGCCGCAGCTCCCACCATCCTGATATTATTTTAGGGAGTTTCTTTTTTTTCCTTTTGTTGTGTTTTTTCTCAGCCTGCCGATCGGCTCGCTGTTTGTTTTCAAGAAGAGATTACTCTCCTGGCAATTTCAAAGGCTTATTTATTTCCTGAGTGACTGTATTTTCTCAAACTACATGCTGGCACCTAGAATAAAGAAAATATAGCAACATAAGGGTAAAAATAGGTTACCAGACGAAACGGCACTGACTCTGTTTACTTTTTGTCTCGTCTGTTAGCTCATCTCTACAAAAAAAGTACAGTCAATTAAAAGAATAAGGGGGGACTGAAGAAGTGGTCCACAGCATTTTTAAACTCAGTTTGTAGCATCCAAGCAACAAAGCAGGCTCTTTTTTATGGAATAATCAAATATGTCTTTATTTTAATGTTGTCACGCTGTTGAAAGAACGGTTTGTGATTTGTCAACCGTCTCTTGTTTTTTGGTTCAGGAGGGATTAAGCTGGATCCTTCGACAAGTACATTGACTGTAATATTGCAGATCCACCGCTGTGCTGTTGTTTCTCTTCTGTCATCAAGACGTTTCTCTGAAAATTTCCAGTAACAACTTGGTCCAAACAGCTAACCGCGGCTGTAATGCTGTACAGCTTGCTTAGAGCAATCTGCTGTAGCTGCGATGATAGTGCAGCTCAACCACAGCTGATTTGATTCATGGCTTTATATTTTGCTAATAAAGACTGTGATAGGAAGAGTGATAGCTATACGACAGCCATCTGCTCGATTATATTGCTGTCCATCTCGTAATGACTTTCTTTATGTCTTAAATTTGATGATAAAGTGGAGATAAGACGTGATTGACTAGTTTGTGTGGGAGTCTGGGGCAACTTTTATGTCCGTTTGCTTTCCAGGATCACAGCAGAATGAAAGTCTGAAGTCAGACAATGAGGGCGATGTCTTTGGACCGTTGGCGGTATCAAAGGACTTCTGGACGAGATGTCCCGGTGGGCGATTGGTTGATCTGGCCAATGATAACAGGAACCCTAAATTGGAATTAGATTACATAATGAAAAGATCGAAATTGCTACCAGTGAAGGGTGGGGGTTTGGGGGGGGCTTACGGGCAAAAGACCAGGCCAATTATAGCCCCTATACCACAGTGATCTTACCTATGTGTCCATCTGCTCCACGCTGCTCTGTGGGATTACACCAAATCCTATTGAGCTCGGGGGGGACTGCAGCCAAGATCAGCAGGCCTGAACCAATCACGACAATCCCCCAGTACAAGAGAGGTCTGTCTTTTTTTCCAGCAAAGCAGAATGAATGGAGAGGAATTATCATTCAGTGATTATTAATGCTCATTTGAGGGGCTCCAATTAGTAGATGTCATTTCGAATGTTCAGTTTTATTCAACAAAACGTGGTGCAATGAGAGGCGCAAGCCAGGATTGTGTGCTTGTGAAAGCTTTTTTTTCCCACTTTCAATCCATAAAAATATTAATGCAGCGTTATATGTAAACTACAGCTACATGATGACTCTGTCATACCAGAGGTCTTTAACGCCCTTTTTCCATTGTTGGTTCAAACTTCGTAATCATGATTCCTCCTTGAATAGGCAGCTGAAATGTTTCATCCATGCTACATGAAGCCACACTGTGGAGTGCTGTGCTGAATGTGAACGTGTATAAGCCTTGCATTTTATCTGACGCAGAATCATTTGGCTGTGGAGCCAGAGAAGTGCATTTTTTCCTGCTGCATTTCTATTAGTTGGCAAACTGCTGTCGATCACAGCAACGCTGGGAGACTGGGCTCCCCTAAATTCGCGACACATTGAGCGATATCACCACATATCACCACATGTGGCGATCTTTGTCTGGAACAGCTCAAATGCACACTTTGTGCACCTGTTCAACCAAACAATGTGGGGTTTGAAATGAAGCAGCTCAGCTTCATCCCGAGCCTTTGCTCCTCCTGCTCTGATTATCGAGCACACTCAGGGACACGCAGGAATAGTATCCGCCACCAGCAGCACCATCCCCGTTGTGTTGAGCGTGCAGCACGCCGGGATTCATGTGGGCGACGGATTCAAATCCTGCAGATCAACATTTTGCAGCAGGAACTCCCAAAGAAGTGTCGTGACAGACTCGCATAAAGAAAGCAAAACTATTTAGGAAAACGGAACACTTGTTGATGTGGATGTAAACAATTCATGATTCAAAAAATATCTTTGTAAATGTTTTATGGAGGAGGAAATTTAAGATGTTAGTCAGGCTTCTAGCGAAGAAAATGTTTTTCAGTCTGTCCCAATAAAGGTATATTTATTCTTATATTCATTTATTCATCCAGCAGTGCAAACTCCACTGGGAGGTGGTTTAATGCTATAGAACCAGAGATATATTTAGGAAAGGCAGCATTCAAAAATGAATATTGAACAGGAACGTGCTAAATTTGCTAACTTGTTATTTTCTCTGTTGATAAACGAGACAATCACAGTGAAAAGGATCCTGGTTCAACTGCAGAAAGGACACTTGCTCTTGTCGACTTGTGGGTTTCTTTGAGAAAACAGTTGTAAGAAATGTGCCTGAGGTCGATCGCTGATAACTAAGTGTCCAAATGTGTGTGTGGGGCTCTCTTACATGGCCCAGGATGCACTTCACCTTTGCCCAAAGAATTGTGACACTGGTGGTGTAGAAAGTGGAAGACGGGACATTAAATATCACAGCAGGGCAAAACAACAGATCATCTCGGCCGAGTGAATGTGTGTTTACTTCCAATTAGAGTTCAAAGAATCAATTTGCATCAGACTTTCTTTTTTGGTTTCTCAGTCGGTGCAGTGAGACAGCGGTTGGCGCTGTCCTCTCACAGCAGGATGATCCGCCGTCGAATCCGGGCTGGCTATTTATTTGTGGAGTTTGCACACTCGCCCCGACGGTTTCTCTTTTGGGACCACAGCTTCCTCCCGTAATCCATAGACATACTTGTTAGCTTAATTGGTGAGTCATGAAACTGCAGGTGTGTGTGTGTGTGTGTGTGGGTGGGGGGTGATTGTGGGTCTTTCTGTGTTCGGCTGGTAATGGAGTGACGACCCGCTCGCCGCGTACCCTGCCTTCTTCCAAATGTCAGCTGGGAAGGGGCTCCCGCCCTCTGTGACCCCGTACAGCGCACTCAAGATGGATAGACTCACCTCTTTCATAATATCACAACACAGGTGGTGGCGGCGGCAAAATTAGCATTTTCCCCTCCATAGACGAGACCGAATTAGAGATGGGAACATGCAATATTGTTATTTCAAAGTTGGAACCGTAATCACGCCCATCCCATGAGATCATGATGCATCTCAACAGAAGGACCGAATAACACTGGTACAAATCTAACACAAATCAAATAAAACTCACTGTATCTTTTCAACCTCGTATTTTCTTTGATATGAGAGGCAGCAAAGGATGCATTTTGCAAGTAAATCAAACTTGCAAATCAAAAAAAAATGTTAGACAAGAGCAGCGGCTGCCGAGACGGTTACAAAGACAGAAAGTGAGACATAAACACTCAGAGAAGAGAGAGACAAGGAAAGAGAGAGACAAATAGAGAGCGGATGAAAGAGTGGGAAAAAGAACTACTGCATGAAACCGAGCACTGTATTTATTCTGCCTGTCACCATTAAATCAGTCTGCTGCTGGAGCTCTTCCTCGTTCATTTGGAAGAGCAGATGTTAATAGCTTAACAGGGGTGAGGCAGTAAGTGTTTAATTAGGTCTGGGGTGGAATGATTTACTAAACACATCTGGGCTTTTCAGAAAAACCCTCTCTGGACCGCGTCCTTTTTGTCTCCCGAACTGGATTCTTTCCCCAAACTCTGAAAATTGTGACTGTCTGCCGGAGTCTGAGCTTTTCCCCCTTGAAAAACAGAATCCCCGACGAGCACTGTCTGCGTCCTGTCGCGATGTCGTATTTCCCTGAAACAACAGCACCTGGTGGGAGGAGAGGCGTGTCACGATCAAGCGGCGGCGTGCAGTTTCGGTGCGCAGGATTACCGGGATTTGTTGGTGTCGCCTGCCTCCTCAGACCACATCAAAGCTACGTGGTGGCGAGGTGCAGTTCTGCTCCATCCTTTCATGTGAGATAGCTTCGACTTTGATTTTTCCCTCAGACGGGAATAAAAGGAGGCGCGGCGTTTTGATCTGACCATGTAGGGTGCGGAAAGAAGTGGCCATGTGGTGAATGACCACTTAGTAAGGACAACAAAAGGGGAGCGGGGACTTCTGACTCTGGCCACTCTTAGTTGTACGTAGCAGAGATTGACAAGTGGATAACTTACTCTGTGAGGACTTAAGCCTGGATATCACTGAACCCTTTCTTAGGCCACATCTACACGGACGTGAGTGTGGAGGTCCCTTCCTACGTCTTCTTTCGGACACGTGTTCTGTCCACACCAAATGTGCAGAGACAGAAAACAATAGGTTTCGAAAAGGGCTCCCAGAGTGGATACATTCTTGAACAACCTCGCCGTGTCTGCTAAACCTTTTAGCTTTTATATGACGGATGGAAGTTGCAAGAGAAAGGCCGCTTGATGTTAAACGTGACGGTGTTAATGGAGTCAAAAGGCAGTTTCAGCTTCTAGTGAAGAGTCTAACAGAGTAATTCACCAACACCAGTGAACTGACCTTCACCTGCAGGCGAAAGACTCCAACTTTCGCACTGACCTCAGTTTATTAAGGGCTTCTTCAAACACTGAAGTCCTTCGCCTTCATAAAGACGAAGCTCGTTCCTGGCTGAGCTCATGTTATCCGTCTTCTCCCCTGAATGAGAACTGAAGTCGGGGGAGCAGTCAGACAAACGGTGTTCACCAGGATGACAGATGACACAAATTTTGTGGATGAAAGAAGTTTTTCGCGTCGGCCGAGCAAAAGGAAATCAGCCCTGTTGTGTAGAGATGAATCGATTTTACCGACTTGTTCCACTGGCCACAGAAGACGGGAGTAATTTGAACAGATGCAGTAGGAATTTTGCCTCACCGACCTCTCAATGGGAAAAAAGGCTGAGGCAAAGAGACGAGATGAGAGTCACTGACTGCTAGCATTTGGCACAAAAATCTGACAGGTGAGAAAATAAAACCTTTCAGTGCCATCTCTCCTGATTGGCCATAACTGGTGAAAGAGTAACCGACATGATCTCACTTTTAGTGCTCTTATCAAGGCTTACTGCATTTTTGCATCTCTATCAATAAAACAAAAGGTTTCAACATTTTGCCCGCAGCACTTTCGTTTCTCCTTTCGAGAGGAGAAACAATACAGTTCAAAACACAGTTTAGGACAAAACCCCCTCCGGCTGTCTGGCTAAGTGTAAGTAAAAGACTGCATTGACCTTTGGGACATGATCGCAGGCTGAATAAGACAGAGCTATGAATATGATATACAGTGCAACAAAGAGAATGAATGTGGTACATTAAATGAGTCTTATCCCATTTTTTAGGTCATTATTGAGAACAACGGTGTTCACGATGCTCCCAGATAACATCATAATACTTTATTGTCCTCACTCATCTCCACAAAAAAACCAGAATAGCACATTTGAAACATCAACAACACATTGATGCTGATGCGAAGGCAGCTCGTCAGAGGTCAAGTCCGCGGAGTGAAAGTAATTCTTTCCTCAAACACTGGAGAGTGAAGCCGTTCGGCTGGGAGCGGCTGCCATTGTAACTGAAGGATATTCACCGATATTGGCTTCACTGCACAGTTGGACACACGGTCTAAACGCTTTTTCAAAGGATCCGAGCGAGTGCGAGTTTCAAAGGAAAGTGAGGTCTAAATACTGCCATGCAGAATTACCTCACACCGAAATCCATTCCAGCGTTTAGTTGCGCAGGCTCTAAATTAGCTTCCATTACATTTTCATTGGATTTCGAGGTCGGTGTGTCACACGAGCTCCATGCTGATTCAGGAACATTGACATTCCACCAATTAAGGATTTTCTGAGTGGAAACATTGATATGTAGTCAGTTTGCTGCGACAGAACCTAAAATGCGGCAATTGGATCAGGCTCTTGGCTAAATGACATTGCTTCTTCTGAAGGACCAGACTTCAGTAAAAAGGGAATTGACTTGTGTCTGCATCATAAGCTAAACATATCACAGCTGGATTTGTTTCGCTCTGGTGTGGCCTTGCATGCATCAACTAATGTCCCACTGCACAGAACGTTACTATGGTGGGTTGAGAGTGGTTGGGTTACTCGAGCAGCTTGACTTCTTGTTTCAAGGTCAGTGGTTTTATTCGTCATCTCCGTCAGTTAATGTGTCAAAGTGTCCTTGGTCAAGTTGCTCCCAACGGTGTGGGAACACATCCACGTTTCAGCCAGGTGAGCTATAATGGGGCTAAATTAAATAAGAGGAGCTGAATGGTCGATGGACTCGGCATTGTCTTTTTCCCCTGAAAGACTTGCGCCTCAGAAAATGTGCAGAAGCCAACCAGAAAGATCATTTTTAGTTCTTTAAAATTGTTTTGTTATTGGCTAAAGGGTCTTGTATGAAACCTACAATTCAGGAAGTTAGTAGGCACCCAGGTCAGCATTATTTAATTACTTTCTGTCTCTTTGACAAGGTAGAACATGCTGGTTTTGCAAACATCCGCTCTTTGGGTGTCACACTGCTGAAATCCATCGTCTTCAAATGAGGCAACACAGCAACGACGTGTTCTCTAAACACACAGTTAAAAGAGGAATTATCATGTTTTCCTCCTATTTTTAGTCATTTACAAGTGTAGCAGTCAACTATGTGGAGCAGAATGCACAGTATTTTCCACAGCACACAATGCAAGAGCCAGGAATTCATCTGGGCCAGATACTGTCAACTGCTCTGCATTCATGTGCGTCACTCCAGTCTGCTACCTCCGGTGTAACCTCTTGCTCTAACAATCAGGAACCTTCATGGGCGTGACAGCAGTGCGAGATGGCATTCCCGCGTCGGCTTGTGTTCAGCATCACACAGGCGAAACGTGTCCCATCCAAAGCAGCATCTGGAGCGAAACTTTTCAGAAAGTGAACGGGGTGACTACCTGTAGTCTTTCATGAGCTCAATGGCGTTGCCGTGCAGAGTGATGGCGCACAGACGCTGCAGTTTTCCCAGCTTGTCGACCTCAAACAGGCTCCGGATGGCGTTACTGTGAAGGTACAACACCCGCAGTTCCTTGAGCTCGCACAGCACCTGTAATAAAGCAGCAACCAGTGAACAACCAGATCAAGTCTCTTATTAACGAAATGTGTATCCAAGAGGGCCGAGGCTCATGAATCTGATGGACTGTCGAGTATTTGAAAGAAAATGGAAAAAACCAGAGAAGTGAATTGCTTCGAGAGCGACACAGAAGTGTAAGGTCGTACTGAGTCGATGCATTTGAGCTTGTTGAAGGACAGGTCCAGCCAACCAAGGTTTTTCGGTTCAGCCAGGAAGTGGCTGAGTGCCCTTTGGAGGCCGGCAAACTCCTTGATGTTATTGTTGCACAGACGAAAGGAGCGGCTGTTGAACTGCCCCTTGGAGTTCACCTCTGTGGGCCGCAGGCTTCTATGTGGGACCTCCAACACCGCAGCTGAAACACAAAAAGCTCGAAAGGCTCATTCAGGGACAAGTCATCCCTCCATCGATACACAAGGAGTTTGCGCGTACAAATCCTTTTGCAAATGTCACATCTTCCACTGAATTGTCTCTCGTTTGCAAAGGCACGTGGCCAATACAGGTGACACCACCCCTCACATGTCACTGCACTTGAGACGTGAAAGCTTGTTAACTGACAGATTCGCCATGAAACAACGCCCCATCACCAAGGATTTCATTAGACAGACTCTCAACTGTGCTAATAATACAACCCTTCCATACTGATGTAATCCCCCCCCCAGTATTGCACACTTCACTGTTGTCAGGGAAAACTCACCCCGAGAAGGTTAAAAGGATGTTAGGAAGATGAGAGAAATGATCGTGAACAAACCTAAAGGTCACCTACAAAGTTAACATGACAGTACCTGATATATTGCTGAGGTTTTTGAATGACAGATCCACAGGGGGGCCGTACATTTTCACTCTGAGTGTCTTTTGGTAGCAACTGACCACTGAGCTCCCACCAACTAGTTTAAACTGATCTTTGAAAATTTGTATGTCAACGGTTACCAACGACATCGCTTGGTTTCCTAGTGACGGAGATCCAAAATGGAGGTCTCCCTTTGTCTTCTCTCTTCTAGTTTACTGTATTTTCTAACCAAATTGAAAGCTGTTCCTGATCGACGTTTACGATAATTGGTCATTTCGAGCATTATGTTCTGAAGCAACTCTTCTGCTGAAGTTTCAACTCTGTCCTGCAAGTTGTTCCAACTTCCTAGAGTTTCGGGCTGTCTTGCATGCACAGCGTGTTTTAGATCCACCTGGAGACTTTCAGTGATGCTCAGGTCAGGGGACTATCGGGGCCATTTCAAAAACTTCAGCGTGTGTTCGTTGAAGCGGTCGATTTCTCCGAGTATCCCGCGGATCATTGTTCTGTGGTAGTTTCCTCCTTTATTTCAGGTCCTCGACTCATGACATCTGCAGTCGGAGTGATGAATATTATTTCCCCTCTTTCTCTCTCGTCGTTCCCCCACCACTGACTTGCAAACAACTAAGAGAGTCGAATATTTGCACTCGATGCTCAACAGTTAAACAAGTGCTCTTCCAATCAAAGCCTGTTTTCCTCATCTGAAATACTGTTACCGCCTGCAGACACACAGCTCAGTTTGAATTTCCAAACAACTCAGGCTTATCCACATGATTCTTTGCAGACATCAAACAGTGATGTTTGCCACGTATTTGCTGATTGGATCTTTTGATTGTTCTTCTGTTCAGACCCTGTGCATTAAAGCTGCAGAGTGGAAGGGTGCAACAGCAATTCAATGTCGCAGTTTTGTGTTACACGTACGGCCCTCCTTCAACACCTTCTCGGCGTTTTGGCCAGTGATTTTCCTCAGGCAGCACATCGAGCTTCGCACCAGGCGATGCTCTCTTCATCACCCCAGAGGAAGATCAAAACATATACAGTTAATGTGCATGTATATTTTACACCTGGTGCAGCTTTACTCGTGCTGTCAAAGACCTAAAGGTCAGATAAAAGGGTGAGTCCCGTGTTGCTGTGATGAACCCCTGCTCCTCGAAATCTGACTGCGAGGCTGCTGTTGGGAGCTTCTTTGACAGCTCATCGGCTGTTGAATTACCTGTTGCTCCACAACAAAGAAAAGTGTAGAACCCTGTGAGGCCCAGAAGCTCAGTCCTTCATCAACAATGCAATGATTTTTCTTTCCTTTTTACTTGTGTGAGGGTTTTTTATGCACTTTATGCACTCAAACAGCAATCATAGATAATTTCCGCCCACTGACAACACACACAAACAGCCACACTGTCTTTTTTTGGCTTAGTGTTGATTGAATTGAATCTCCATTCTAAAGATACGATGTATTTCTGATCCTTACTGTCCTTTCCATTTTGTCAACAGCCACGAGCAGGTTAAACTCACATTGTCCACTTGACAAACTTTCAGAATTATAGTGCCGGTGTGAAATACAAGCGACCTGTCCAGTGTGGGCTCCACTTTCTGCCTCTTTGCCACCATCGCCTAACTATTCAAGCAGTTTGAAAATAAACAAGTGGGCATCCAAAAAAAAAGGTAGAAAAATGGAGTTTGAGAGGGCAAATGGAGGACGAGTATACAAAGAGGAGCTGAGAGAGACGGAAGAGATGATGATGGAAAATTACATCCATCAGCCGGAGTTTTTCCTCACCTTGTCGCTCATTCAGGATGTGTGTTTGTGCCTTGCTAATAGCGCACCAGCATCTCATTGAAGGAGTGATGGGCAGCTCTTCAATAAGATGAAGAGAAAAAAAACAGACAGACCGTGAGACGGACTCAAGGACGCAGACAGAGACCGACAGACACTGGCTGGAATCAGGATGTGACTGAAGAAAGTTTGGGGGAGTTCAGATGGAAGCACATGTTTAGGTTTGCTTCCATGTTTGAGTTGGAATTTAAAGGTCTGCTGTTTTGCAAGACTCATCCAGAGCTTGCATATAAACATGTTTATGACTGTGTGGCAGAGTGTCGGTGTGAGTGTGTGTCTCTGTGAGGCTGAATGTCTTAAGATCTGGAAACAGGGTCATTTTCACTCAATAAAACATCAAGAGTGAGAGCAGATGGGAGGATCTGGACTTCTGAATGGGGTGAGCTCCTTCCTCCCACTGCAACTGCCTCCGACCTGACTGATGTGCACAGAGCACATCAGTCATGTCGGAAACAAGTCGGAAGCAGCAGCAGCAGCATCTTGAACTAGTGCAGCAAGTTCAAAATGCAGAGGAGCCGTCGGCTGGAAATGCCTCCGAACAGAGTGTCAGCGATAATATGATGATACTGGAGGTTGCAGGTTTTTAAATATCAGTGAATCAAGAGAAGAGATATAAAACGAGGATATTTATATGCGACACGTGTCTGTTTTGGTCAAAGTATTTAATTTCTTTTTGAATTCAGTGAGGCATTTGATGCGGTTGGTTGTGTCAAATATTACAAATCAAATATAAAGTAACTCATTCAAAATGATGATTAGATTTAAAGGTGTAAACAGTCGCGATATTATGTCGCCGGGCTTTGTGTTACAGAAAGCTGCATATCTTTAATTCTCCTTCAAAGTGTACGCAGGAAAAATAAATCTGACCTTGTGTGCATAAATACAGAAATTATTCATTTAGAGACGCTGGCTCAGAATGTAATGTGGGGTTTTGCATAATTGTCTAATGTCAGTGTGCTGTTTATAGGATCAGTGAAGCTGGAGCAGCCTTCAGTCATGTTCTGTTGTGTTAATTTCTGTCTGCGCTCAGATATGCAAATGTAGCTGGTCGGAGCAAACAGAGAAACATGGGAGCTAACGCATTACCACAGGTGTGTTGCACCAGCCGTCACCGCGTTTGGGTGGGGAGTCGCAAGACACAGCACGTGAACGTGAGGTTTTTCTGCATGGATCAGCAACTGCAAGCAAAACTCAGTCAAGGCGATTCAACCAGTTAATCAGTCCGAGATTTGCTCACCGGCTTTGTCAAGTACAGAGATTCAACCTGAGGCAGTGCTGGAAAATTCTAATTTGTGATGAGAAGGTTGCTGGTTCCAGTCCCAAGTAATAGTGCTGTGCAAGTTACTGAAAATGAAGGTGTGAAGCAGGAGCTCACGCCATTGCTGTTATCCTAACATTAACATGCCCTGAAAACAACAAAAAAGACACTCGCATCAGAAATGCTCCATTTAGCATTAAGCTCGACGTGCTAACCTGAGACTTTTATCATTTCAAATTGACCGGGTCGGAAAAAACCCCCAAAACCCTCATGTCACACAGTAAAGTGGAGCAATTTTCATAGTAATTTAGCTTTCATGGCTCTTTCTCTCTGACGGAGTGCATTTGTACCCGCCATCCACCCAAACATGATGCATTTAATATTGGAGGAAACAGTGACAGGCAGAGCCACATTGTTTGAATTTTGCACAGTCACGCCTCTCACAGTGCACCCTGTCTCCTGGTTGCATTATGAATCGCAGTGACTGTCGGCAGAAGAAACGGGATTCTGCTTGTTTGTTTACTGAGTGCTTAAGTGGTGAAACAAAGCACCAGATTTCTGATACAGGCGACCTAACACTGAAACTGACTCCCTTCTGATTTTTTTTTTGGTTTTGTTTTTTTCAGTTGCATAAAAAATGTTTTGTTCTGCTTGTTTGGGCTGAGGTGCTGATAAGTTGGTGTGAATAACCCTGGCTCAAATACCCCATCAATCACGTAAATGCAAGGCGCATCGTAAGTAGTTTCTTGTGGTTCCACTCGAAGTTCCTGCTGATTAAATCCTTGTCCTGGTACTGTCACTCAGAGGTAGGCTTTTCAAGGATATACGAGGGCTCGCAGCCACAGATGGTTGCCACAATGGTCCAGGGAAGCACGAGCAATTTAACCACCGCCGCAGTTTGCAGGGGCAACTGTCAAAACTGGCGATGGCGTGATTTAGATCCAGTTTCCGTTTTCGAGTGCTGACTTCTTATTGCAGTTATTCCTCGGATAAACATTCAGTTTCTTTCCGACTGGCTTTGGAAGTTCAATATTGGATGTAATCTATGGTTTTACAAAATCAACATTGAAATCATCGTTTCTCGCTGCTCTGAAGGTTCTCACGTATTGACTTGGAACGATCTCCGCAGGAATGTGGATGCTCTTCGAAGGAGTTTGAGTTTAAGTTCAGAAAATGGGATTAAAAATTCATCTGCACTTTAGTTTGAGCAAAGCATTTTATCACCCTTCTATAAGTATTTGTATATCCTCTATATCCCGACCTCTTTTCCTTCCTCCGGAATGGAAATGCATCATTCTCCCTGGATCACCGCGGGAGGATTCAATAGTCGACTTCATTGCTTATGCCCTCTAGGAAACTGTGTTGCCCAAGGGGACACACACACACACACACACACACACACACACACACACACACACACACACACACACACACACACACACACA
>JASSRZ010000086.1:9444052-9463824 GCA_032164315.1 Malacoctenus gilli | reverse complement strand
CACACACACACACACACACACACACACACACACACACACACACACACACACACACACACACACACACACACGCATGCCTGAGCACACACACCCACTGTAAGACCACAAAGACCTCAACACACAGTGGCATTAACAGCAGCACAAAAATGAGACAATAGATACGATCCATATTCTGTGTTGCCCAAAGGGACATGGAGGCAATCTCTTTCCATAGCGCGGAGCATGTGAAATTTTTCCCTCATTCCTTCTTCCCCTCCCTTCACTCTCTGCCTCTCTTCTACACCGAGAAGTGCTCATTTCACCTTCTCACTCTTCTTTTTGGCAAGTATTCCCATGATCTGTCTCCTTTTTGTCATCTAATACAGATGTGCTTGTCAAAAATCGTGAAGACAGACCACAGCAGGATCTTTTATTTTTCTTCTCATGCAAATCCTCCACCTATTCTCTTCACCAGCTCCCACTTTCTCCCACATTCTCTTCCTGCCTTGCTTGCTTCCTCGGAGGTCATGCTATTAGCCCTGCGATCACTCAGCTCTGTCATAGCATGGACACACGTGGCTGCCTCACCTCATATGAAGCAGCTCCGGCAGTCCATCAGCCGCTCTCGCAGCCCGTCAGATCCTTGTTTAGTCAGTCAGTCACTCAGTTAGCTGCTCTGTCAGATGGCCATCCGACCAGGCCCACAAAGTATCAGTCACGTCAGTCAGTGCGACGGTGCTGCGAGCGAACTCAGTCGTGTTTCAGTCCATTAGCGGCGCAGTTCGACAGCTGATGCTGCAAAGTGATGCCGCTAATTAGTTACTCAGAAGTGCGACAAAAGAATCGAACCCAAAAAACCAACGTGCAAGAAGGAAGGATGCCTAAACTACTAAGAAACAGCAAGCAGAAAGATCCAGGACTAGAAGATAAAGACAATACTTGAAATAGACAAGTATACCCAGGTGACCGAAGAGAAAAAAAAAAGGTATCAGTATTCGAGTGGGGAGTAAAACGATATGAAACTCCTGGGGGGGAGATGATGACGGCCCCTGGAAAAGTTGCGCTCTCCTCTGAAACGGGTGATGCAATGAGAGCTTTGGAAACACACTGGGCAGCGGCTGATAGATGAGGAGATAAAACCACGAGCCCGGAGTGGGATTAGTCACACGTGGACCAGAGCTCCCTTGAGTGGAAACCTAAAGGGAAGAGCAGCGCAGAATCATCGCACACACACGTGGAAATGTAAAGGAAAAAAAAAAACGGCGCCTGAGCGAAGAGAACGGGCGTGAGATGATGCGTCCTTCTCAGAACAAGGCCAGGTGCTGAGTGCTGTTAATTGGAGCAAGTACAGAGAGCAGACATGAGTGCGTCACCTGTGTGAGGAACTCCTGCTTCTCTGTGTCCCTCCATCCGTTGATTTATTTCTGTTGCTTGGTGGCAAAAAAAATCCATTCCGACTAATATCAGCGCTACTTCACGATCAGAATGCAAAATAGTAGTGAAATAAACTTGTGTCAGATGTAAGTAAACTGCTGCAATTTGCGAGGAGTCAATAAATGACAAGACGAGTAAATTCCTGAAGGGATTTTCCTAAAAAAAAGGCTCTGACTGCAATGTGGTTCTGGTTCCTTCTTTCTTATCTTATACACAGTTCAACAAGAAGTCTCAAATCCCAAGTATAAATGAATACCTTTCTATGTTAAACACCGAATTCCACTCACTCACCACTGTATTTGTCAAGTACACGGGAAACTTATCCATTAGTTTTCCGAATGCCTACAAAATTATCTGAACAAAACAATGATGTCATCAGACATAAAGGGACTACAAGTGGGCGCAAAAAAAAACTTAACACAAAACTCAGGACCATAAATGTTTAAATAGCTCCTCGGTTGGAGCTGTTTCATCCCGGTGTAAATCAAAGATGCGTCTACTTTTACTTTCGCCTGAGAAACGGATACAAAGAGCAGCTTCAAGCCAAACCACCAGTTCTGGGTGGCTCAGAAGGAAGAAAAGCTGAAGTACTCCGAGGATTCCTGATCAAAACGTTTGCATTTTTCCTAGAGATGGCGTCTCAAAAGATACGAAACAGAGAAGCCACATAAAACTGTAGCACTTCAGCCTGTTTCTTTGCAAACCTTTTTTCAGTCAAAGAACACAGGGGAACACCCCCCCCCCCCCCGCCCGCCCCTCCACCCAAACCACCCATATCGCCCTCATTCAATTACACAAAGTGACTTCAGGGAGTAGCTCGATACAACTACAGTGCAGCTCAGCTGGAGCAGGTTGGGTTAAGTGTTTCCGTCAAGGGCAGCGCCAGCGAGGTTTGCACATAAGGGAGGGAGGCGTTGCTCCTCCTCCCCCTCCCCTTCTCCTCCTCCTCCTACGCCACGCTTCCTCCCCACTCAGTGACGAGGAGGGTGCCTGCAGTCACGAGTGAGAATGCTCAATTTCATGTCACCTTAAAATTACAAGTGAAAGATATTACACAGGTTCATTTCAAAACTTCTGATATTAAAGCAAGGTATAAATATATTGTGTCGGAACAGTAAAGCTGGCTTGCAGGAAAAGAAGCCGAAATGTTCTGGCCCTATTTGGCGCTTCGTTTGATGTCTCAAGCAACCTCGTGGGAAAGCTTCTCGAAATTAAGTTAATAAACTCGCATGTTGCCAAGTGAGATCAGAGAATATTGTATTCAACGTGTCCTTTTTAATTTGCGAAATGAATTTCCAAGATACACTGAGCAGTTAATCATTAAAAGCGATACCTGCTGAACATCAGCGTTTTTAGGCTGACGCTCACAGCACTTCTTTGCGTCGACTCATAAAACCCCATTGCGAGGCGTTTGGTCTTTTTTTTTAAAGTCCCCAAAAATCAGCTGATCCTTTAAAAAGTGCAGATTCAACAGGAATCACCCCACTTACTTATTCGTCGCATTGTTTAGAATGCGCAAACTGGTTGGGTTTCGATAGGGATAGATAGAACTTCATCGTTTGCGATCAGTGAAATTTGTTATGTAGAAATCATACAAGGTTTTTAATGAGGCTTTGGGTTTGGTTTGAGCAAATAATTTTCCTTTGCAGGTGTGCACTGAGACTAAGCTTGGTAAATTATTCATCCTTTGGTCCCCACTGGAGATTGAACTGTCTGAAGGCCTGTCATGTTCGATCACACACTTAAGTGATGTGATAAACCAAAATCATTCTCAACATATGTGAGTTTCCCCAATATACTCTAGCCATCACACACACACACACACACACACACACACACGCACACACACACACACACACACACACACACACGCACTGCAGCAATGAACACACACAGTACTGTGTGTGTTCATTGCTGTCTTGACTTCTACCGACAATTCACAAGATCCTGGTCAGTTTTCCTTGACAAAGATGCAGCATTTCATTGCATCCATAGCATTTGCAAGTATTACAGTTTATTTATATAATACTGTGTGTGAGGAATTCACATAATAAAATCACCGTTTGCCACTTGAAAAAGCACAACCCCTTCTTTTTACAGTTTCCACCTTCAGCGTAATTAGGTGCAACAATTCACACAGTGGCAGAATGAAATGTATTTTCAGTTTTCAAACAACTTGCTGCCTTGTGACATTGTCACCAGCTCAAAGGCTCGGGATAATATGAATCCGTTCTGATTGACTCCATAAAGGTCATGTGATTATGAAGGTAATGGGAAGATATCTATCTTTATAGCCTGTCAAATGAACACTTGACATCAGCAGATTACACTCACACACATTCACTCTTAGACAAAGTCATTTAAATGTGCCTTGATGCCTTAGAAACAACTGTGTACGTGTGCCAATGGTGTGTGTGTGTGTGTGTGTGTGTGTGTGTGTTCGTGTGTGTGTGTGTGTGTGTGTTCTTGTTTGACCAGAAAACCATAATTCATTATTATCTACCACATACAGACAGTGACCTCTTAGCATTGGAGAAATAAGTGATAGAGGGAGAATGTGCATGTCTACATGTGTGGAGAAAGGAATGATGAATGAGTGTGTGTGTGTGTGTGTGTGTGTGTGTGTGTGTGTGTGTGTGTGTGTGTCCGTCTTTACATATGTGTTTTGTCGCTCCCAGCAGAAATGAGGTTAAATATATTCTCAGGATGGGCAGGAGCTGTTTGACACCACATAAAAACAGTGCCGCTGTCTGCAGCTGATTCTGTGTGAACCCGGTTGACTCAGACGTGCGTGTGCGCTTGTATTATTCTTGTCATGGGGACATAAATCTGTTTACAGTCACAGAGCAAAGTCACCATTTTATAAGTCGTTGAAGCTTAGAAGGAAGATTTGGCTTGAGGGTGTTATTATAAGGTAAAGCTCCGCTAAAGGTTCAGTGCAGGGCAATGTAAGGGCCTTTGAAGTGATGGAAAAACATGACTACTGTGTGTAAATGTGAGTGGTCTTGCATTCGTTATATTACAAAACAGACAACTGGGAGTAAACTCGACTTATGAGGCCCACGCCACCTTGTGGAGCCAAAAATACAAGCCAAAGCAAACGAAATGTATCCGAGGGGTTAAAATGAGGCTTTGGAATGGCTTATGGCAAAGTCAGGGTTGGATGTTGGTGGGAGTGTGAGTGTGCCCCATTGCTCATGAGTGGATTGGATGTGGTGATGTTGGAATGGATGCAAGTCATTGTCAAATCCTCTGAAGTAACGCAAACATGAAACGGTTTGTGTGGATGTACAATTTCCATGCATGTGACGATACGATTTGTCAGTCTGGAGTACAAAAACAGAGACTTTTACTGTGAGGGCTTCAGTTAACCTCCACATCACGCAATACACCTAATAGGTGTGTAACAAACAGCATGTGTTAAATCAAAGCCCCCCCAAAAAATCTATACAGACTGATAGAAATACTTCGTATGACAGTTGGTTTCCTCGTGTACTTCCTTGCATTTAACGTGCGTCTGCTTGCATGAATTCATCACGCCAGGCATTAGGGTGTGTCTCATCATGCATCTTGAGTGGACATGTTGGATTGGATCGCACCAGCCCAATCTATATGCAAATAAACAACTGCATCATTTCCGTTTATGAGACCAAATATTTTTAGTCCGCGGGAGGAAATGGGAAATCAAGCAGTTTGATGTGTGCTCCTTCCATGACAATCCATGCTTCTGGTTCCTTTGAGTTGTCCTTGTTACTGATCTTGGACTCATAACTTCTGGTACTGAGTACAGTATTTCCCCAGCCTTTCGTCAAACTCTTCTTCAGATGGACAATAATCCAGCATCAGCACTGTTGACAATTTGGTAGCCATGGCAACTCGCGTTTGCATCAGCCGGCAAGCGCACAGGCTTTAATCAATTAGAAGTCCGAAGCCGTTTAAACCACCGGCTGCTGTGTTTGCATCCTCTGTGTACTCTGTCAGGTCATTAAGTCTATTAAAAAAACAGAATCTCCTTGAGTAAACGTCCCACAATATTGCTGTACAACACGCCTCCTGTCTCAACCTGTTAGCCATTATTCAAAAACGGAAATCTCTGCAGCCTGCAGTAATAACCCTCTAATAATGTGCATAATCAGTGAGTCTCTGTGAGCACCTTGTGCCAACAGAGAGCAGAGACATATGAAGGGGAACAGATGTGGACTGACCTCCTTGAGTTCCTCAGTCAGTCTTTAAAATAAAAAAGGTGATCAGAAAAAAACAGCAATGTATCTTTTTAACAATAAAGAGGAAAGGTCCATTAAAAAAAGACACTCCCTACAAGATGTGGGCTGTTTGATTTTGGCAAAGTGCAAACTTCTCTCCCAAATCCACCCTGCATTAAAACTATGAACTATATTAAACAGCATTTATCTATAAAGCTTTATCAAATGTTCAAGACGCTGTGCGGGGCCTTTAAAACAGTTCTGACTGACTTTCTGTACTTTGAAAATGGAAACCCAAAGATAAATGTCGTCGTTTCCTTAAATAGCTCCGAACTCTGAAACGGCTTCAGATATCATCAACTGTGAGGTTTGTATTAGCCTGAAATGCGACGTGACTGAAGGAGCTCTGCCCCCCTGGGAGCTTGGACCAGGCAGTGGTCCAAACTGTTCCTCAAATGTGATCAATAACATTTTAAAATCAATCCTGAACTGCAGAGTGGAGCCGCTGAGCTCGGGCTAAAATTGAGGTGAAGTGTTGCCTTTTCCGAGTTGTTATCAGGTGTACGACTGCAGCGGCTGGAGAACGGAATATGCTTTGCTTGGCATCGTAAAATTAGCAGCGTCGGAAGCTGTGCGCTCAGTACTCTGGGAGTGTAAAGACAAACATCTCAAACTGTTTTGCGAAGCACCCGAGTGTCTCAGAAATGATCTCACAATGCTGTGTTTCCTGAATGGACCGTGTTTATTCTGAGACTTCAAATGAGTCTGAGTGTTTGCAAACTAAACCCAGCTGCGACGGTTGCTCCCCGATAGAAGTGCACGCCATCGAAATGCTTCTCCAACACTTTAATGTATCTGCTCCAGTGCTCATATGGAGGCATGGCCTTGCCACAAAGGCAGAGGTGCGGCCCCACTAAACCTTCATGAACAACCTCCATTTAAATCCTCTCTCAAGCAGGATGGTGAGCTGTCCCTGAAAGTTGATGGTACCATGGAGGGTTTGGCTTTTCCCCTGCGGAGGGTCGTAATGCCTTGTTTTCCACTCTTTCCTCTCCGAGTGCCTTGTTGCCGCTAAAAAGCACAATCAGCATAATCATTACCTTGGAAACTTGATGTTCCCAGCGGTGTTGCGCGCTGAGGCTTTGGACCATGCTTATCCTCACTTATTCGCCGAGCTTTAATTAAGACAACAAGGATTTAGCCTTCTCTGATGACATGACCCCTGGGACTGATTCTGCCTCGTTTGCTCCCCACCAACTCTCGAATAAAACCAGACAGACCAAGACTGCTCAGATTTGGGATTAAATAAATTGGGCTCAGCCTATTGATCGTATTTCCCTGCTCAGTGGGACGTTAAGCTCCGTTTGCCAGGTTGTGTTGTTCTTTTATGAGAAATGATGTAATGTTACTGCATTATCAGGGGGGAAATTTAGCGACTCAGAAGTCCAATCTCTCCAACTCTTCTAAGTAAACATGTCCGTGTTGTCAGACTGACAGCTGTGAATTTTTATAAAGCGTGTAAAAATACATTTTGTAGGCCTCTGGGTCATGAAATTTAAATACAGAGGACCATAAACTTCCCCTTCAAGTGAAACAGACCGACACACACAAATGTTTGGAGTCGAGAGGATTCTCCATGATGGCAGAAATACGGCTCGCAGCCCTGCCTTTGATCATACGCTAGACAACTTCAAAGGCACCAAAAGAGAATTTCATTTAACATTTAATGGAACATTTTTAGGAGGAGTTTACAAGTCCTACCTGGAATTCACCTTGCGTTACCTCGCTCTGAAAAAAGGGCGCGGGAGAAGCGTGCTTTAGGATTCGTGAAAGTAATGTGTTTACTAATCAGCGCCGCTCGGGACAGTGATGTTGAACCTTCATTAGGAAGAAGTCTGAATTTCTGCTGTTCAGCAGGGAAGATAAAAAAAAAACAAGTCTGGTGGTTTGATGCATCTTTGTTTGGATGTTCTCCAAAGTGTCGGCTGTTTGGCTCTCGACGAAGAACAAGATTTGATGTTGAGTTTATTTGTATGCATTTAGGGACTTTTCCCATCAGACAGAACCGCAGCTCAAATCTCGTTAGTCTCGGTCTCCATTAGTTAGACAGTACCTGTGACCAGACTCTCTTCACACTGCAGTTCTGAAACAGGCCATGAATTTGATGCCCATTGACAGCAGTTGACTGATTGGCAGGAATTAGCAACAAAGTTTTTTCAAAAACTTTTTTTTAAAAAGTGATTTTTTTTTTGTCTATGAAGACGTCACATAAGGCAATAAATAAGCATCCACTTATACCATTGTACATATTAAACACTGATGCCTGCCAGGGCAAACGATACATCTGGTTTTGTCTCTGCATGCGCTAAACAACTGACAAAGAAAGCAACAGGAACAACAAGCGAGGCAAAATATTCAGGAGTCTACAAGCGAGTGCGGACGAGAGCAGGAAACCACATTCCTGTCAAAGTAAATGAGAGAAAGATTCAATAAAGATAAAAGTAACTTTGTGTGTGTGTGTGTGTGTGTGTGTGTGTGTGTGTGTGTGTGTGTGTACAGTAGCAGTGTCAGCAGTGGGACAGCATTAAGGAGGGCAGGGAAAATGTCAGCCCATCCGTCAACATGACATCTGCAATCTCGCCTCCTCTCTGTCTCTCTCTATCCGCTTCCCTCTCGTTCACTCGGTCACACTATTCAGGACTCAAGAGCCGTTTCTTCTCCTCCTCCCTTTTTTTCTTACATCACTTATCTCACCCGCTTCTTTTCTGGGTTTGTATCTTCCACTCTGAATCTCTTCGTGACTCTATCTTTCTTCTTATCTCCCTCCCATTTCCCATTTCCCCTCAGTTATTCCCTCACTACAACTTCCTCCAGTTTAATACAAACATCCGTCTCACTTGTGCGACTCCAAACAGCACGGATGCTTTACAACTTTTCTCATGGATGTGAATGTCTTGTTTCAACAAAAAACACACAGTCAAATGGTAAAAAAACGTGGCTGCCCTTTCGACAAATCTCTGTACCGATCTGCTTTTTTTTGGCTGAGCAGAGCGCTTTCCAAACTTGCAAACATCTGACCTTTTTCCCCAAAAGCACATTTGACATCAACTGCTGTTTTTATCAGCCAAACAATCATGCTGACTTAAAGATGATGGCAGTTTCCTCAAACAGCCCGGACTTCGAAAGGAGTCATTAAAAATGTGAGCAAACACATTTCGGCAGGTAAAATAAGGGCCTTAAATGCGTTTTTGAGCTTCCTCCAAACCAACCGACAGTCCAGGCCAGGAGTTTCTTGTGGTCTAAACGCTGCCGATTTAAGTAATGGCATTTTTAAATGTCAAGCTAGTTGAACGGGAACTCGCCAAGGATGCGCTGTTCTCCAAGCTAAGAGAGTGACTGCACTCAAATGACTGTAATCAGGAAAGGTTAATGATAAATGGACTTCGCTGAAATGTGGTATTGAGCAGTCTCGACCCACTTTACATGATCAGTCCCATTAAACGATTCACTGGCATGATCCTTCGCACACCAAACAATGGTGACTGCCGCCATTAAAGGCGCTTGCGCAACATTGGGAGCACTTTGGGGTGGAGCGTCTGGCGGAAGGAGACCTTAGCTCTTTATTTGCGTGAGATGGAGTAATTGAACCAACAACCCTTGACCTGGAAGACGAGCAGCTGCGACAACCAGGTCACAGAGTGATATGCTAAATGGTTATTTTCGTACAGAAGCTGGATCTTGCTCTTGTTGCTCATTTCTCATCACTCTCATGTCTCTTGTTGTTTCATATTACGAGCTTGAAATATATCTGACTTCTAGCCTGTGTTTGCTCATCAGACATGTGATTGGCCTCCGATGGTAATATAAGAGGCCTTGTTGAGAGGTCAAGATGGAAAGAGTGGGGAAGAACATTTCAAGAGCATACAGGAATAAAACAACATGATCAGTGTGCGTTGTGAATATGTTTCTATTGGAGCCCTGTGAAGGCTGGCTAAACCAGTCCATGGTTGGGTGGACAGATATATCCTTCTTGAAGATGACATTGTCGTTGGAACATGTGAACGTCCACGGGGAATTAGTTTTTTATTTTCCATTTGAGCATGATATTTTTATGTCCCGCTTTTGCTCGGGCTTCTCCTCTCTGTGATAGTAACTTGTGGCTGCCGTGGGTAAAAAAAAAAAAGAAGGAAAAAGACAGGTGAGAGGTCAAATTGACTGGAGCCGGTATGAAGTGCCTCCACGCATGCCTGAGTGATTCTCATCACTGAGACCAGAGCTGCAGCCGACTGAAGTTTGCAGCTCTTTCTGCGAGCACCCAGCAAGGACAGTGGGGAGGGGGGGGGGGGGCTTTGCATGTGTCCGTGATCCTGCCCTGATGTCAAGGAAAAGGATGAGTTGTTATCAGCAGTACACTGAACAACACTTTATGCAGTCCTCACACAATGAGCTCTGCAATAGATTTGTATGCGTTTTCGTCATGTGGAATACAGTGAAAAATCTGAAGGGCTTTTTTGTCATCGTACTACAGATGAAGTAATCAGTGAAGGACATTTTCATGCAAATAAAAACTTGTACATTGTGTTCTTTATGGCAAGTTAACTGTCTGAGGAAAACTAAATGGATGTGCTCTTTGACAATATGTGAGACAGACTCCCTTTCTCCTCCTGACTGACTCTCATGCGCACACAAAGCGACGCAACCCCACAGAGTCAAACCACAATTGGTTTCAGTGACTTGTCACATTCTGGCCAAAAGTCAATTTTACACTTACTTAGTCCCGTAATAAGAAGTCATGTTGACAAGCCCACAATGCATCTCTCCTCCAGGACAGGGACAGAAAAACAAGGAAATGTTTGGCTTGAGTGCATGGATGAATATCTGTCTGTGTGTGTGTGAGTGACATTGAAAGGGATAGGGGAGGGTGCGGGGGGGGGGGTTGCATTTGTAGTCGTCGTGAAAAGAGATGCTGAGACGAACTGAACGCAGACGCAGGAATCAAGTTCCGCCCGTCTGGGCCCACAGTTGCCGGCCAGGAATAGTCAAATATTTCATCGCTGTCCAAAAACAAAGCTTCTATTTAATTAGGACTGAGAGAGGTTAAGAAATGCAGCCAGAAAAAACACACTGCAGCTCTGACAGGGCTGTTTGTGTTTCAACTCGTTACCAGCAGGCCAAATATAAAAGTTTAGCAGAAGTTAAAAAAAAACAAGCTCTGGTTGTTTTGGTCAAATTGAATGGTTTGTCCGAATATCCAGGAAAAGGCCAACTGCTGCTCAACACAACTTGCAGATGTGAAAAGGCTGCTTTCTTGCAATGTTTCACTCTTGCTTGTTTCTGTTTTCTCACTTTTTTCCTCTCGAAACATCAAACGAGTGAGTGACATCAAACGGCCAATCCACGATACCCTTGTTGTTTCTGTCTGTCAGTCAGCTGCTGCAATAATAAGATGCACTCCAGCTCAACAGCCACAGACATGATCACTTCATCACCGCATGCATTATTCATGCATTTGTACTCTGCGGTTGTTTTAGGGCACACCATGAAACAGTGACCTTCTTTCCACAGCAGTAATTTCACAACACACATTTACACAGGTTCGTGTCACACACACAACACATACAATGAGCCCAGTTTGTGGCACAATTACCACTTTCTGAATTGTGCGTCTTTGTCAGGCTGCTTGTGCGTGTTGGTCTTTTTGTGTGAGAGAGATAATGCCGACACACTGCGATGTAACCCGTCTTTAGCGACGCCTCTTTCTGTGAGCGACTAAAATCGGGGTGGACCTCCTGATGTGCGGCGTTTGATCTGGTTTTACTGAGAGAAAAGCGTGAGGACAAAGATGGTTTTCCACCACAGAGACACTACAAAGCTGTCCTTCTGAGGGACGGGAAAGATGAATATGTGTTCATGCAGATATTCATATTCACTATGAGAGCCCGACCGATATATCGGCGGTTCGATAAATCGGGCCGATTTTGGCATCTTTTCGATGAATCAACATCGGCAAAATGTGGCCGATATTAAAATTCTGCTTCGCTGCAAGGGGCAACAAAAATGACATCTCGACTTCAGAACTGTCTCCTGCCAAACTTTCTGAGTGAAAGTGCAAAAAAAAATTGTGTGTCCTTCCCAAGTCCCTTTGGCCATCATAACAACCTGACAGACAAAGTGCATTCTGAGGCACTTTGAGTCTTTCCAAATAATTGCATTATTAAAATCAATGACTATTAAAGTCTGACTCAACAGTTTAGCCGAAA
Source organism: Malacoctenus gilli (assembly GCA_032164315.1). Classification (NCBI taxonomy): domain Eukaryota; kingdom Metazoa; phylum Chordata; class Actinopteri; order Blenniiformes; family Labrisomidae; genus Malacoctenus; species Malacoctenus gilli. The sequence goes on along the minus strand of JASSRZ010000086.1, from coordinate 9,451,949 downwards.
TCGAATGTCGTCAGGTGGCTCGAGTCGGTGTAGGTTTCTCAGGGCAACAAAATTTCTAGTCTGACCTCTGAAAATGTCAAATATTGACATTTTATGCTTTCGTGGTAATTGTTGTAATATTGACTGGCGAGAGGTGGAGGTTAGGCCAAGATGGCTGCAATCATCGACTTTGGAGTATTACACACAAGCGCAGAGGCAAACAGGCTCGAGTACTTATCTCGACGGTACGATCCAGTACCAACGACCAATGAAGATTACACAAAAAACAAAGATCTCAAGACACAAAGTTTTTGAAAAGAAAATAGATTCACGTCAGCTAAAATGTTAGAATTGTGATTCTGTGGATGTGTACACGTGTTTTTGCATCAAGTTCATTCAAAAGCACATATTCACCCGTGTGATTCAAGGACACACATGCCTCTGTCGTGAGGATATGCTCCTTACAGCCAAGCTGCAGACCACTCACAAAGATCTATTTATAATAATCAGCGAAATAAATAAAACCCTCTTCAAGGCTGCTTCCTGCGACCTAAAGTACCTGAAAGTTGCTTCCAAAAAGTCCTCATAGAACCAGAGCCGTTTATTGTTAACGCCACCTTTTATCTCCCCCGGAAAAAAAAAGATATTTTCACTTCAAGAGATAAACCCGTTGAAAGGCAGATAAAAAAAAAAGGATGTGACAAATAGTCTTCTAGGACACTTGGCGGAAAGGAAAGAAAATCTCATTTTGTTCTCACTTTACAAGATTATTTGTTCATTTGTTTGAAACGATGAGATGATAAAAGGAGTGTTTTTCTCCCACGGTCGTGTATAGAAAGTGCTGCACAGTCCCCAGGTGAGGTCACACCTGTGTGTAAGGAAAGCTACACATATGTGAAAGGAAGAGGGAACTTTCCATCGTCATGCATGGGGGGCCTTTAAGTTAGTTGTGGGCAGCGACTGAACTATTTGTTTTTCCCACCAGTGCATATGGGCTTGCGTTATAAATCTCCATATAGGCGCAAGTGCACGAGGCCCACACCTTTGGACAGGGTGATAAACGCCCCCTCAGTCCACCATTTACATATCAATGGCACAGCCTGCGCTGCTACTTGTTCAACCTGTCACGGGAAATAATGGGAAAGAAGAAGGTGAATTTCTCCGGCGGTACCTGAGCCGTCGCCGTCACATGCCGCCATTATGCACAGCTGTGCCTGCTTACAGCGCCCGAATTATTAACTTGGTGGGTTGGCGGCGGAATCTCAATCATCATGATGAACTGTCAGCAACAATGATTTAGTTTGCATGACTCGAATCAGAACAGACTTTACAAAGGAACTCATAAACAACAAAAACAATAAAAAATGCAATGAGTCTATCACGAAAATGGAAAAAAAGGAGATGGGAAAACAGAACACAATATTTATGAGCTGTTGATTGACATTTTACCTGTCTCATAATGACTTGTATTTCGGATGGTATTGGCACTGTATCTTTATTTGTCTGCTAACTCAGTTTCAAACAAATTTAGTGACATTTACTCGGTCAAATGAATGATCTCTTCATTCTCTCACAGAAGCACTCAATCATTTGCTTCTGAAACGAGTTGAACGTGTACATGTATATTGGTTTGAAGGGCCTCACACAACCTTGATGCATCCATTCACCCATCCGTCTCCCATGCATGTTTAAGCTGATGTATGGTTGCGTGGGCGCTCGAGCCTGTTCCAGCTGACAGTAAGCCGAAGTGCAATTTACTCGCAGTTTGGACAGATGATGAGCCAATCAGTGGTCCGGTACAGATTAAACACACTGACTCCTCATCCGGACAAACTGGAGAAATCTGTGAACCGAGTACCCAAAGCCCTCCCCCAATAAACAGAGGGAGCATGTAAGTGACAGAAAGACAAGGACCCCTGGGATCCAACGAGGGTCCACACTTTGAGTGAACTGATGTGCGACGGGAATTATGTTCTTTTCAATTGCAATCGAGTCAAAGCTAAATAGATTTTGGCTGCATGGGGCCCCTGAACCAAAAATGAGCTTGACAGCCCCGCTTTCAAGTAAAAAGTAGTTTCTATTTTGAAACAAAAGACAAAACTCTTCAGACAAACATAGTGTCAGTGAAGCAGATGGAGAATGATGTGGCACTTCAAAGAAGGTTTTCAAAAGACATGTATTCTCACCCCCCCCCCCCCATTTCATATTGTTCGATGTTTAAAATAAACGGATAATTAGAACTTTCAGCTTTGAAAAGGAAGTTTCTCCTAAATAAAAGCAGACTCTTCACAATAAAACCCTCCAATGCAGACCAAGACCTGACTATCGGAAGTTGTTGAGTGTGGGCGACGACTATTGTGATGGGTGAAGGTGACGGTACACAATGGATGCATTGAAGGCGGTGTCAGAGGAAGTGAAAGGCAAATTTTACATTTTTTGGCAGTCAGCTTTTATCAAGAGAGACTGGAAATGACTGCGCAGGTATATATTCAGCATGTTGTTCAAGGACATTTTGACAGGACACATGGCTGTCGAGGCGCTCGCCGTCAGCCTCTGAGATTGAATCAGTAACCTTACAGTAATGGGATGGTCTCGCTAACCACTAATCTGCTGTGCCACCTGAGAAAGGGGGGCAGAGGAATGGGAGCGGCGGAGAGAAATGAGAGTTTGGATGAAAAGAAAAGGGGAAGATGAGTCGCGGAAATGGGAAAAAAGGGTGGAAGAATAGATGATAATAGAGAAGGGACGGAGACAGAGATGGGAGGGAGACAAACAAAGTGTGAGAGATGATGAGGAGACAGCGGATGCAAACCAAAGAGGGAGGGGAAAGGCTGCAAGTGATTGAGACGACAGCAGGCGAGCGAAATAGGACGAGCGGAATTAAGACAGAGATAGATGTGTGTGCGAGAGCGCCGGATAGAGACGGATGAATAGAAAAAAAGACGGAGGTCGCACTCATGACGAAGTCTTTAGAGTCTCGATGTTCTTCATCCTTAAGAATATTCAAAATACTAATCAGCCATTGGTTGGGCAGGAGGAATTTGAAATCAGTGAACCCTCTAACCCTTCATTTCCTCAATGACAAATTCAGGTGTCCTTCCATTCCACTTCCCCTCCGTCTCACTTACCGCCAGCGCTGTCACATATTCTCATTAGTCACCATGGCAGCTCAGATGTGCGTCTGTGCGTGTGTCTGTGTGTGTGTGAGCAAGTGAGATGGATTACAAAATGAAATGATGCATGAGTGTATGAGCAAGCAGAAGAGCAGAAGAGTATATGTATGTAAGAGGGCAAAAGGTAGATAATGTTTGCATGCAGTGCGGGGAAGGTTCGGCATGCTTACCCTCCTTCTTTGGGTTGCACAAACTTGTGGGCCTCAGTATCAACATTAAAATCATGACAGGAAAGAATGGAAAAAACAGCTCCAACTTTTTTAGTTTCGAAAAATCTCTACAATTTGAAAACTGCCAATAAAATCGATCATTGAACTGATTTGATAGGATACTGTAAGTTGTTGTCTAAAGTTTCACATTTCAGAGGAATGATGTTTGCCTGCCTTTATATAGAAGATCCAGCCTACCCTAAATCCTCTTGTGTATATTTATAGGAGGGGGACTTGCAGGTAAAAACTGTTGTGGTGTTTTTTGTTGAGCCTTTAAATTGTCTGTATCTCCCTTCTGAAGGAGCCAATGAATGTCCACCTACAATAAACAATACATTGTTAAAAACACATTGAATCTCTCACAGAGCAACAATATACACTGTGAGAGACGTTTAAAGCAGGAATGCTCCGGCTGTAGCAGAGTTGGGGGCAAAGCTGGTATTTCATCTTGGAACAGGCTCTAATCTTTGATGACATATCACGTTTTTGATGGTTTGGTGCTGTGAACATCTCAGACACTGGTCCTGCAGAGCACAGAAGCCTCACCAAATCACAGCTAACACCACAAAGCTTCCTGGTGCTGCAGGAAAAAGCCAAAAGATCACCCATCTCATCAGGATGCATCCTCCGGGAACCAGGAAAGCCTGTTCAGAATTTAGTTCCAATGTGTTCCTCGAGGAACTCGAGATATAAACTGCAGCGAAACAGGGCAGCGGACAGACGGACACCGCCTTTATCCAGAGCTACATCATAAAAATGCGATTCCCTTGGCGCAGTCATTCCCCAAATCAACTAACTAAGCTTTATGTTGACAAAAAAGCTACAAAACTCAACCTTGTTTTTCATACTTTAAATGTTTTCCTATCAAAGGTAGTTCAAAAGGTTAAAAAAATAGCCCAAAATGTTCCTTTTTTTAAACACAATGCGTCGTCTGCAGGCTGTTGAAAATATGGTTTGTTAGCTATGTGGAGGTCTAAAAGTCTGACAAAATCCAACTCAGAATAGTAGTATTGAGAAAAACCGCCATCATAAAGTTGGGTGATTTCTTCCAAACTGGCAGGTTGGGCTCAGAAGCATTACAGCAGCGACAGCTTACCCGGTGAAGAGACTGAGTTCACACAGTCTGGACGGTGCATCTGTGCAGATTATGATTACCCTGCATCAAAAAGCTCCACTGCAAGCAGCTGCCAATCCTGTTGGAGAGGAGACCCTTTTACCTCCACACAGCCACAGTGCCCGTCGTCCGTCAGGACGTGAGAAACTGGAGATAGACGAGTGCGTGGAGACGGGGGAGGAGCCCGGTCAGGTCGCTCCCCGAAGGTTTTTTGTCACGATGCGCACATTTCAGGATGAGTCGTGCAACCAAACATTCACAGTGACTAAAAACCTGAAGCCGTAAGAAACCAAGAACATGGAAGACTGATGTGAACTCCCGGGTGAGCTGCTAATTGCCTGCCGAAAAGTATCACACAATGTCCAGGTGCAGAAGAGGAATAACACTTAAGCCGCAAACCGTGAAACCACGAGTTCCGGGCAAATCATTGCAAATAATTGTGCAGGCGTGCTTTCCCCCCATGATGCGGTGTTACCGAGCTACGGCAACTTCACAGGCTGTACCAGAAGGAAGGAGGAAAAGCGAACCTGCGCTATCTTGATTGGTCCTCGTCACAGCGCGGGTCATAAATCCCATCCCCTCCGTGTGAGGGCCTGAAACATGAGCTTAGTCACAGTTCCCTTTGAATCCTTTCATTGGCTTTAATCACTCTGAGTGTTGCTGAAGTGTCGCCTCTTTTGAGGGCTGGTTTTTGCCTATTTTTTTATTTGATGTCATAATTAAACTTTATGACTGACAGCTGTTTTGAATGAAATACTCCCGGCAATCTGCTCAGTTATTGCTGTGCAGAATGACATTTGTGTTTGGAGTGTTTACACTTTCAAGCATCAGGTACAAGTTATAGTTAAAATTAAAGGGAGGCAGTTTTACAGTTGTGCATTTTGCAAGTTTGAAAACAGGCAGATTTGATTTTTTGAAATTTCATAAACCAGCGTATGAAAAAAAGTGCAGCTTGCAATTTGAGCTCATCTCAATCCTTACAATATGTGAATTTCTGTCCCATCACCCTCCGCCCGAATTCTGTCAAACAGCGCCGACTTCCCAGCTGGATCCCGTCTTGAAAAGGTCTCAGACCTTAAAGAGCCTCCTCAGACAACGCGATGACAAACCCGCTTCCAGTGTCTGACACAAACACACGCAATTTCTCCGCTCAGCTGCGGTGGTGAAATGACAGCTGAGGTCGCTGATAAAGAGGGAGCGAGATAACTTTGAGAGGACGGAAGAAAGATTGCGAGAGCGAGTGGCGTCTGCGTATGTGCTGTTTGTTTGTAGGAGGATGAATTTCGAATAAAAGTAAACCTTAAAAACATTTTTTGCAGTGCAGTGCAGTGCAGGGGGAAGGTCAGCCAAGCAATTAGCTAACAAGACAGATCCCCGAGGTCCAATTGTGTATTTTAGGAGGCAATGGTGCATTAGAATAACTTCATTTTTGCATATTTAGCCATTGCGCCCCGTTGGACAGCTGAGGGAAAGAAATGACAGCCCGAAACGAGGACCTTGACGACTCCGATTGCAAGCAGGGGTGCCGAGGAACGCCGCACATCCCGCAACATCATCAATTACATCTTGACCTGTTTAAAACTTTCAGTTCAAAGAGTTTCCAAGGGTGAGCTTAAGTATGTGTAACCAAAAAAAAAAAGTGTGTGGTGGTGCGTGCGAGGGCTACATTTCCATTTCAAAGTTCTCATCACTGTGGAGGCGGTCCGCCCCAGCGAGCAATGAAAAGACTTCCCGGAGGGAAGACTTTCGAGGGAAAAAGGAGGGGAGAGAGATGGACACGATTGTGTTTCTCACAGTAAAGGTCGTGTGTTTGTGATGTGACCAGACAGCTGAGCACCATTTCATTTGTTGCCCTTCGAGCGAATACATAAAGTGGGATCAGCCCTGCAGAGTTTCAGCAACAGTTTGGAGGTTTTGACCTTGTTTTGGACAAACAAGACCGAGAGCAGCGGGGCATTTACCTCCTCTGATACACACTCATCAGAACCGCGGATTATAACTGATAACAGCTTTTTTTTGGACATGAAATTTCGTGACTTCCTCTGAAGCGTAACTCCGGCAATACTTATTGATCGTTTGGATAACACTTTAAACTTCAAATAACCCCTGATGAAGACTTTTTCACTGTCTGGAAATGAGCTGGAAGCACCAAAGTCCCCTTTTCCTGCCTTTGTGTGTCTTCAGCAGTTTTTCCGTCCTCCTCTTTTCCGCCCTTCCTGTCAGTCTTTTTTCTTTGTCGTTCACCTCTATATCTTTGCTTCCGTCTGTCTCTGTTTCCATGTTCTCTCTCCGTTCATCACTGACTCATCTCATTCCTCCCTTTCTCGGCTTTTCATCAGCGCCCTCTGGACTTCTTAGAAATTCCTCTTCCTATCATTTTGTTTTACTTTAGTAGCAGCTATCTCAATGTTCTTATTTGAAAAGATGGTCCACCTTTCTCTGCTTCAACCAAATACAATCAATGTTGCATACAAAATCTGACCCATGCAAGGCAAAAGAAACAGAGAAAGTCATCCAGTGTGAGAGGAGAGAGCAGTCGTACTGGGCCGGGAAAAAAACACCTCAGAAATCACGGCGGACGGGTCAAAGGTCGCACACAGAATGAGTTGAATCCAAAAACAAGTCAACTGCCCGGGGGGAGTTCAGATAAGACTGTAATCAAAGCAAGACATAGAGGGCACAAAGGTCTGAATGATTTGAGGGGAGTGAATTTTAGAGATAAATGATGGAAACCTACAGAGGGTCACTGTCAGATGTGTGTGGGGGGGGGGGATAAAAGAAGTCACAGATTTTGTCTGTGTATGAACACATCAAGCTTTATTTATCCTTAATTGTGCCTGCTACCTGATGATTTCACTAGGAATCTGGTCCAAATCTCCTTTTTCCCCCTCAATAAGTCACTCGTAATTTTTCATGACACTCTCAACCTTGGCTGGGCGTCAGTTCTCGAAAACACACCGGAATGAAAGCTCAAAGGAAACAAAGCTTTGCCATGTTCTGGCAAAAAAACTGTTGCTCAATTCCAAAAGCTGGCAATCAATAATACAGTACAATGGTGTAAGAAATGAGTAACGTTGTGCCCCTTGTTGCTCAACGGATGCTTTGGAAGTGTGTCATGAAGAAGTGTCCCTGATGTCACACCTCATCCAGTCCTAGTTAACCTTCAGGTCCCTGTTGGGAGAAACAGACACACACACGCACGCACGTGCACACATGCACACGCACACAATGAAGCAGCACAGCCTCCCCCATTCATAACAAGATCAATCAGCCAGTCAGACATGGAGTAACTCCCCGAACACCCATCGGTTGGTGTTACAGTCTTGTGTGCATGAGGTGGATTTATTACTGTGTGTGTGTGTGTGTGTGTGTGTGTGTGTGTGTGTGTGTGTGTGTGTGTGTGTGTGTGTGTGTGTGTGTGT
>JASSRZ010000086.1:9411133-9443952 GCA_032164315.1 Malacoctenus gilli | reverse complement strand
TGTGTGTGTGTGTGTGTGTGTGTGTGTGTGTGTGTGTGTGTGTGTGTGTGTGTGCGCGTGTGTGTGTGTGCGCGTGTTTCAGCGTCGCTTGTGTGTCTTCATATATTCATGTGCAGACCTTCAAATAATCAGGGCAGGAGATGAAAATGGAACGAGGGATGCGACCAAAAGAGAAAATATAGATAAAACAGGAGTAGAGATTTTGTGACGGAGCAAATGATTATGTTAATTTTCTGGCTCACAGGTAGATGACAAAAATGATATCAGATTTAATTATCTCTATTAGTTCACTCTCCTATCTTGACTCTGATGATCTAATGGTGCCGTCGTGTTATCAGTTGTACCTGTTCACCTTCATCAGTTTCATTTCCGCCCTTTTCTGTTTCGCAGGCGATGTTTCCTCTCGACAGATCAATGTGGAGGGAGAAAAAGGAGGAGACGGGATCAGGTCAGCCAGGCAGGTAAGACGGTTTTAGCTTCCTGCTGCTGAATGGTGGTATTTCATCTCCTCTTTCATAACCAATGAGAGTCATTTACTGAGAATCTCATGTTCGACAGACAAAATCATTTTGTAGTTCGTTAACTCAATGGCAAAAAGGCTGAATTCCTATATAAATATTCGAATGGACAAACAAATTCTTTTTCCTTCGTTTTGGTGGAGAACACAGTTGTTAAATCTAACGGAAGATAAATGGTGAAACAGTCAATAAGCGATCCTTGACTCTTGGTTTAGAGATGAAGTGATCCTGAAGACTTGAATTGCTTGGACGGGATGTCTGTTTGGCCGAGCCACAAGGTCTCATCTGTTTCATGCATCTTGTCTGTCAAGCCTCGGTGCTCAGCGGCTTTCTGGGTTTTGTTGGCTGACGTCACTGCGCAGCAAAGCGTTTAATTGCCTCCATTTAATCGGAACTGAGTGGAACTTCTCAGGTGCGGCAGAAGTGTTTTCATGTTTGGGATGGCGAAGACAGTCTGATCGGCTGCTTCAACATTCTTCACCACTGTTCTATTGTTTGTGTTCGTTATATTATTTTGATCTTCATCCCTGATCTTGAAAATCTTCTTTTTTTTGCAACGGTTGTTCGACCTGAAACATCTCAGGGACGTCGTTTAATATCTTGTTAAGCAGACAAAAACAAAATGAGAAAATCGGTCCTGCTTCCAGCTCTTCTCCTCTCTGTCGTTTTCCAGTCTTTAGTCTCCACGCCTGGCGACTGACGGCTCCTCTGGGGCCGCTCAGGAGCCAAAGTGGATCTCGGTGGTACTTGCCCAAAGAAAATCGCGAGCAAGTGGCCTGCGACCCCTTTTTTCGGGTCTGATTCTTTAAGTAGTGACTCACTGATGACTGAGTCCCAAAAGCGACCCTCTATCGACATGAAGAAAAAGCAGGAGCACATCTAATTATAGTGAGAAGCTCAGAGGCCCTAAAATTGCCCAATGGAGACGGCAGGATCGCTTGAGGACAGCTCGGAAAATCATTTCCATTAAAGTGAGCCCGAATCTCAGCCTTTCAGAATCAATCTCTTTTCAATGCCACTGCACAAAAAATCCACAACTCTTTTTTTACGTGTACAGTTTCATAAAATAACACCTCCATTACTTTGGTTGTCTCCCAACTCAATGAAGTTATTGTTGTGCGAACGAGAGAGGCTGAGTTCAATTATACAGCAAGGTCCATGCTTATTGATTTGCCATTCATCTGCTGTTGAGGTCATTACCAGCACTGAGGCCACGGCAATGATGCTGATTATGGTCGGATAGTTCAAGACGTGTTATGAAGAGGAGGTAAGAAGCCAGAAGGACGGTCTGAAAGCACCAATGTGGCTGAACGGGAGAAAAGGATGAAAACATAATCGAATGCATGGCATAATTCCCTTGACATTCCAGAAAGTCACAGAGAGGGAGAACATGTCAAATATAAGACGGAGCAGCAGAAAAAGAAAGAAACTTCAAATTGGACTGATTTCATACGCTGGCATGAAACGCGAGCAGCACATCGGCTTCGGTTTGAGACGCAGAGAGAAGCAGCTTGGACGGAAGACGTACTGCTTTAATTTCTCCCTGTAACTGGATATTAACTCCCATCTCAGGTCATCTCCATCCCTGACCGAGTTTGTTCACCAAACAAAATAATTAAAAAGTAATTAATTGCCATGAGGAGAACATAATGAACTATTGCTTGCGTCTGAATTGTCTCTAACTGGCGCGGAAGTTCTCCGAGGTCTTCATTCTCCATCAGTGCTGGATGCTTTTCAATTAGAGCCTTCATTAAAATGCCTCAGAGCAGTTAATGAGCTCGTTAGGGTTAGTAATCATATAATCGGCGCGTGGATAAGATATCAGACTTTGAATTTACGCTGGAACACATCAAACAAACAAATCTGCAGCTGAGGTCATTAAGGGGTGGTTTTGATATCGAAAAGCCGAACATGTTTTACATCAACTCCGCCTCCCCCTGGACCACCAAAGAGTTAATCCAACATCGAAATTATAAAGCCGAGATAACTTACAGCTCTCAAAACAGAAACGCACAGGCGGAGGTTTCAAAAGTCAGGATTTGAATGTGGTTTTATTGATGTCATCAATATCCGCTTCAGTCTCCACTTCCTGCCTGGAAGCTCCTCAGGATGTAATCATGGGACTGATACAACCATTGAGGACCATGCATGCAGTCAGACGTCTCCTGCATTGTGGCGTTCCACAGATTTTACAGAAAAAGGCCGACTTCCAGTAAGACTCCTGTGGACCTGCAGGGTCGCGTAACGGACACAAGCAGAGAGGGGAAGAAAAAGAAAAAGGAGAGCGAGACATGAGGAGACTAAAAAATCTGGGCTCGTGAGGACGATCTCACTCCTGCTCGCCTCTCTGACGAAGCATCAACAAAAAAACAGGACATCAACGGCAGAAGATCATCAAATATTAAAAATCGAGTATCCATTTCTAATTACCCCAGAGAGGCAAGGACGCATGCAGCGTTCGCACGTCAGCGTGGCACATTTATCCAGTATCAATATGGAGCATGAGGCAAAAAGCATTTATCCCCAAAGGCAGGAGGGGGAAGTGAATGATGTTTAGCAAATCACAAATTATGCTTTCCTCTCGGTGTACATTAATAAGTTGCTGCTAGCATGTTTGCGAGTCAACGCGGCGCCGTGTGTGTGTGTGCGTGCGTGCGTACGCGTGCACGTGTCTTATCTGTTTTTGCCTTAAGAGGGTTTGGGGAGTAATAAGACTTATTTAAAACTTGATTCTGCAAATAGAGGCAGAAAGAAAGCAGCAGGATGGAAGTACGTGCTGTGCCACACAGTGAGAACTACTGCAAGTCTTGAAAAACATGCAGACCAGCAGGCACACACACACACAAAAAGTAAAAACACCTGTACCACAGATGTCAAGTTTGAATACCATTTCTCATCCTACGCTATTGAATTTGCCGCACAGAGTTTTTAGAGGATCGTTTTACCCAAGAACCACATAAGCTGAGTCAAAAGGTGCCGGATTCTTTATATACTCAGCATCTCCTTTGCATTAACATCATCAGATGTGTCGTTTGTTCAGAGCCACACAAAAGGAGCAGTAATTTTCGATGACATTCATGTTCGAGTGCTGAGGTTCGAGCAGCGTCTCGACGCTCAGAGGACAGCTTGGTGTTATTGCTGCTAATGGAGCCCGCGGCCTCCGATGGATACAATGTTTAGTCGGTGCTTTATTCCGCGAGCGAAGACTGAAAAAATGCAGAAATGTGGTTGAAGTCAGGAGAATCTGTCTGAAAGTGAAAAAATACCATCTCATCAGCGGTTGCCTATCAGGAGTCAGAGTCTTCATGCCACCTTTTTGTGTGTTACATAACATATATCGTATGATTCAGCTGCAACTCAGTTCACGAATCATGGCTTCATGTGTATATCGCACTGGAGTGAAAGAGCAAGCTGACCTCAGGCAAGGCGGCGATGCTTGCTGGACAGGGGGGAATGCTTTGTGCAGGCTCACCCCACCCGCAGGACTGACCTTTTTTTTGGCTTTTTGTTCCGTCAAACTCTGAAACTGAATTAAATCTCATCGTAAACAAAGTCGCAAAGTTTCGATGAACTGCTTGTTTATTTCGTGATGGCAGCCAGAAAAAGAAGTGAGAGTTTCTCTTAAGTCGGTGGATTTTATCCCCCCTTCCCCCCCTTCGGACTGCAAAACTTGTGCAAAATGGAATGGCAGTGCATATCTGCGGGTGGACGGCTGACCATGAGAAAGACAGTTCCCCTGGGCCATGCCAATAGTGCCGCTAAAAATAACTTAGTGTGAGATGACTTAACAAAGCTATGCCAGTTTCAAAGTCAAAATTGTGTTTTGTATACAGGCCCAGGAGCAGTTTCGTACCTCTCGTAGAAGAGTAAAGTTGAGGCAAGGTCAGCGCGTCAGTAAAGCGTCTCTGGTATGGAGACGTATGGAACGCTTTGAAGACTAGTTGCAGCTTTAGTCAAATTCCCGGCTGAAGTGAGTTTCTGTGTGCAGAGTCCCCCAGCTGTCCTCAGCATTTCATTGCTTTTTTCAATATCATTTCTGTCACAGTGACTCTGAAGTAAGAGAAGCCCATAAGGGATTGCACATTAGAGGGGCCACATATGGAAAAGGCTTTCTCTTTTTCTGCATACAAGTGCCATGCCGGGTTTGTTGTGGTTGTATTTGACAAACGTCTGCTTGCCGGACTTGAGCTGTCAGTCGCGGGTGCACAAGGTAAGCCGCTCCCATCTGTCGGGCCCCAAGCAGGTGGCCTGGATAATGATGTGGCGTAGCAAAGCCCAGACGGGGCACCAGTCAACAGAGACAAGCGGAGGGGGGGGCTTGGTTAGCTTTGGCCAATGAGAGTGATTTATTGTGCGAGGGGGGAAGACGGATGACTTTACCTGAGAAGGGTAAAGTGATGAGTGAACACTTAGTCACTGCACTCAGATTGTGTTGAACCCTCAAAGGCTGGAATCTCGGCGGCATTTGTCTTTCTCTTGTTTTTGAAAACAGACCTTTTGACTAAACTCTCGGACCTCAAACAGAAACTTATTCTTCGAGGTGAAGTTCTGCTCCACTGAGACCGAGTCTGTCTTCCGCTGTCATAACAGAACCTTCTCCTCGATTCACCCTCTTTTTAGTCGTATTAAACCAACCCGGGCTCGCCTGATAACACTTTTTTCGGCTGCCGCTGCCCATAGGCAACGTCTATCACATATCTAATCCATAAGGGAAAGTAATTAACATGTCAACAGGACTGCCTCCCTGCAAACATGTCAGCGCTGCACGAGACCAAACCCACCAAAGTGAAGTAAACAAACATTTCATTCCCAAACTTTTCCAGATAATGCAGGCTATTATGAACAAGCACGAGAAGAATGATTCACACGCTCGCTTGTGCACTCTGTGCATCGGCTGCTAACCTTATATTACTCTCCGATACAAAAGCCCACACAATTCACCCTCCTAATAGCAGCCCAGAGACTCATAGCAGTAATTTCCTGGGGCACACATACAGTAAGACTGCAGAGGAATGCGAAATGAGAGGAATCCCATCCCAGCCCACTTTATGGTGCAGCTGGCCATTACTCAAAAATGCTGCGTACCAATGAATATCATCGCTGGGTTTTCATAAGGCGGTGTTGTCGAGTTAAAACATAAAATACATGAAGCAGAAAATGATGCCCGAGGAACTTAACAATAGTATCGGACAATAATGACGGGTTTGCTGTGCTCAAAGACCCTCTGGGTAGCAGTCACTCAGGAATGATGACATCCCAACTCGTGAAAACTAGTGAACAATGCAGGCAGCTTATGGATTTGTATAGATTTCAGATTTGGATGAAATTTTAGATCTCAGATTGGGGGACACCTAAAGACAAATGCACACACATGCGTGCACACACATGCGTGCACACACACACAGGCACAGGCACAGTCTTCCACCATGTCTCCTCTTTGCCACTTGATGCTCTAAGAGGATATTCCGATGAGGATTGAGTTTGAGACGGTCTCCGACCCTCTTTCCCCCCCCTTTCACACTCGCCATACGTGTGCACTCATGCACACTTCAAACAGACGCACACAGACTTTATCCCGTGGGGGATTACGCCATGGAAAGTCCTCGGCGTGCTACACAAACACCCGCATGCACGGAGACGCAAAAACACACACAAACAAACCCCCACTCACACAGACCACATCAGGATTAGTGTACTCACCGCCTCAGACATGACACTATAGGTGATTGGGGCATGTGACCGCGTGCGCACAAACACCATGCACAAAGACACACACACACACAACCTGTTGAGAAGTGGCCCCTCTCTGTCAAATCCTATTAAAGAGGAAGAAATGGTTGTATGTTCTAATCCCTGCTGCTCTAACCTGAGCTGCACTGCATGACAGACACACAGATAAACTGGCAGCAAAGAGAAAGTGAGACCGACCCAGCGACCATCGCAAACAGCCCGTCAGAGAAGCCAGAGTGGAGCGGACGTGCTGCGTTCGGCTTTTGAACCGAATGTTTTCGAGTAATATGTAAGTGTGACTCCCGGAGAAAAGCGCAGTTTCCCGCTGACAGCATCAATTCCAACACGACTAAGCGCAGAACCCGCTCCTGCGTTATCAAAGCCGTCGCCTGGAAGGAGAAAGGAAGCAATTTCTCGAAACAAAAGTCACGCTGCCTTGTTGCCAGTGATGGATGCTTTACATATCGACAGTCGTGCTGGGTGCCGTCTGGGAGCGTCACAACGAATTATAGATCGTCTGAGACAAAAGTCCCCACGTTTAATGCAAACTGGTCAGTATTCTTGGAGCTTTTCGCCGTTTCTCTCAGTCTTCATAAAAGCCATACATTTTCTGCTCTGACTGCAACTTCAATACGTCATGATGGACACCACTCAAACTCCTCAGTTCGGTTTGTGCTAAATTTGTCCTCTCACACCATCAACCGAAAATCAAGTATTTAGTTAGCAAAGAGTCGTTAGCTCTCCGGTAATCAGGCTCCTCTTTGTCCTCACCGACTCTGTTTTCTTTTTGGAAGGAAGCCCCATTGTTGGTGTTGGCTCAGGTAGAGCTGCTTCATGCAGAACCATTTTTTAATGCGTTATGCTGCTGTAAATTCAGACTGCAGGAGATCTATTTAAATGCGCTGATCTCCCGTTGATTTATGTAACTGTATTCATTAGCTCTATAAGTATCTCTTTTTTCTGTTTTTATTACTGTAGCATGAAATGAATGTAAAATGAAGTAAATTGCGTTGACGTGGAAAGCTAAATGAATGAATTGGCTGAACTGACTTACACTATCACCACTTTATCGAGTTGAACAGAACAGGATTAAGTTAATTGGATTCATTTTGGTGGGATTATTATGGATTATTTGAGCTGACAACTGGTCTGCGCTCGCTTCACCTGGTGTGAGCTGAACAGGCTGAAGTCTATTAGCTTGAATTGAACTGAAATAACCTGAATTCATTCATTATTCCCTCCCACACGAAAATGCAAATCCACTTGCTTTTTTAAGACGAATCCCTGCTTTTATTTCCTTACCTTTAACATCATTTGCAAAGATGAATTCTCCGTAATTTGCAATTTTCTTTTCACATTTTGACCTATTTTAATTTTTTTCTCATTACAATGTTCTCGTGTTGTTATAAAAATAAAACAATTCTGGGAAATTGAGTCGGAGCAACAACACCGATCCAGTCAAACTCGGAGGATGGACCTTTTTTAACTATTCTCTTTAAACTGTAGAAACTTCAGTTAATGACTGTAATGATTGTTCAGGAGAATAAAACCGGATATTTTTGCAACACACTCAAGATTGGAAACACAAGGCTGAAACCATCAGAATGCTGTGAGAGTTCCTCTCTGAGGCTCTAAACTTGAGTTAAATGGGTTAATTGGGGATCACTCTGATGAGAATCTTGATTTGACCAAATTAATACCTAATTAGGCAGCCTTAAAGAGATCAGGCAGATAAGGAAGATAAGAAAGATAATCTCCCATCAGTGCTTTATCCACTTTTCCCCCCCTCAAAGGCAACGTGGAATACATTAGAAGGTTTCCTGGAGAGCGTTTTTCATACAATTTTGTGCAGACATAAATCCATCAGTGTGCGGCGGTCTTGGAATTGTGATCTATTGGTTATTTGTATGGGAAAAAACTCCAAACTAACAAACAAAACGTCAGGCAATTTGTTTGTATTTTCCCCTAAATGAAAGAAAATGTGGAATGCATAAGGTCAACCGCTTATTTCTGTCATTTCATTCACATCACAGATGGAGCCAGTGACGTGTAATATCACCCTCTCCCATTTAAATCGTCAGGAGCTCCTATGGCCACATGACGAGCTGTTGTCCGGTCCGATGTCTGAGTGCTCCGTGCTGGATTCATAGACACTCAGCGTTATGTCACACAGGCCTATTTTGTAGCGGCTTTATCGTTCCTCCGAGAGACTGTTATATAACTCTGAATGCAGCATGTTTTACACTGCCTAACTTTCAAGTAGCTGAATGTTTAAAAAGCATTGTGTTCCATGCCTGCATTTGTAAATGGCTGTCCATGATAAGCCGCCCCAATGTAGCAATTCAACCAAAGGGAAGACATGATGTTCTCTGCAATTGTGGTCGATCTTGCAAACTAGCTGTACTGCACAGTGCAAAGTACAATGCAGCTAATTCTATACATTATTTTTTAAATTGTAAGGCCGCTGCAGAAGCCATGATCACCCCCTCAACCGAGACACTTGTGGCACTCGTCAGCCTGGAGCAGCAGATCGCTGCAGTTTTGAGTGACAGGCGGAGGCTTGACGGTTGATTGATGGTGGAGCATTGGAAGTGGGGGCCTATATACATGATATCCATCATAGGTGTGCGGTATATTTATAGCAGGCACATGGGGACGATGAGTGATGAGTCCAGGCTTTAACCACTTATCGGTGTTTATCTGATAGATGAGGGAGGGAGGGAGGGAGGGAGAGAGGGGGAGAGAGAGAGAGAGAGAAGGCTGAGCAACAGATGAGTGGAAGCATTTCAAACTTCAAAACATCCAAAAATGTCACATTAAGAGCGTTTCACTGATTGAAAAGAGAAGTTAGCGCTCTGCCTCGCGCCGCTGCTTGATATACGGACAGTGATGCCGGTCGGATCAATGCAAATTATACCTAATTGATTGATTGCGGGAGTGAGGGGGTCGGTCAGGCAGAGCAGTTGTTTGTGTTGGGGCCAGTTTGTCATCATCTCGGGTGGATAAGGGATGATGTGACCCGTGTAACACTCGTAATTTGTCTCTCAGGGAGATTGTCAGATGTCATGACGGATGGTGACGGATAGGAGGGCGGACGGCGAGAGAGATGGACACCGAGCGGACATTTATTTATTTCTTTTGCGAGCATAAAAACGCAGATCTGTCAGCGCGGCGCTCGAGCGGACAGCCGCTCGCTGGCACATAAAAGATTTCAATCATTGAACACACGGAATCACAGCAAGACTGATAGCGATCCACTGAATAATCAAAGACACCGTCGGGAGAGGCTGACATTGAAACAGGCAAACAGGCCAGAAGAAGAGACAGAAAGTGACACTTCAGTAAATACTTCCTCTCCTCCTTTTCCACCTTTTTTACTCTCTTTTGACACTTTTATTTCCTTTTTGCCAGCACTCTCCGTCTCCCACTGTTCAGCTGTAGGCTATGATTATAGTCAGTGATGGGGTTCAGAAGGGCTTTGTCTTGTGCAGTCTGTATAATATGCTTCTTATGAGATATTACTAGTAAATAATTCATACACTCGGGCACACAAACAGGCGCACAAGCGCATTTACACATTAGCATGCACACATCGTACTGAACTCACACACACGAGCACGCACGCACGCGCGCACGCGCGCACGCACGCACGCACGCACGCACGCACACCAACCCATCAGCAGGGTGCAAAGTAGTTTTCCAGTTAAAGGGATAATTCTGCAGTTTTTTCAAAGCAATTATGCATGGAACAGCCTACTGGCAAAACTGCAATCCAAGCTTTATATTTTGTGGTTTTAGCCATTTCACTGTCTTAAAGTATTCCGCGTTTCCCCGCGTCATGCTTCAACCTGAAGAGGAAAGGGCAGAAACCTGTAAAATCGTCCTGGAAAGTGGTGTTTATCTGCGGGCTTCCACACGTGTGCGCATGGAAATAGGAATTCAGGGTACATTTGCGGCATATTAACTGCATGGATCATTTGCATACACAGACAATTTCCCCTTTTGACTCACTGAGAAAAACAAATATTTCCAATAAACACAGACGACTGGGTCCATTTGAAGTGTCTCACTGACGAGCATTTTTTCACTCCACGAAATAAGGACCTCTGAACTGTGTCGAGGCACGTGACCTCTTGATACTTTTACTTTGTGGTAATTAAAGCACCTTCTCACACCGTCTTAGATTATGATTCATTTAAATTCAGAGCAGCAAAGCGTTTTCTTTCCATCTCCAGCAGGTCGTCACCCATCGGTGGCATTTTAGAAGAGGCAACAAGGAGCATCAATCCCTCCTTTCTTTCTTTCTTGTGTCCCAGACTTACTGTCGTCCCGTGTTTTGATTGCACACAGTCGACGGACAAATAGGAGTGTGGGTGAAAGCTGTGAGCTGAATTGAAACCCACCCCTGCTTTGTGCCAGGCCCCCTCAGTCGCTGATGTTACATCTGCTCCCCTTAAATCTACACAAAAATGTAATTTATCTGTCAAGCTCAGTGACTCCAGCTTGGGGTGTTTAGGTGAGAGAAAGCCGAACAAAATAATACAAAGTGATGACAGCTCAGAGACAAACAACAAGAAAAACAAGCGGCAAAGAGACAGAGTGACACAGGTCTGTTTTTCTTTCACTGCTGTCTGCTTGGCATAGAAAAAGCACATGAATCACCCACTTAGTTATGTTAACAGAAGTGCACTCACCACCAAACAACAAAATTTGCAACTTTTTAAAATCCAGTTTCTATCGAACCATAATCAGAAAAATTCCGAGCACAGGGAGAACATGCAGACGTCAATCTGAAAGACCCCACCTGGGCTAATATGTCAGTCTAAAACAGAAGATCGGACCATCCGTCTGCTTTTTATTCTTTTTCACCACTTCTGTTTTTCCATGAAGTCAAATCGCCCCAATAGTTTCCACGTGTCGTATTTTGTCCAGTTTTCTGCCTACACGTGTTTGCTACAGCTAATTATTATCTGCTCTTTGAATGTCATTGTAAAGCTGACACACTGCCTGTGAGACCCTGTGGAGTGTAGCCCGCCCTTCCCTTATCGTCCCCACCCCCTAGACAGACGCGTCAGGAAGTCCTCCCGACACTTCCCAGCACTCGTTATGATCCCGGGTCCGTATCAGACCCACCTAGCATGCAGATGTCGGGTAGATGATGTGATGTGACGTGCAAAATATCCATTGGCGAAAGGCTTCAGTGTGTGGAAACTGTGTTATGAGGCTTTACTCCACACCGACTTGAGCTCAGGGTTCAAAACAAACCTCCAAGCATCGGTGTGGCCAACAACACCACAAACTCCCTCAGATACCTAAAAGCACCTGCCTAATCATGTGCCCACCAACAGATTGCACTTAAGTTTCCCAGGAGATCAACTAAGACGAAATGCGCAACAACATGAGTGACTGCAACAGTATGTAGTGACAGACTAGTGACGACACCTTCAGGCATCAACACAATCACAGGCTGCAGTTAAGTGAAAACTGGGCATGTTTACTTTGTCATTCAACAAAGCAAAAAAATAAAGCTGGTAAATCTTTCACCTTCTTTGTTTAATTGATTGCGTTTCACTAAAAGTCTCCACAGACAGAAATTAGATTTGTTTAGTGTGTTGCCATCATCAAGATACTGACAAGTTGTTTGGTGTGGAAAAAAGGATGAGCAGCAGGTCACAGTTCTTCCCGACTCGGTGACAGCATTTTGATTGGTTACTAAACGCATTTTATGTATGACACACTTCTTTTTTTCTCGACATGTTGCTTCAGGCGATCGGTGCTGAGGTAAAGTCTCCAGAGTTTCTACTTGACATTTCAGCGGCAAGATTTGCTTTTATAAGAAAAATGTGTTGTAATTTGCGAGGGCTGCTGTCGGGGGGGCATCACCAAGCTGTCACAGCTGTGGGACTGTAAAAGTGTGCGCAATAATGACCCCAAGGAATCAAAGCAGAGAGGAAGGCAATCTTAATAAAACCCAAATGGACAACTTTCTAGAAACCTGGACCCCAAACTTGGGATAGAAGACATTCTTTCGAGACTATGTTCAAATGGAAAGATAATCATATCTTACCCACCATGCAGGACGACCGATGCGGCAGTTGAAACGCTTCTCAGAGATAAAGGCATCCTGAACAAATCTTGTCATTTATCGCAATAATCCCCCCAAAAGTTGTGTGATTCAGGATGGAGCGTCTTAACTTTATAACATTTTAAGTTGAAGTTCAAACGCACATGAAGACAAGAAAAAAGTGGCTCAAAAAAAGAGAGCTGACAGTTTAAAGAAAGCCGTCCCATCCAGTGCATACTTATTCCCCCACGTTTGCTGTCCTTGTGCAGTTTTCTCCGAATGCTACTTTACATTAATGCACTGTCCTCTCAGGGGCACAGTAGCTCACACTGCTTCACCCTGCCCTGAGGACATTTTTCAATTATTAACCACAGACTCAAGTGCACTGTGCTGCACGCTGTAACATGCACATCCACATACACTTTCACAGTCACACAGAGAGTGAGAAGGAGAATGTGACTAGGGAGAAAAAAAAATTAGAAGAAAGTCTGCATGAGCAACATTGCCGAGTAAAATGAAGTTCAGCTTTGTTTGGATAAAAGACGAGTGAAAAACATGGAGGAGAAAGAAACATGTTTACTGGAATACACATGGAAACATGAGGAACAGGCAAAGAACAGCATGTGAAAACCTGAAGCCCTCGTGAAATAGTTTATGGTAGTAAACAAGTATACAAGTAAAACCACAATTGCGAGACTGAATAACTGGCTATGCGGTAACACGAAGGGCCAAAGAGAAAACTCCACATACAGCATGACATAAAATACAAGTTATGTGTTGTGACAATACCAATTTAGACAGTTCACAGTGTTTTTACAATGTAATTCTGGAAAAAAAAAATACATTCATTTCAAACAGGACAGGACTCTTGTTTGTCCCGCCAACAAAGCCTTTCTGATGTCATGTTATAATAAGTCCCCACAAAGGTTGGAGTGTTGGCGTTGTTCTCCTGCAAAGTATTGGTATTACATAAAGGAAAGTGAACTGTTCAAATATTCTCTGCAGAAGCGTTCCTTCTTTAAACTAGTGTAGAAAAAATGAGAAGGATTGCTGTTATTCTTGTCCTTGTTTTTTGTCTGTTTGAACGCCACGTTCAAGAACTCAGGGCATTAAACTGCTGCTGGAGCGTGTCTGCAGGGATTTACTTTCATGCACCCACTGGAGCATTCATTGGTCGGGCCACTGATGCAGGGCGATAAGGCCCGACGTTCCAATTCATCCGTAAAGGTGCTACATGCTGTTGGGGGTCAAGGCCCTGTGCATCTATCAACATAATCCTGTTAAACAGATAAACTTAAAACACAATCAAGATAAAGAGAAATCCAGCCAAATGGGCAGATGTGAGCTCTGATGGCCCCAGTTGTTCAAGGCGCCATCTGCATGCACTCAGGAAGGTCAGCGCGCAGCAAAACAAACACGGCCTCCAGACACAATTAAAAACAACCCCTTTTTCGAAGGGAACTTTAATATAGACAGACAGGCCTGTGAACCCTCCTCTGTTATACACGTTTTCCTTCCCCGATCACACACACACACACACACACACACACACACACACACACACACACACATGAAGTGGAGACACGCGGGCGCACACACAAAAGAGCTTAATGCCGACTGTGTTGCCAGTGGTGTAAACAAACAACAAGCGAGTAATGTGTGATAAGCTGCGACCAGTTTGCCACTAAATTTACTCACATGGGATTAGAGTGGTACACCAGGAGGGAAAAGAAAGAAATGGAAACATAACCAGAACATCAGGATTTATTTAATGGACAGCTTTTTATCTACCTCACCAAATGTGTCAGGCTGTGAGGTGATCACTCGAAATTCAAATTAAGCTCGAAACGGTTCATTTTACTGTCGTAGGATTTCTACGGATTATTAGAATTTTACCTTCGCAGTTTGATATTCAGAGGAAATCAATGAGTGAAGCTTCAGAGTAACCAGTTTTTAACGCCGTTAAACACCATCTCGGGAGTACAGCCTCTTTGTTGATTTTTAATGCATCAAATCGTAATCAACTCTGCCTCCATATATAGCGATTCCTTCACTCAACACACATAACTCAAAGGGAAATGCAGACATAGCAGATACTCCACCAGCTCCACTTTACTTTGGTGTGCCCCAGGGCTCTATTTTAAGTCCAGTATATTTGTCTACTTACTTGCTTTGAATGGCTCTCATTCTATAAGAGAAAAGAGTCTAGAGATATGCAGATGACACCAAGTATTACCTGAATCATGGTCAGTAATGCTCAGTTATCACCCTCCAGAGCTGCTGTTGATGGGATTGTGTGAATAGCCTCTCCACTGCTTCACAACCCCAATCGATATTGTTAGAGTCCTTCTTTGGTTAATTGGTGACTCAAACACAAAAGGTGATCATTGTAACGATCCTCGTTTTTTATTATCTTAAATCAATATCTGGTACAGATGTGGACTCTCAATAGCTGCAACCTACATAATGTTGGATTGCCCGTGCATCGCCCAGCTTTGCTGTTTGCATACATTTGCAAACTTTCCTGTTGCTTGTGATCATTAATTTCTGCGAAACAATTTTTCGATAATGAAACAAAATGACCCAGAATTTTGATTCCGTGAAGAAATGTGTTAAATATTTACAATCTTTTTAAAGTTCCTGTTTGAAAAAAAACTTTTACAATATTAGTCTGTAAGCTTGTAAAACGAGATAATATCTTCCTAATCAGTTTTTCTCTTTGTATTATGAATTTATGCTGCTCATGTAATATTAGTGTTCAATGAAATTTTAATGGGATACCAAGAAGAGTGAAGTTTTATTTGTGATTCACCCTCCTCCTCACACAAGACACTGTGCCCTCTCCTGTCTGTGATTTCTGGTGAGAGTGTGGAATTGTTTTTCTGAAAAGTTAAAAATAGAAAAATAAAGCGTGTCTGTCATCAATCACGTTCACTTTGTCAACTTTCACTTTGTAAGACCAAAACCCGCATTAATTATAACCGGATCTAACTCATAAATGAACCCGTAGAAGCGACAAAAACAAATGTGCAGCCTCAGCGCCTAAATAAATAAAATAAATCCAGCAGCCAGAGGCAGATGTTACCAAATGTCAAAAATTGATTCCGCTATTTTGTAGAAGTCAATGTGACATGAGGGCAACAAGTGTCATTTCAGCTGAAATCAGCGTGCCGCAGCATAATGAGCCCTCTTGCTGAGGGAGCTTTTATTTGTACCAGTGCTGCTGGAAATACTCAGACAAAAAACAACGATGGAGGTAACGTGCAGCCAGAGCAGTAAATGTGTCAGAAACTAGGGTTCTCTCAAAGTTGTCCCTGAAGGTGCACACTCCCAAAATGTCATTCGACTTACTTTACGTTTTGGCTGAATTTGCGACGTTTTTGGATTCCTGTGGTTGTTTTGAACAACATCACTCCTTTGACTGTAATAACCTTTGCGATAACATGCAATCTTTCAACAAAAGTTTGTCAATTTATTCTGTTAATGTTTCATTGAAATCGATCTTTGTCACATATTTTGAGCCAGTCAGAGATGCATTGATTGTTCCAAGTTGCCTGTTAGCATCACAAAATGGATCATACACATTTCTCCCAACCCCCTTTTTGCAGACAGTGTTGGTGTAAGCTGAGGGTAAATGTCAAGAAAAGCCCATCAGGTCCTTAACCTCTTAACCACTTTGTGCAAACATGCTGCCCATGTGAACGAGCCTTCGAGGTCTCTGCAAACTGCTATACCCTCCATTTCATCCTGTGCGACCCCAGGACACACCCAGACCCCCCAGGAGACATTATCTCTCCAGTTGGTCTTGCTCCGACCTTGTGGCTTTATCCAAATGGGCCGAGCCCGGTTAACCTCTGAAGTGAAGGCGCTCGTGGGCATTTTAATCGAGTGTTTGACAACCTCGCTTGACCACCTGGATCTGCAACACAGCGAGCGGCGATGAAAGGGGAGGCTACAATATGTGGTTCATTTTATAGAATAGACCAAGATTGTAAATGTTGCTATAAAATCTTGAACATAATGTCTCTCATTATTCAAGTCCAATATCTTGACTCCATGAGAGTAGTAGTATTTTATTTTATGCAGCAAAACCAACACTGTGCTCCTAAGTCATTTCTCATAAAGCTCGACAGCAGATGTGCGATCCAGAATGTACAATTTGAAGGAGCTGCCAGTCCCTCTGGCTGATGCTTTTCTACTCCTACAGTAATTATCCTGATTACTCAAAAGTAATGTAGTAATGATTTATCAAATTTTTTTTTTCCCAATGATTTTGAGGGAGTGTCAGCGAGAGGAGCGAGCTCGGATCCTGGAGGCGGTCCAGGTCCAAGCAGCGAGATCCTCAACCATGCAGACTGATTCCACATGACAAGGAATAACCTAGTGGGAAAACATGGGTGGAAGTCGCACCAGCTGTGTGTGTGTCTGTGTGTGTGTTTGCGGCTATATATGAAGGTCATGCTGTGATTAGTTATTGATCCAGGCC
Source organism: Malacoctenus gilli (assembly GCA_032164315.1). Taxonomy (NCBI): domain Eukaryota; kingdom Metazoa; phylum Chordata; class Actinopteri; order Blenniiformes; family Labrisomidae; genus Malacoctenus; species Malacoctenus gilli. Next base: position 9,427,154 of record JASSRZ010000086.1, on the reverse strand, counting down.
AACTGTACACTCTAATGTTTCCTCATAATTATTTAACCAAGGACAGAATGCCTTCATGTGTGCGTGAGTCCGTTTGTCTACGCGGGGATGGGCCATATGTGTGAAATATCATTTAGTTGTGCGGTGGCCTTATTTTTTCACTCATAATTATCGTCTATATGAAGCGTAAAACATGGCTGATGGAAACCGTGGCGAACAGAATGATAAAAAAAAAATGACTATAGGGGCTTGCATGTGGCTGTTTGAACCCCACCTGTCCGGACCTCACTTCACACAACGTCATGGTTTGAGAAGGAGGAGACTGACATCTGGTGCTCAGACGCACCTCCATACGACACGGGGGCTCCTCGTCAGTGGAGGGCCGTTGGATTCTGCAAGCTGAAAAGGAAAACGAAGATGCAGGTGTTGAAATTGCCAGCCTTCCTCCAAAGGAACTGCACTATTTTTACAGCCTGCATGTGTTTTCTCTTTAAATATTTACCGTGCATGCATTTAAAAGAGACACCTCTCACCAGAAAAAGCATCGCTCCACTCGATTATGTCTGTTCCCCGCTCGCTTAGAGTGAAGTTTCCTCTGAGGATGCAACAAAAACAAAAGCTAACAGACTGTTTATTTTCTCTGACAATATTGGTTTATAGAAGGTCTGTACGGGAAATGTGAAACTCCAGCCAGCATTCAATTAGCTTAGCTTTGCTTTGGCTAATATGGGCAGCCTGGACTTCCGAACGCAACTAAATCTGCACAGAATCTGCACAACTCCTTTAAAATGAAAAGAGACGCTTGCAGATGGATCCATGTTTAGTCAAGTTAACCAATCGCGCACGTTAACTCACTTTGACAAAATGAGCTGTGCAACTCTAACTGTGTTTCAAAGCAGGCAGCTGTCTCTCCTCTGGTTTGTCTCAGTCTGATTCGTGTCCTTCTTGTCATACGGGATGTTTCCCCGTGTAAAAGGGCTGTTTCTCTTGTACGCCATGCTGGCTCCATGACCATGAGATCGCTATGTGATAATTGGGGTTATATGAATGAGTCATGCACCTGATTATATGCACATATAGGAGTGTTGAATGTTGGACGACATCAGGGCTGCTCTGTGATTGAGTTGGCTCGTGTGCCTCTCGGCAAGGGAGGGCAGTCAGGTGGGCTGGGGTTAGATTGTATGACTGAAGGAGCCCTGGTCCACTTGGTTTCCTTCTCATTCAAATTTATGGTCACTAAATTATCCATAGATGTTAATGTGTTTGCCCTGTGAGTTATCAGTGACCTGCCTACTAGACCGTACATAAGGGCTTCAGGCACCCCCTTAACTCTTGAGTTTAGAAAGCAGATTACGAAATCCAACCCTGACTAATGTCAATCATCTAATGCTGCTGACTCAGTCTTTTCCATCAAGTATGTTGGGCCATGAGTCTGCCGTCCATCTGCTCACACCCTGAATCCCGCCTCCCTCAGTACACATGCACAACTTTAACCGGGAGACCCTGATTTTGTTTGCTTCTCTCTTCTTTCCCTTCGGTGCATCTTGTCACTTCATCTGTCCCTGATTGACTGCTCACTTTCAAATCTCTCTCTCATCATTCAAAAGAAATGACACAAACAAAAAACACAACTGCATTTGTCAGTCTGCCAACAGAAAACCAAAACAGATCCTAACAAAAGCCATGCCACCGAGAAAGCAAAACAAAAACAATCAGTCTGTGAAAAAGTTCAATAAACTAAAGTGCAAACCATTTTGCCAATAATACTGACAACTTAATAAAAGTCTGAGTCAGTTTCAAACAACATATATATAAAAATAAAAAACCAAAACCTTTTTTGGCAGAGATCAGACAATTAAAATGTCTAAAAATACAGTGACGGGAGACAAACTTCTGCTTGTTTTGTTGTTTGAACTGAACCCTTCCTACCGCGTTTGCACACATTAGTCAGCAGCACAGTAATACATGTTGGGTATAAAGTGGATTATTTAGTATTAGGGAAAACACAGCAAATTAGTGAGCAAGCAGGTGAAAAGCAAAAGAGGATTTAAGCCTTTACTGTGAATGCTGCTGATGGATTTCACACAAATGAACACACACATATGCATTAGAGTTGTGCTGCTGTTTGCAGCTGATAATACACATGTGGGACAAAGACACTGGGACACTGTGTCCTGGTCCCTGCTGCCTAACCTCAAAGAATCAGCTGACACCGATGCAGTGAGACCAAAAACAAAACACGAATCACAGTTTTGGATTTATGTTCAGCAGCTCAGATTCAAACAGCTCTCTGAAGATTACAATATGTTAAAATAATCAGCGTTTCCTATCCATGTAAAACATGAAATCTATTGTTTCAGTTTCTTGGTTTGCTGCATAGTACCTGGAATGCAAAGTTCTGGTATTTATTTCAGTAGGATACATTTATTTAGTGGCATTTAATGGAACAAAACAAGACAGGAAAAATATCAGTAACAAACAAATGATGACAAATAGATATATAAATACAGCCAATTCTTATACTCACTTTTAAAATAGTCACCAAAAACAATATAGAGAAGAAATCTTTTCCTATCAACATAGCAAGAAAAGTAAATGACTGTATATAAAAAACACAAATGAATAAAATTGAGAACTAAATAACCAAGAGGATAATATTTAAAAAAAGTCAGAAAATGGAAGCAACAAACATGTAGTTAAATTAAACAAATGAAATAACTCTACCCTGGAAATCTTCAGCATATGTTGGTGTCTTGGTTGTGTTGTGTTTCCCTGCACTCTGTCTGTCTCACACTGTTGCATCCAGTCGCTCGTATTCTCTGAGTGTCTGCTCTCATTTCCCCGACACAGCAGCAGCAGCAGCAGCAGCAGCAGGTGCACAAGAGCCGTCGGGTTTATACAAGAGCGCACTCCCAATCAGCCTGTGTTACACGTGCATATGTGTGCGTGCACAGGCCCAATTATCAGCACGTTTGTAATGCTGATGAAAGAGCTGAACGACGCACTCGTACCTGACACTTGACAGACGCGGCACACACGAGCGCACACGCAGAAGAGATTACTTGGCAGAAGAATGCCTTTGGTGGAGGTTTCGCTTGCTTTAAGACTCATTTAGGGTCTTTTGTTTGTGCAAATGAGAGACATGAAGAGGGAATCTGAAGGAGGAATTTCCTATGGCTCGGACTGCGTCAAGAGAATATACGTAATTCCCCCCTTTATTTAGAAAACAACACAAGAGCAAACAGCGGGGCACCTGAGCTGCTGCCGGCCATTGAAGGATGTGCATTTCAATCGTAAAATTATCAGCTGAAATCTCAGATTTTTAACAGAAAGAAGCAAAGAGGCAGAAAAAAACCCACCCTGCAAAATCCCCATATAAAGGCCTGACCTGTGCTGGAACCCAGGACCCCCACGCTGTGAGGCGAGGGCGCGACCCCACCATGCCACTGTGCAGCCTCAACTTACAGCCTTTAGTTTGAAAAGCTAATCTACTTTTTCTTTCTTGTTAATGAGTCAGAGTGAGACGTTGCGAAAGACCCGAGTGAGGCAAAAAGCTCAAGGGAGCAAACTGCAAATCGTACTTAATCTCACTTCTGCTGTGCGTAGGAACGGCCCGAACGAGGGGAACTCCTAATGTTCTTAAAGAATAAACGTGATGCTTGACAGCACAGATTTCCATGCTTAATTTCATGGTTCAGCTGACCACTCGCAAACACTTGGGGACACAATTCGAGTCGAGCAGTTCAATGACATTTTTCCAGAGGGAGCAAACAAGTTGTACCACTTGCTGCTCCGCAGAGATTTGTGGCGTTTTTTGCTTTAGTAAATGATATCATGTTTCGAGTTCATTTCTGGAGAGATTTCCACAACTTGACCTTGCCTGTCACCGAGGTTCATCCGGAGTTTGAGGGGGGATTTCTTTTACAGTTAATATCGCCATTTCCTGGAGGAGGTTTTCAGCACACTCATCCAAACTTTAACAACTACTTTCACTCATTCTGCCTAATTAGCTCTCTCCCCGGGACTTTGTGTGCTTGAGCCTTAGCAGAGGTCAAATAAACCCTGGCCATTCCAGAACTGACTCTCGATGAATATACACACCGCAATATTTTCTAATAGTTCAACTAATTATATCAGCATAGCATCAGGTTCAACTCCCGAGGTTTGACTCTGTTCTTGGTAGAATGTTTGATTTTATTCTGCCTTCCATTTGTGTCTCTGTCTGCCTCTTCACCTTCTTCCTCTCCCATTTCTCATCCTTCGAATTCTTTGTACTAGACAAGACATTTGTTTGCAGATGTTGGCCGCTGTTTGCTGAGATAAACAAACATGCTTAGCCGGTGACTTTTCAGTGCAGTGATGAAGGGACACAACTGGAGTTCAAATGTGTGTGCGTCCAGGTGGAATTACAGTCCTAATCCTGGGATTGATAGTCGTATCATGCACTCATCTGCAGTGAATTAGCTTGTTCAGTTGTTTTTCATTGAACAAAAGGCAGGAATTACTGTAATAGGTTGAAATCCAAGTTAATATTTGGAGTTGACGCTCTCGTATTTGACAATAGAGAGGTGAAAAGACAGGAAAACTCAGTGAAGGAGAGCAAGTTGTTGCATGCATGTTTACTGGTTGGACGAATGGACGGATGAATGGACCGATTGTGTTGCAATAGCACCCAGCAATAAACTTAAGATTGCTGCAGGACTGTTCAATTCACTGATCCTGAAAACCAGAAAACAATCTGTTTTTATCCTCCAGTCATGCCACTCGCGCTGTCCGTCTGCCTTTCTTTTCCTCTTCTTTTACTAGACTATCTACACAATCCACTCCCCCCCCCCACCCCCACCCCCGCTTCTCCAAATCAATTTTTCTTGATCCATCCGTCTCTCCCCCTTTATTCTCTTCTCTTCCTCTCTGTCAGCTCTCTTTTTTCCGCTCTCTTTTCCAGATTCATTTATTTTTCTCCGTCTTTCGTTCTCCTGCTCTCTCTCGCTAGTTTTCGTCCATTGGGAAATCAAAGACGCTGAATAAGTTTTATATCACGACGGGAACAAAAACTCATATGGTCGTCATGGGAACACACTCGTCTTGACACCGGAGGAACCATTTCATTCAGTGGCCAGAGGAAACGGGACATTTCGTGTTCTTGGTCCCTTTGATTGGTTTGCCAGGAGGAAACGCCAATTAAATGTTGCTGTGAGCGAGGCAGAACTTGTTGAAAGCTCACGAACTTGCAAGAAACAGAAAACGGACAAAGTGCAAAAGACGGAAAGATGGAGGTTGGAGATATTTTAACAAAAAAAAGGGGGGGGGGCGATAAACCAACAGACCTGTGGATTGGGGAGCAGATAGACGCAGGCAGCTGTCAAGACAGAACAGACTAAAGCAGATTTCCACTCAAAGTCCCAATACTGCTTTCAAAGGAACCACAGCTCAAAGGTTATCGGGTAAAAAGCGGATCCTAACGCAAGAAACAACATTCAAGTATTTCCATTCATTCTATTTTGCTGAAACTTTTTCTCAGCTCCAAGTATGAATTGTTGAATGCATTTTTTTACTTGCAAGGCCAAACTGCTATTATCATAAAGTGTCATCACAGTAATTCCTAATTATAATATCTTTTGCACAAAACTTGCTTTTTCAGGCTATTTCAACTTGATCACAGTCACTTAAACCTACTAGCTCCATGTTTCACTCAGTCACAACCAAGTGGAAAACCTTCAAACTCTCATCAGAACAGAAAACCAAACCTGCAACGACACACACATGATATGAAGCAAGTCATGAGTGATTGTATTGTGCTGTTTGCTTGTGTCAGACATGCAAAAACCGTACATTTTGTGTGAGGAAATGTGGTAAAATACAATTGACAGGCACTCCACGCTCACTGAGCATGCACTAATCATATAAGCTCAGCGGTGTGAAAGTAGATAGTGTTACCCAAGAGCTTCAAGTTCTCCAAATAATGTGAGATCAAAAACACAAGTTTCCATGGAAACAGCAGCCTAATGTTGACATCTATGATGCCAAAATACCAGGACGCAGATATTACCTGGATGTGTGTTTTCATGCGTGGAGTCGATCATTAAACCTCCATTAAGTTAGCTTGTGATGCATCAGTGTGTGTCCTCTTCCTTTTTTCTTCCCATCACATTATGTGCTGGATTACAGAAGACAAATATGTGCACCCACGTGCACAGGCCCTGATCTGCGTCCTCCTCCGTGTTTGAATGTGCCCGTAATTATCGGCGCGATAATTAGTGTTGCATTTAAATGAGCATTGAAAAGCCTGGTGTCAGAAAGATCTGCTGACCTCGCTGTGAACCTGTGATACACAAATGCGTGTGCTTGGCAAAACAACTTGCGTTGACTCAGTTTGCACTCCTGTACCCCTAAAAAAAAAACTTGGGCACACAAGCACGTGTCTGTACAGCACATCAATTTACCTCCGTAATACATTTCTTACCTTCTCGCCACAACTTAAACTGTCAAAACTTAGTGTTCACCCCTAAAACTGAACCTTAAGACAAGACCTGAGATAAATTCAGGTCCAAACCAGGCAAACTTGCTCTTATTTTGAAGGCCCCTGATTTCGTGTTTTGGCTAAAGGGTTTTTAGCCTCACTCTGAAGTTTAGGGAAGTGAAAGATTGAAGAGATCTACAGCCTGTTTCTTAAGTGAGATGCTGGGCGCTGCTGCTCTGGATTTCTCCTCATGGTGCTCAGATTTTGACATTTGGGATCTAATATTTGCTCTTGATTATTAGTTGCCATCTGCCCCTTAATAAACAAAAGAAAATCATTACACGTATCATAAAATAACTCATAATTTCAGTGTCATCTGTTTGATTAGGATAGAAAAAAAATAGGGTGAGATGGTTTGTGTTACTTGTTAAATGAGGCTTTTGGCTCTGAGTTTAGACGAGCACTAACGAAGCAGGTCCAAATGTTTTTAAGGAGTCAGCCTCAGAGTTTAACTGAAGCTTGAATTCAGCACAAACCAAGGACATCTCAACACACACTGGGCCAAAAAACAGGAAGCGACAATTGGGATAAGTTGTAGTGCATTGGTGTGTTTTGGAGGATGTCCAGGAGCTTTTTAAAATTCTGGACCAGGAAATGATCGAGAGGTGAACATTTGTTTCTAGGAGAACATTGAAACCTAAAATCGACCAACACTGGTCTTTGTTTTGGTCCCGGACTGCACGGCTTTCAGGGATTAACACATCACACCACACACACAGACACACACCTCACACAATACCTTGTGCTTTCATATGAGGTAAACAAATAAGGATAATGAATGTGTGAAATTCTAACCTGTGATTTTCCCGGGGATTTGTACACGCGCGCTCAACATGTGTTTGTAAGAATTGGAGTGTAAGCGCGTCGTTGATGAGGTGAGCCTTAATTCCCTCTGACAGCGACTACGATAGTCCCACAGAGACAACATGCACTGGTGTTGCAGACTTCACAGGTGACTCATTACTTAGCAGATGGCAACCAGAGATGACAAACAAAAACAGACACACACGCGCGCACAGAACAACCCCGGCCCGCCGAGCGTACACCCATTTCCAAAACTGTTAATCTCCTTATTGTCCTTGGCCGCCCTGTGAAACGAATTAGACATTTAATGCACTCACACAAATACACACACACAGAGTTTACCAAACACAATCTCGTAAATGTCAGAACTCATTGTCCTCGAATGAACAGGTAACTCCTTTTCTGTAGCCTGAAATTTTCGTCCTGCAGATGCTGTGAAAGGATTTTTGACTGATTAGCAGGAAAAGCTCATTCAGCGAGAAGTGTTTTCCAAGTTTTTCTTTCCCATCTCAGTTTTTTGTATGATTTTATCAGCAGCCTGTGTGTGGAAAAGTTAAAACATAAGAGCAAATGTTGTGGCTCTTTTTTTCCTCTGACTTGTGAAGTACAAGAAAAGAAGAAAAAAAGAAACACTCGAGTCTGAACTGAACTAAACACCCATAACATACATCTGTGCAATATCTTTTATATTTTTAATGCAGACAGGATAATTGAGCCAAAGCTGCTCTTGGGTTAAGGTTGGGTCGGGGTCATGCTGAGTGTTAAAGAGAAGAGAAGATGAGTCTAAGAGACCAAAGAACCCAATGTGCAGCAGGAACATGTGGGCGTTTATTCGTGCTGAGGGTGGGACTGAGGTTAGAGTTCGGTTCGGGTCCGGATGAGGTCCAAAGCCACGCTAATTCCGCAGCATAAACGCATGTCACTGGAAGGTAATGGATGCTTGTGTGTAGGAGTGTCAGAAGTTCTCTTTGTGTGTGTTTGTGGGGACTGAAAAGCCAGCAGCATTTTGCAGTTGTGTGGCCTGATTCGCACTGGAGTCCATATTGAAGATCCCTGTTTCTGTTTCCATCCTTCTGCAGTTTAAGATGTGGTTACTGGACTTAGTTCACTATCAGGTTAACGTGAGGATTGGCATCAAGATAGGGTGGGCAGTTACTTGTGGCGCTACAGACCAGGGGAAGGAACTTGCAAATGCATAACGCCGAGGCCCCACAAAGACAGCAAGGCCCGTTGGTGTTTGTGTGTGTGTATGTGCTAATCCCAGTGTGTCTCCCCTAGCTGTATGTGTTTGACTACTGTACAGAGTCATGCTGCGAATGCACAAGCTATCGCGAAAAACACCCCTCTCGCCAAGCACAAATAACCATGAAACAAAACGGCAGGGATACCACACACACGCACACACGTGCACGCACGCACGCACACACACACTTGTACTACCTCTAAGAGCCGAGATGATGTGCACGGACTCGTTATTTGTTTTAAAAATATTGGTGAACATGAAAACACAACATTGGTGTAGTCTAACAGCAGCGTGCGTTGTGTTTCTTTGCAGATGATATCACAAAGCTTTCACAGCCACAACACAGCAATTCCTTGCTCACAATGAAAACAGGAAAAAACAGCAGCTGTCACTCACTCGAAAGGCCCACTCATTATGAGTTAATTATTGTGCGCTACGCTCGGTTTTGACATGTTGTCAATGTTCAAGCTTCGGAGGTTTTGCAGTGTTTTTTTTTTTACTTTACTACAAACAGGGAGAGCGTGTACTCTCCTCTCTCGTACGGAGCGTGTCAGAGGTCGCGGTCGGAATCAGAGAGTTGTGGATTCAATATCTTTTTCAAGGACGCTACCAAGAGTCATGCTACAAACTCGGCTTTGTGGAACAAGACTGATATTAAACAACTAGATCTTTTTCCCGTTAATAAGTCAGTTGTGTTCAGACTGTGGGTGTTTGCTAAAGGCACTAAAACCACTAAAGACCCTTTTTTCCACTTGCGTGTCATATAAAGATTTGAATTATAAGAGCCAAGTTGTACACTGTATTCGAAGAGCCTCAAAGGTTTCGGAAAACCACCTGTAGAGGCCTAAAAGTTACTCGAAGTAGTCCATCACAGTCAGCAATGCTGCCTGTGTTGTATTTTGAGGTAAATCCTCCCTCAGTGATGACAGTGCATCCTCAGTACAGGCAGTGTCAGGGAAAAAAGACTTCCTCGGCCGATTTGTTGGGAGGTAAAAACTTTTTCAAGTGTTGAAAACGACCTGTTTTGGCTGCAGGGCGGAAACAGTCCGCCGATTGAAGTGGCCTAATGGCGCACTGTATTCTTTCCTAACTTCGGGGAAGTAGGACACTTCCTCGGATCAATACACTCTGTGATCCTAACAATTACCGTCCAACCGTCCATTTGTGTCCGTTGTGGATTTGTGGTGGCTGCTGAGTCCACCCCAGATCTTGATTTATCTTGGTCCACAGACTGAAATTCTCAACCTTTATGAATTAATAAGCTCCTCATAACCCTTTACGCTCGGCTCAAAACAGAACACATGTATTTCTTTAAGATTTCAGAGGAAAAGAGATCGAGTGCTCAGAGAAAACCCGGTTGCTGTGGATGCAAAAGACAAAAGAAGAAAGCGTGTTGCAGAACAAATTTCATACATTCGTATTGTTCCAGAGTCGAGGGAGGTGATGGAGGGTTGAAGCAGCTGTAAGAAAAACAATCCAGATCTGGGAGATTCTGGGATACGTGCTCTTTTACAGGGTAAAAACTTCTTGGAGACTGAGCGGCTAACTGTCCATTCATCACAGTGGCTGATTGCCAACAGGCCCCTTTTAGACTTCTGTCTCATTGATTTTCAGACATTTTGCGGCCACGGTAACACTAAATGAGATTGATGTGTAACACCAAACTGTAAAAAAAAAAAAAGGGGGGGGGGGTGCTTTTCCTTGAGTGCAAATGAGTCAAAGCTCTCATAGTTTCTCATGACGACAGATGGCGAAACAAGCGGAGAGGCTGAAGTGAAAACATTTGCTCAGGAAATGTTTATTTATCATCAATAAAGAAAGAGATGATTTAAAGCCGAACAGCAACTGTCAACACTTGTTGAAACTGCGATAATAATTCATTTTAATGAGGCCTTTTGATGGGCGATATTCCGTCGTAAGCGCTAGGATGGCGAATCTTTGAGTAGCTCCACAGAAGGACTTAATGTTATTCGAGAGAAAATTACCCAATTTTCAGGCCGCTCCCGTGGTGCTTGGTGTTCCCTTGTTTTATGGTAACGCCGACCTTATAATGGTCCGACGGGGAAACACAGCCAAGTACTGAAAGGAGCAAAATATACCTGGAAACTTCAGATCCCTGGCGCCCCCCCCCCCCACCCACTCCGATTCTCTCGTTGTACCTTTCATGATACTTGGTCCTTTCATACCCGCAAATACTGATGTGTTTATGCCTTTCTTCTACCTGTCTTCTGTCCCCTCCTTTCTAAACAAACCTGCGACCCTGTTGAACGCCTCCTCTGTTCTTGTTCTCCACATGTAAAAGACAAGTTTTTTCTCTTTTGTTCACTGTGCTTTTATAGTGTTGTGGCATTGTTTGTTTATTTTCACTTGATTCCTTCTTAGCGTTGTATTAAATCTTTTCTATTTTTGCCCCATAGTATTTAGTTTTGACAGTTGTTTTTGTTTTCACGTTTTATAAACAGGTTTATGTGTGTGTGTGTGTGTGTGTGTGTGTGTGTGTGTGTGTGTGTGTGTGCGTGCGTGTGTGTGTGCATGTTTCTGTGTGTGTGCATGTTTCTGTGTGTGTGTGTGTGTGTGTGTGTGTGTGTGTGTCATAAACAATGATTAACACACATGTGCATGCACACAAACATCGTACCTCAGCCCCCCCCTCCTTCCAGACAATTTATTTTCTTATCACAAATCGCAAATGAAGTCCACTTGATGCTGATGATGACAAAACCAATCAATAATGTTTATTTACCACAAAATCACGCTTTCCAAAAACAACATGTGAAGTGGGGGGAAAAAAAGAAGGAAGAGCATCGATGAAAATAGCAGAGCTCCACTCGAGCGTGTGTTGTCAGTGTAAGTCATCAATGTGACGTTTCATCTGCATGTGGAGGACAGAAGAAAGTGGCGGTAGATAGAGATCTCACATTCACCGAAAGCTGATTGGCAATGTGATAAAGAAACGGCACATTCCTTCAAATTCACACTTGATTTAATTTCTACCACAGAATTTCTCTTTTTCCTGCATATGGTTTTCGCCTTGGCGACGTGCGTTGCGTTGATCTCTCCATACATTTGACGTGTACATTTGTGCAAGTGACCTGTTTCTTGTTTCCTAATGCAGCCTGGTAACAAAAGTGCAACAGAAACCGAGAACGAACCGAGATCGTCTCCGTTTTTTCATGTAAATATGAGAATCATTGCACCCGACTGTTCCATCAGGTAGTAACTTTGTATGAATGAATGCAATGTTGAAGCACAGGGTCATAAATCCATCCGAGTTTTATGAAGAGTAAATTGAAATGTATGTTATGATGACATTCAGATAATGTGGAAGGAAATCTGTCTGCTAATGCAGTCACTTAATTCTCCAAAGACATTATTGAGCCATCGTCCCTGAGGCCGGACTGTAGATCTTTTTTATCCCTCATATATTCTTGGCCGAGGATCCCCCCCCCCTCCCCATCGCCTCTGTTGCTCTTTAATTAGAGAGGAATAAAGAAGATCAAGCTCCGTCCGACTTTTACCTCACAGTGTCCCGAGTACTTCACTAAAAAACCTCATAAATGTCAGGTTTTTTAACTTCAGTTGATGCCAAAAAGAGACCCAGTCACATCTCAGACGGAGTTCGCGTCCCGTGGTCGCTCAGATGCACAGTAAAATGTGTAGAAATGAATAAATAAGAGCTACGAGAGCTGTTGATCCTAATTCCTCAGCTGATACCAGGTTTTAACCAGACAACAGCGACTCGCATCTCTTCCGAGTTTCATTTTAATTCAAGGAGACAAAGATGATCCCTGTGTTAATATGGTTTTAGGAAAACCGGCACTTGAGAGGATTAGGAAGCCTGAAAGAGTGATTGGAAGAGTGGAAAGAAAGACAGAACAAGGGGTGAGACAGACGACTGGAGAGCGAGAGGAAGGAGTTGGGGAGAAAGAGGGGAAGGGAGGGGGCGGTGATTAGAAGTGGGGGAAGCCGAGACAGACGGATCGCTGCAGGCTCTAATCTCGTCTTCCCAAAGGTACCTGACATTTCGCTGCATCATAAGCTCGTGCTGCCGCCCAGTAGGCCCGAGTATTAGGAAGCAAGTGTGGGATCAAATCAATAAGATACACAAAAGAGGGAGAGAGGGAAGGAAGAAGAGCGGAGGACGGACATAAAGACAAAAAGGAGAGAGAACCAGAGAGATGCAACAGATGGAGTTTGGAGATTTTACACTCGTTTTATTCCGTCCTGTCCCAGTCCCGTTGCTGGGAAACCACCCGTTTGACGCTTTTTCCGATAATAGTGAGTCACGCCTTGAACGTCACGCGACATTGTGTTCACACACAGGTGTAACTGTGCTGAAATGAAACCTTTCAATGATTGTTTGAACTGCAGCTTCCATTAAGGGAGCTCTGTTGAACCATGACACAGGAAGATTTCTGCCTTTGTAAGACTTGAGCTGCTTGAAAATACCAGACGATCTCAACCTCCTGTAAAATAGTTTTCTTTTAAAGCGCAGTCTTTCAGACCTCTTTGGGGAGCGCCGTAGATTAGAATGAGGAGGAGGGAAGTCCTCGCTGCTCTTTTTTCGTCAAATTTAGAACGAAACAAAAAAGAACCTGGTGAAAAATCTCAAGAAGATCTGGAAACTTTTATTTTGTAGGCTTCTATTTTTGTGCGACAAAAAGTCTTTCCTCTCATGCAAAGGTCAGAAAATTCAACCTGACGGACGTTGCATATTACTCACTTTTTAAAAATGCAAGCGCTCAGCCTGACAAATTACGTGTAATCAGCTCCTGAATAATGAAAGGTCTTCCGTTTAAACTGTTTACCTGACCTTTCATCTTCCTATTGTGCCCTTCGTGTTTTGCCATCGATGAATAAGTGCTGCAGTTCATACAGAAGTGTCCCGTCACACAGTACCATCCGTTTCCTAACAGGAAACATCAAGGTTTGTTTGCTGGAGAGGGAAAATGTTTAGAATTGCTAATGTGATGAGTTTTTCTCTGCAGTCGGCGCTCATTTTTCCCTGCAGAAGCCTACAAGTACACAAACTATTGATCATATGCAAACACGGCAGTGGAGCAGCCGAATTATCTCTTGTTCACAAAAGAAATATGCAGTTTACACACCATCTCTGATTAGTTACCTCTCAAATCTGACTCGTCTTGCACCTGTTGATACTCATAGCCGAAACTCGTTTTCATGTGCCGCATTCAACCTGTTAGTAAAGATCAAGTCTGAATGATAAAAAGAATACCATCCCATTTTCTACTATGAAATCTGGGTTGATGCTCTAAAAGGAATTAACTCATCATCCTCATCCTCGTCCTCCTCCTCCTGGGCTGGCTTATGCTTTATTCAGTTTCAGGCTGCTCACAGGCTCCATCACAATGAAACTCTCCATTTTCTACATGTTCACCACATAAGCCTAAAAGCCCCCAACCTGTCCACCATCTGGTTTCCTCCAGCTAAAAGGAAAAGAGAGGCTGACTTCTTCATCCCTTTTTTTATTGATTTTTTTTTTTTTTTAATGTCAAGCCTCCTTCAACACCAGATCAAATATGCTCCTCACACTGCCCTGAAAATCCAGAGAACACTGTTCACCTGAAAAGCAGAAAATAATTGGAAGGACAATGATACAAACTGATAAACCTGCACTTAATTGCAGGCGCCCCCAGACAAACTGCCAAAGATATATATTAAAAAAAGATTATATTGAATTCAATCCAGCTGGTGAAATGCCTCTCAGAATAATACGAGCAGTGTCTCTGGTAAAGGCTGAGCCTGTTTGCAACTCGCTTCCATCTGCTCATGGTTTTGTGAGTCTGGCAGACACGGGCATCTGTTTTTTTCTCGTAACTTGGACACTTATTTTCTAACTCAAGGTCTTTCTGTGTGTTTGTGATTATGAGTCACCAATAACATAGCTGTTTAATTTGTTGCTCATTCAATTTGACAACAAAAATGAAAAATCACTGACCACCATCACTTGTTGATTCACCATCAGCAATAATGTGTAAAGGTTGTTATTGTGATGCTATGATGAGCATGTTGTGTTCATACGATGCTGTTGTGAAAGCTCTCAACATCTTGGTGCCAAAGGTTGTGTCTTTAATGTTTATTTTCTTAAGTTTTCCACATGAGGTTTTTGCTGGCTGTGTTCTTACACCTTTCGTCGCCCTTTCTTGTGTTCAGCTGTCCAATGCTTTGGCTAAACTCTTTCCATGGCTTAATTTTTTCCCTCTCTCTCGCCCTCTATTGCTGATGAGAGGGTTGCGTCGCACAGTGTTGCCTCCGTTATTGAGCTGTCGAAATCTTCCGTGAACTATGGATTGTGGGACTTTTCAGACGAGCTCTCTTTACTGCTGCCCTGATATCAGTGACTGTTGATTTGGGGTTGTTCCTCTCACATCTATGGATTTTTCTGTCATCAGCTGCAGTTAGTGTCCGAAGGCAACTCGCTCGGTGCTCAGTCTGAACTCCACCGTTGGAACTTTCCACATCGCTGTACTTGATGTATCCGTTTCCTGTGTTCGTGCTCTCAAGGACTTTTTCCCTTCCTCTTACAAGGGAGCTTTTTGTTGTTTGTTTGCCTTCTGGATCCAATTGTAACTTAAGTGATGAAAAACCAGACTGAAATGAAAGTCAAAGACCAAACCGCCCTTTTATCACGCCAGTCATGGCTGCAGGAGAGGCCCTTTGTGGGAGCTGACTTGACGTGAAAAACAAGGAAATCGTGATGTAGTGCAGGCAAATAAATGTGCAGATTGAGACCATCTAGCTTCAAAAATGAATAGCAACAGCATCTTAACATACTTTATATGGTTGCTAATCAAATCCAAACTTTAATAGATCGTAACTACTACCGACACAAAACCGGTGGATGTTTGGTGCTACGATGTTGGGACTGCAAAGGAAAACAATTTGTTGATGAAAAACCAAAGAAATGAGTTTTGTCTTGTGTAGCCGTCACAACAGTGCACCCGGTGGGATTTGTAAGAATATTGTGATAGCATCGGGCTGTCCTTATACGTTGGCTTCTGTCATTCTGTCACTCTGGTTTGTTCGTACTTCAATTTCCAAAGAGTCTTTTGTCAACATAGTCCATATTTAGAGTGAAAAGAGCCGTTACAAAGCTACCAAATGTCTGTTCGTGATATACGAGCTTCTTAAATTAAGTGTAAATCATCTTTTGTCTCCATGCATTCTCAGCCCTGCTTCTGAGCCACTTGACTGTTCTTGGAAACAAATAAATCAAACAGCTCTTATTGACGGCTCTCATCAGTCGCCAGCCATACACGCGAGATGCACTGGCTGTCACAGAGCTCGTTTGTGTGCCTCCAGTTTGGGACCCTGCAAAGGGAACTCTGATGGGCACTAAGGATTGTGTGAAATCACAGGAGGATTGCATTACCGGTCGCCGTGATGGAAGGAGGGAATCCATCATTTTCCTGTATCCTGTGCTGTGGGCTCATGCTGGGGGGGGAAAGGGGCGG
>JASSRZ010000086.1:9380068-9411033 GCA_032164315.1 Malacoctenus gilli | reverse complement strand
GGGGGGGAAGGGGCGGGGGGGGGGGTTGCTGACCCTGATCGTAGTGCTTCACACTCAGCCGCAAACACCCCTCGACTGTACCTTTTAGGTCACGGTCCAGTGAAGCACGAAAAACCACTCAGCAAAAAGCTCTGATGCAGTCCTGAGGACGCCTAATTGGACTCTTCCGCTTCAGCCAGAGACTCTATCAGTCACTGGTCAATTTTGTTTACCAACAGGTATTGATTTAATCACAACAGATTTTAAACCCTTCAGATTTTTTTCCACCTTTTTTTGTGTTTTTTTTTTTTAAACAAACACACAAACCAACTTGTCGTCAACATGATCTGAATTGTGCTGGTGTATTTGCTGGGTGTTTTGTTGGACACAGACAAAGCTGCTGTTGTTGTGATGCTCTTGAATCTCCAGTGTCTGCAATCGCCTCGTATTCCAGTCTTTAGATCCCGCCGCCCCATTTCGGATATCTGTGGGACCTCTTTGTCTCCCTTTCTCTGTCTTCCCCTCTCGTGCACACAAACACTTGGCTGTGAAGTGCGGTTTGGAGATAATCTGTTTTGAGGAGGTGATTGACGTTTGTCAGTCCTCTCGGATGCTTCAGTTCCCGACGTTACACTGCGGTTTCATCATTGTCTCCATTTCCTGTTTAACTGTGGCTGGATGTCTGGGTGCGGGGAAACTGAGACAGGGCCCCCGAAAGAATAGCATGCATCTGGGTGGACATGTGTGTGCACTGAATGATAATGAAGGCTGGGGTTTTGTCCTGGAACATCAGGGCACCTGGGAAATGTCAGAAGTCATGATGTTACGATGATGACACTCCGGGTTTTTTTCTTTTTTCTTTGTGAAAACTGAACTATTTTTTTCAAGAACCTTTTCAAACCGAGGGACACTTCCTCTGCAGGGATTTCTCCTTACTTGTAATCTCGTCACTGCAAAAAAGAAAAAAACTAAAACAAAACAACACTGACAGAACACGGGCACTTCTTCGATTTGGTTAAGTTACACCCGACACATTTTTTCTGCACCATCACGAAAGAAATGGCTAAAGAAATAACTACAACAGGTAGTTAAATATATAACTAGAAGATTCACAAGAGTGTAAAGGGGGGAAAAAAAACTTTGAAACTATTGAACCAAACAGTCCAGAAGAATATCTGGCAGTAAACTTAAGGACCTGGGATTTGCAGGGAAGGCAGTGAAAAAGACAGACTGCTGTAAGGACATATGAGACAAGGGGACTAATGGGACATAGATGGGGAGAGGTAAGGGAGGTAAAAGAGCAGGTGAGACACAGGAGGAGGAATCACAAAGAAAGAGACGAGGAACCAGAAACAAAATAACAACTCAAGCAAACTTGACATGGAACTCTAAAAAGAACAAGCAGAGACAGAAATACAAACAAACTCAAACCTAACAAAAGCATCAATGAGCCCCAAAACCCCCCAAAACAGGAGGAAGAATGAACCAACCATGAGCACAGAAACGAAGGATAAAAACTTAGCTTGCACTCCCTCCTACTCGCCCTCAGATGGGATTGGTAGACGGCTGTTTGATGTCACAAGGGAACTTTACTTCATCAGTTTAATTGAGGATTCAAAGCTAGCAGAGGATTAACCTCTGCTTGGACTCACTGAGTTCCCTCACTCACTCGCCAATGAAAGGACTGAGCTTCGGAGGGGACGGAGCCTCCGATGGTACTTTCGGTTATTAGCCGATGGTGCACTTTGCAGGAAGAGGACGGTTTGGGTCTGAACTCGTGTCAAGAAGACAAAATCACAAATATGTTGTTGGATTTAATTGGTCCATCTTGAATTCAGGCTTTGTCGTTATCTCCCTTGGAAGAGATTTCTTCAGGGATGTTGCTGTGATGTCTCATAGCGAAGTATCGAATGTTTCTGCAAGTCTTTTTATTCGTATACGTGGTTTCTCCAAATAAAATCAGGAAAAAGTTACCTCCTCCAACTCATGTGTGCTGGATAAGACTCTTTGATTAATCTTGACTTGACCCCTTCAGTAAAGCTCGGTGAGCAAAGTCTGCGTTTCCTTTATGCTTAGGCGCGGCTCTTTCTGCTCTGCGAAGCATAACATACAATAATTCTCCTTAACAGTGCATTACAATAAAAGTGCCAAGCAATGGCAGCACTTCTGATAGGCGCAGTGCTACTGGAATACGACAGAAACACTAATGTCAGCATCATCAGGCTGTGCATTGGTCAGAATATGGCAGCAGATATGCAAAATGGTGTCTGGTTGTGGTTGTTTTTGCCATATTGTGTATTTAATCAGCACTGTTTCTGCACTGAGGTGTCGTGGTTGTTGATCTTGCCTCACAGTGAGAGGTTTTAGCACAGTTTAACCTTCTGCAGGGCTCTCTCACATGCTTGCATTCTGTCCTAATTGCCTTCAAGCTCAATAAGTGAAAGCAGCCTTCCTTTCCCCGACGAGGGTCAGCTCGTATCCTCACGATGAGGGCCTATCGTAGGCGTTCCAAAATCCGCCGCATAATTTCACCCCGCATCACAAATGTGTATCTAACTGCTTCCACCACAGCTCCCTGCACGCCCTTAATAAACCTTTTAACCACTCTCAAGGGTGAGTTCGGTCTGCCAACCAAGCTGGCAGATGACAAAGAGGAAGGCCGAGGTTGAAAGGCCACATGTCATTCCTCCCAATCCCAGCACATGACAGGCCAGATGTAGCTGAGGGACGTGTCGTGTAGAGCTCCTTCTGCTCCATTACGAAAAGCTGGTGGTCGGGTGATATCCCGGCCCCGGCAGTATTCTTTACTGCCCATGTGGCAGCTTGGCATCTCTGTCGGCTCTGCCCGTTCCTGGAACGCTGCCACCCGACTCTTGATGTCAGTTAGGCCAAAGAAATGTCGACCAGGAAGCGTCCTCCAGTTTCTTCTGAATGTCCGCCAGGAAGCCGCAAGGAGCATTAAGGATGATGTCACGAGCAGACAGCTGCCAAGTTGTTTATTATCAGCACCATACCACTGCATGAGAGATGCGATAGCAGGTGCTTACGCTTCAACAGCTTTTCCTCGATTGGTTGAGACATACGATTGCTTGCAAGAGACCCGTAGCTCAAAGACCATTTCCTGTGAGACTGCCCTCAAGCCTGCTGGTAGCTGTGGACATGAAACCAGACACGCACACACATGCACACATGCGCACACGCCAGCAGAGCCTCAATCTCAGCCCAGCCGGTCCTGACAAGAAGACTTCCTCTTACACCCAGACGGCGTCCTGCTGCGAGACTGTACAGCTCATCCTTTAAAGCACATTTCCAGGATACCTGAATGGGCTGCTTGAAAAATATTACCCTCACAGAGCAGCGCGAGTGCAAGGTGAATCTTGCAAGTTCGGTTTTCATGTGATAATCGCGAAGGGACGATTCACGAAAAATCAATTGACTCGGGTTGCTGGAAGCAGAGCTAATCAAACTGGTAAATGATTTAGCTGATGGCAGGAATGCCTGAATTTGACATGTGTTCCCAGATCTAAATCTCCAAATAAGCAAACTTCAGGCCTAGATTTTTGCCATCCATAGGAAGGAGAGTATTTGAAGAGAGAACTCAGGTATACAGTTCACATCTAAGAGAAACCTTTGCCTTGGACAAAGCTCATGTTTTGGATGAAGACAGACAAACAGAAAGGGAGCAGGAAAGGGTCAAGAGGTAAAGGAGGGAAATACAAGATAAGGAACACAGAGAATCGGGAGAAAAAAGTAAGAGCCCGATATAGAAAAGAGAGACTGAAATTTGAAGGACCAGCAACAATAAAAAGAAGAAACAAGAGGAGATACAAGAGAAGCAAGAGAGAGTAGCAGAGGGGCGGGAAAAGACAGGCAATGTTCTCGCCTTTGCTTTGTAGTCACATGTAAACCAACGAATGGGAAAGCATGGAGCTGAATCATGCTTTTAAAGTCGTCTCAGCCCTGAAAATCTCAGTTCTTGTTCTGCCTTCGACATGTGAGAACATGGCAAGTTGAAGGAGATCAGCTCCATCTGTGCAGCAGTGTCCATAACTGATGATAGCATACAGCTCTGAGTGTGTGCGAAAGGCTGAAAAAAAGAGTGACGGAAATTCAGGTCTGCAAATGAATCTGCCTCTCGGCTTTTAGACTCGGTGGTGGCTCTGAGGATACAACTGTAAATACATTCATTCATGAAAGGAATATATCCATGCCCCCCATGAATGACCACCGTAGGTGTTGTGAATATTTGTGCTCCCAGCTCCTCGATAAAGTCTTGCCCCACTTTACTCCGCTGGATTTCACGAAACTTTTTTTCAGCTTGAATAATTCACTTCAGCACATAAAGAGAAAGTCCATAAAGAATATTTATGAGAGCACTCATTTGCATTATGGTGTGTGGAGGCCAGCTACACTTGCGGGGCTCAACCTGGCCCCGAGGGGGGCAAAATTCTTGGGCCCCACACCAGCTTACAAGCAGGCTACCAAACTGACACTCACTTGTTCTGGTTTGAGTGAGTGCGTACAAGTTTCTGAGGTGGTGCCCACCTTCTGAAAAATGTGAAATCACTGTGACCCATTTTGCATTAAGCTTCATCTATAAATCATAAAAAGTGCAGAAATTACTGTTTCTGTTAATTTCTTTTAACTTCACTTTACCCTGATGAGAAAGATTCCATGTCAAATAAAGGCCAACCTTCACATTTAAAGATGATTTGATATGTGCAATTTATTTTCATTAATGCTAAAACATATCTTCTCTTTCAGTAGGATGCACAATTTGTGTCATTCATGTTCTGATGACACTACATTGATGTAATCCTCTTCTAAAGTTGCTTCCTCCTAATAACTGCCTTACCAGCACTCTAACCTTAACAAGATCCACTGAAAACATCGAATGACTTCCTTTCGGTCCCTTTTCGAGTGTGTGTACAGATGTCGGTCCAATAGCAGTGATATTTACCTGAATTTACACAGTGGGTACCTTTATTCGCAGGACCGGGCACCTTTTTTCTCCACTCATATTTCTTGCAGCCAATTAGACGCACCCACTCTCCTACTGTACACCATTAAAATCAAAGGGGAACTTTGAAGGCAGTAGCTCCACCTCGTCTGTCATTACCGAGCTCACATTGTGAGAGAGACATCAAACAAACCTCCCAGCACAGATAGCCACAGTGCATCTCTCAAAGCCAATAAAGTATAGCAGGACATAGAAAGAGGTTGTTGATGCGAGTGAAGCAGGTTGGCCTTTGGAAACAGGAAACGCTGCATATAAAACAAACACCAAAGCGCCAATTTCATCCAACATGTTGGCAGCGTCATCTTCAAAATCACTGATACAAAGTGGAGCTGGCTTTTGCTCATGAAAAATGTGCATGTCATTATCAAGCAAAACAAAAAAAACCCGCAGCTTTCATAAATAAAACATTGATGATGTTCAATTGCTGGATTAAAGACAAAAATTGAGAAATGGAGCTCCTTTATTGAACAAAGCCTCCCACTAACCCTTACATGAAGCCTGCCAACTCACCAACCAAAGCAGTCTGGCAGCTTACATGTCAGGGAAGAAAAGAAGCACAGGAGCCTCGTGCTCATTGGTTGAAGCTCCTGCTGTTTGGACCAGTCCCGATGCTGGCAATAAAAAAACAGTCTCAGGGTCAAACATTCCCCGTCTGTCCAGCATGCAGTGATAGCATCAAAGATCACAAGTCAACGATGATTCTTATACCTCACTGACGGACACAACGGGAGACCGAAAGAGCTGGTTGGAAGTGAAGATGAAAGACGAGCTCGGCTCTGCAGTTTCCCTTCTGCTGGCTGAAGCTTTTTACCGTCTTTATGCAGGAGAGTCGACCGTCGGATGAGGCGATCGGCAGCTTCGCTCTGCTTCCTTTTTTCCCACTTTATCTTTTTGAGGGGTCTCCACTTAGGACTGCAAAAGTTGTCAAGTACAAATCGGACGGTTCCTGCATGCCAAGCAGACGACACACTTGTCGTGTTTTTGTATTGTAGTATCACAGTGTGATCAGGGAGGTGTGCAACAACAACAGGGACCGTAAACAGATGCCGGCTGTCCTCTGAAGTTATCAGTGCGACCGCAGCACAGGAGAATGTTTTCCCTGTCGATAAGGACACTTTTACATTTATTTAAGTTAACCTATTTGAATTTAAGGTCACAACTATACCATTAACACCAAGGGTGCAATTTGCCACACACTGATATCAATATGCCAGTGTAAAAAAGCTAATATTATCATTGGCTAGGTATATTTATTGGTCCCCCGACCAAAGAGTGCATGATTAAATGAACACTAATGGTCAGTGTAGACTGCCAAGAGGAAAACCAGCCTTAAATAAAAGAACTCTGTTCAATAAAATTCATAAAGCAAGAGGAAAACAAGCAAGCCATAAAAGCGGCTAAGTTGCTTCTGTAAGATCGAAATGTCAGCAGGTGTTGGTTTTCCATCCGTCTGTGCCGCCACTTAAGGATGCCTTCAACGTGAGCACAAGTCGAAAGTCTTTGTAAGAACTTTATTCTAAATTTTGAAAGATAAGGATGCTGAAACTTTGATCTATGGCAGCGTCCTCTTCCTGCATCTTAAACAACCTTCAGATTGGAGCGATTCCTCTTGTATCAGTCGAACAAAAATATACATGACAGGAGGAAGACTTCAAATGATAAGCAGTCACCTTCAGAAACTGAAATGTGTTGAAACGGCCTCAAAACAGCTTCTCGCACTATATTAGGTGACGTAAACCTGTCAAGAAGTGAAATCTGGAGGCTTACGTTTCTGATTGGAAAGAATAATAAAATTCAGCACACTTCTTTCTGGACTGAAGCCCAGTTTTCTGATTGGAAAAAGAGCGAACAAGTGATGTTTCTTTCAGAGTCCGACACGAGAAAAGAAAGAAATATTTAAAGAGGAAGGAGAGGGAGGAAAAGGGTTCCTGGTACTCTACTATCAAGTGCTTAATCACACCCCAGGACTCTAATCCACCAGCCTGCTCTTCATATTCCACATTTCTGCAGCCTCTCTGTATTCCAAAGGGTTTTTATTTCTGCGTGGAAGCTGCCTCGTGCTCAGTTGATTATTTTAATAGGGATTAAAAATCTATTTCAGACGCAGGATTAGCAGTCTGGGTGTCATCGCAATGATCAGCCGCCCAGATGCTGAAAGTTGACAACAAGTCCTCTGATGATTTCCTGACCTTTGAAGATGCAGCCACAGATTAGTGACAGTGGCTCACTAATTCAATATGAGACAATAAGAGAAGAGCCGCCAACACAGGCGCGAGTCCTCTCAAACTTTGGCACACACAGAGTTTGAGGACATGAAAACAGGAAATACGTTCGTTCTCTCGGTTCCTCTCTCGTTATTCCTTCGATCTTTTCCGACTTTTTGACTGACAGTTTGTTTATACAATGGGAGTGAAAATCCTCCCACCTCTCACTTCCCTCTCGCCAACCTTGTGGCAGATGAGAAATTGAGCAATTGATATTTCTGACAGGAACTCAATTTAATCTTGTGGCCGCAGTCAAAAAAGCTACAGAAGACGAGCACAAATCGTGTGTTTGTGCGCATCCATGAGATACAATCAAACCAGCATTTTGTGCATTCATGTACAGCCATTTGAACATTTACTTAAGTGGGTGGAAAATGTAGAATTTACAATCTCATGAATGTTATTCATGGTGATCAAATCCAACTTGAGTAATTAGTTTTGAAGCTTTCCATAGCAGTGTGTGTGAACTTCTCTGACAAATTGTCCATTGGAATCAGATCTTAAAATTGAAATGACAGTAAAGGAAACAGGAAGCGGAGTGATAGAGGGGGGAAAAAAAAACACGGACTGTGCAAAATGCAAAAGAGGGAGCGGGGCGAGTGGGGAACAGTAAACCAAAGAAAGAAGACAGAGACGAGCTGCCCCTGTGGCACTGAGTGATAAGGACATTATGTAGATTGAAATGCTTCATGCAGGTTGAAATCAGCATAAAATGGTGTAGCAATTTTCTTTTTATACTCGCGTCATGGCCTAACCGTCAAATTATACACAGACTCCACTTTTGGAGTGATGTGAATGCAAATCAGGCTTCAAATCTGCACTTGTGCCGAACATCTGAACTCTGAAGACACTGGGTTTAGTTGGGGGGGGGGGGGCGGGGTTCTGGTGGGAGGCAGCAACCCCTCCGAAACAAAAGGTCAGAGTTATGGCCGGACAGCAGAGTGCAGGGCCGCACGCGTCTAAATGCAAATAGTGGTGGTTTTAGATCAGAACTTGAAAGTGCAAACAAAAAATACCGAGTGTTTTTTTTTACGTGGCCAAACAACAAAGTAGGTTTATTTTCATCTCTTTTTCAGCCAAAAAACACTGTGACCATAAAACCAACACAACATCAAGCTTTTGTGGAAAACTGGACCCTCAAAGGTTTGCTTCAATAATTCATAAGTACATTTTACACAAACTTTTCCATGTTGTTTGTGTATCAGAAATGAAGACCAGAGGGTGACGAGGAGCAGGAAGACCGGATATTATCACGGACCGAGTCCCTTTTTAGAATATATAACCGAAGCTAATCAGTGACCTCAGCAACCTCCTCGAAATGGATACCAGTCATCGCATCACTTCAAGATGGCCAGACAGCAGGCGTCAGGATGGCTTTTTCGCCGTGCCATGGCCGACATAAGAAAAGGAGTCACGCAGGAAGGTCAGCAGCAACCAAATACCTCCAGAGGTTGAGACAGGTACTGACAAGCATCAAGGAATCCTTGTCGAGGTCACTCTGCAGTACAGAACCGGCCGCACCAGATCCACAGAGACCGGAGTCCATCAGACTGCAGACAGGACTCGAGGTGAAGGCTGTGAACAGACACCGTGAGACAGACCTGCACACAGGACGGAGCGCCGAGGTTGCATAACCAAGTGTCTGGAACAGAATGCGGGAACATTTCAGCCCGGCGAGGGCGAGAAGTCCCCCGGGTCCCGACGGGACACACCGCTGAAGAAGCTGAGAACGGCGGAGCGAAGATCCTGCGGGACCTCGAGTTCCAGACCGATAAGCAGCAGCTGGCCGACCAAACCAGACATGGTGGAGCAGAAGCTGTGCGATTCTCTGATAGAGGCGGCGATCAAAGCTGACAGTGACATCAGAAAGAGGGAGATCAGGAGGTGCCACAG
Organism: Malacoctenus gilli; assembly: GCA_032164315.1. Taxonomy (NCBI): domain Eukaryota; kingdom Metazoa; phylum Chordata; class Actinopteri; order Blenniiformes; family Labrisomidae; genus Malacoctenus; species Malacoctenus gilli. The sequence goes on along the minus strand of JASSRZ010000086.1, from coordinate 9,401,877 downwards.
GCTAAAGAAACAGCTGCAACGGGGGTGGAAGGTGAAGGTCGGAGTGGTCCGAGAGGAGAGCACAACGAGACACTCAGTCCCACTCGATCAGATACGTGTGGAAATTGCTGGAATCGCAACAGTCAGAGTCATGGAGTCCTGTTTTTAGCATACAAGAATAATCCCTCATGTGAACACGCAGTGAGTCAAAGAACTAAGCTATTAGATGCCAAACAGACAAAATTCACAACTTGGTAAATGTCTTTGTCTTAACCGGCTGCTCATGAAGTTGTTTCTCAGTAAATCCTTGAAGCCATCTTTTTTTTTTCCACTGGAAGATAGTTGAGAACAAAGTGGAGATGAGGAGACTGAGGTAATGGACACCAGCTTCAACTGGAACCTTCCAGTGTGAACAGGAGATGCCAATGTGATGGATAAAGACGTCCGGAGAACGACACGAGAGAAAAGGGAAGGTTTTGTAATTAGGAAGTTTCAGTGCCCCACTGTGCAGCCAAACTATTTCTGGGACCTGAATCTCATAATCCCCTGCTTGCCAACGAAGCATTTTCAAACTCATTTTCTGAGAGCATCACGTCAGCCATAAAACCACAAATGGAGCAATAAATAGCCTAATAACGCCCAGAGTTTCTTTTTACAGCCGCCTGCGTCCCCGTCAGCCGTGGACAGCCTAACCTGAGTCCGCCGCCCACTGAGGGGGAAAAAATAACACCAATCCAATCAAACGTGGACGAGCAGGTGAGCTGCGACTGGGCAGCGCCTTCCTTGCAGCCAATCAACGTTTATACGGCGCCAACAAGTGATACGGAACGAGTGACGTCTGGAGTTGTGAGCGAGGAGGCGTCACTTGCGACGTGACAGCTCATTGCGATGCGCAGTAGCATCTGCGCACTTCATTGGAGAGGTAGAAAGTTAGTGGGACCACCATTAGGCACGCTCCGCCACCTCCGCAGCGATGAAACTATTAAACACCTGGACGATTTGACTCTCGCTCGCTTTACATTTAAATATCTTTCTTTAAAAAAAGTGTTCCGCTTAGACGTCTGAGTGGTTGTGAACAAACAACTGCCGGTGAAAGCCTGCTAAACATGCGTCTTGTGGCTTCTGAATGCTCGTCGGGCGATGAGTCAGCGGTTGAAGTGGTGCGCGTGCCGTCGGACTTCTAATTCGTTTACGTCAAACTCCGATGACATTAAACAAGCCAGCTCAACGTCTGCTCACGTATAGCTGCTCTATAAACTGAATGCTTAATGTACCTATTGATTGTCACGATAAAGATCTGGAGAAAACGCTGACTGCAGATTGGATCATAACGACCAGTTTAACACACGCATGCATGTGCGCACTTCGGCTGGAACTCAACTTTGGCAGCCGAGTTCACTCTGCGCACACCCAGACGCTTCATGAGTTCATGTTTTATTACAAAAATACAAATTTTTCTTTAATTGACTTTAATCACTTTACACATAAGGCGGATATCTAAAATTTGGGATTTGTCAGTGTTTATGTATTATGTATGCAAGTGAAAATTGTACTTTAAAAGCACACATTACAGCATAAAATGGTACATGAATTATGCATAGTCCTATATTTTACTCAGCTCTTCTGGCCTTGCCTCATTTTGAAAATCTCTAACAAGTTTAGATTGTGGGTAAAAAAAAAAAAAAAACAGCTCGCAAACTTCTTTTCCTGCGAAATCGCTACAAGTTGTAAACTCTTAAAGAATGATGTCTAAGTGCCCAACATCATGTTTTATGTCACTGACAGACGTTATGCTACTCTAAGCGATCATCCCCTCACTTCCTTATACTGAAATGTCCCGTTATAATGAAATCCACTCCCCAAACATTCTGAGAGAGCCCCCAGAGAAATTACACACCTTCATCACTCCTGTATTATTTATTGGGTACGATGATATGATATTTATGCAAAGTAAATGAGGACTTTAAACATGAGTAATGACATTCAAGACTTGAAGATGAGATTTGCTTTGCACCTTAATGCAACGTCAGCTTCAACTTACCTGCATCCTGTCCAATATCCAGGGTTTGACTGAGCATCACAAAAGTTGACTGAAATCAAAGACCTTAGGACTACAAAGCTTCACACCTGTACGGCCCACGCTGTTCACACTTTCTGATTTGATTTTCTTACACCGGAGGCATGTAGTGACAAGAGTCGTGTTATTTGATGTCAAAGGCTGGCGAAAAGAAAGAAAAATCCGCATTTTACCGAGATTTAAATTCATAGACACCCCTGAAGAGACTGCATGCTACACATGTATGCCTACAGTGACACATAATCATTGTATACACATATGCATTCAGCTGACTCGTAGAAGCATTGAGATGTGAAAACTCACAAAGATTCTCTGAACCTTGGCAGAAAAAGACGAGTTGTTCTAATGTCTGAGGCAATGTTCTCTTCTTTTGTGTAGCTTTACATTATCCCAGGTCTGAGTTCGGATCACACCGACTGTATCCTCCACAAATCTGCCACACATTCCCGCTCAGACTCTCTATAGATTGTCGGATTTGCTCACATTCGTGGTGTAAACATAGAAGCTGCTCATCCAATTGGATTCACGCATATGGATGAGAAATTTGATCACGTTTTAGCAAACAAATCAGCATGACATTGTTTACTGTAAGAGTGTAATGCAACCGACGACATGCAGCCGACTCCCATTTGCTCTGTGTGACTCTGCTGCATTGTTATCGTCAGCACCACTTGCGTATGTTGTGCTGCTCTCCCTCCGGCTGTTTTTACGCTTCTCCTGCTGATAAGAATCCACTTATATTTGCTGAACTGCATGTAAAAGATGGTTGCAGACCACACGTGTATATGTAAATTGTCCAAGAACCAAGGATTCGGACATGTAGCCCGCAGCCTTATCAAAGGGAAGATGACAGTCGTTTTTCCACTGCGATGACCATGAGTTGGACCCCTACAGGCGAATGATAGAAGCTGAAGAGGGGCGGCAGGGAGCCACAGTGACATCGTGACAAGTGCTTTTTCCTCATGGAAACAATAATGATAAACTTACTTGCTGGACTTTCATTACTGCAATTTTTCATTGTGCAAGTTAAGGTTAAGTCTTGTTGCAATTTCTTATTTGTAAGACTTTGTTCCTACAGTGCATTTCGTTGTTTAAATTCTAGTTTTAAACTCCAAATAATTCAAGCCAAGACAACAAAACCTGTTTGTCACCGTGCATTGCTCTCCCCCGTCTCCTTTTCCACCATCCCAACCACAGACGACTATACACACAACGCCAGGCCAGACTGAATATGTTAAATCATTCATGAGTCTCCAGCACTGCTAATATAAACTGCCCACCAATACTCGCTTAATAATTAAAGCCGGGAATTGATTGTTGCATTAAAATGCTTGTGTTAAAGGGCATTAGTCAGCACCGCTGATGATAATAACGCGGGAGATTTCTTCAATAGACCAACTGTAATTCAGCGGGTGACTCGAGATTGAGAGGACGTAAAAATTAAAGTGGAGGAACTTCGAGGACAGAAAAAAAGTGATCTCGAATATACTGAACCCCTTATGGTGTTCGCGCACCCTCCGCCGTTGCACAACCAGGCCTGTTGGTTTTCGTGGAGTTCTGGTCCAGGACGATCAGGTCATGTCGGGTGATGTTGCGGCGTCATCGCTCCCTGGAAAGGATGTGCATTCGAATGCTGCGCATTCAAGTGTTCTTTCCTCTCATAAAAGGAAGACGTCAGTATTTCCCACCACTTTTATCTCATTTGGGGGCCACCCCAAGTTCAACTCCGGGTCTCCTTTCTTGAAATTTTCCGCTGCATCGTGTGGCGCTCCACTTAAAACCTTCCCTGCTTTCCCTCAGCTATGTGCATGAAACTTCACGCTTTAAGAGCTCCTTGTTGTTTTCTCGGAAACACGTTCCGTCGACAGAGATCAAACCTGTGATCTTTGACTTTGCTCATTTCTCCCGAGTGCTTCTTTCTCCCGGCCTCCAATTTTGGAGGCCTATTGTGAACCTCTGACCCATAAATATATTATAACACAAGTTGTGGAGTTGAAAGTTACAACAAGGCCACTAAAACTGCAGGAAAAACTGCAAAGTCACGACGCGAGGGGTCTGCCACGAGGCTCGCGCTTTCCATTCCAGACGAACTTACTGTCACGCAGACTTAAAACGCCGCTCTGACACTGGAAGTGGGAAACGTGGCCCTGACGCTGAGAAGCTTCACGGGACTCGACTTGGGTGTCTGATGACGAGAGAGTCTCCTTCCGAGATGATTTGTCATTCCATTTGTGCTTCACTGTGTGTTCGAAACGCAACAGCCAAAAAATGCTTTTAAAAATAGCTGCGTTGTTGCTTTTAAGAGCCACAGACTTGGGCTCTGGACTTTGAAAGTGATTTGCCCGAGTACGGCTGATTCTAACAGACATTCATAGACAGTGGAGCGGTGTAGCTGTCAGGCTAATTACTCCATGCAACACTGAGACCTTCCTCCTAATCTAATCATAGTATCCAACATGTCATCCTGATACCCTATACATCTGTTTTACTCCTGTCTTTCTCAGGATTTATCTAATATGCAAGCTAATTCTGTCTTCATAAGGCCGTTGCGACTGGAGATAAAAACCAAAGTTGTCATTCTGTCACGTCTCTGATTGCAGCCGTGCAGAACATCGGAGAACTTTGCGTGCGATTGCTGCATCTTCAGCGAGAAAAACAAAGGGAGAAAAATACAATCAGCCTAACTAGGTCTTGGCTGCTGTGGATTCGTAATAACATGGTGCGCGCCTCATCTAATTCTAAGGGTCACTTCTTTTCTATATGAGTAGAAATCAATGCTTTTTGTGACCATATAGGTTCTCTCAGGAATAGAAATGTGGTAAGATAATAAGACACGCACACACACACGCCCACACACATCATCTCATGCATTTGAAACTCTCTGGCTTCAACTGTGGTCACTCAAATTTGATCTCAATCAGAAAACCGATCATTCTTGATTTACTATTTTGATAAACAATAATTTGTATCAGTCTGAAAACAAAAATTTCATTGTGAGTTTGTGGGGTGTTTTTTTTTTTTTTTGCTAGCGGCCAATGTGTCAAAGTCATTTCTGGCTCATCGAGAATATAATAATTACTCATATGTTTGCTGTTGGCTCCACAGTGTGACAGCAATTAACACTGTCGTCACACAAAAACAAGATTTGCTCGTGCATTTTTCCAAAGTGAGCATTTGCTTTACTTGTTTGCTTTGCAGTCACTAACGTCTTAATGAATGCGTGTTTTTTTTGAGCTCTTATTCTGAGCGGCTTTTCTGACCTGTCAAATATTCAGATGGAGATCGCCAAGTCCAGATGTGATGTGAGAAACAGAAACGCAGTGATTGTGGAATGAAACATGTTTCAAGTAAGGCGGATATGTGTGTGCATTGCACAGGCTGTCAGCTCGCTAAGGAAAACGTGGCACTGACGCGAACATGCGGCCGACAGCCGCCTTTCACCGTGACAGCGCTCCTTCACAAAGGCTAGATAGAAATATTCCGCTCATAACTGTACGACATTTATCATCATCACCTTTCTTTACCCTCAATAGTGTGACTGAGAGTGCTTCAAGGGCTGGAAGCCAAACGTTGGAGGGATTTAACAAACTTTATACGAGCGGCAAAACAAAGAACAGGACCGAACCTGCTGTAATTACATTGGCTGATGGTGAAGCTATCATCACCTGAACACACTTGTCAAACACAACATGATCTGAAAGGATTACATCAGCAGCTCTTGCGTCAAATGAGCTTGATAATGTATGTTGCCCTTCTGGCTTTGAGCCCTACGACCACTCTCACTTTGGCAATTTCCAAAAGTCAAACATTCATTTATTTAAATGTTGAAGTATCTCCAATTGCGGTGACAAAATACATATTCCGTTGGCGTATAACTCGCGTTTAGCACTCTCGTCCACATTTTATTAAGCGCTGTTAGTTTCACTGGCTTTTAAATACTTCAAAAGTAAACCAGAAAATACAAAGTGCAATCAAACACAAAGACATTGTTAAAGTATTCTCCAAAAAACAGGTCCTAAGGGTTGAATGTTTGATTTTCCAAGTAAATGTGCTCTATGGGGAACCAAAGTGAGATACAAAGTAATTCAAGAAAAAAGTACCTTGATCTTTTACACTGATGTGAGACTTCAGTGCTCGCTGCTTTATGAAACTCTTCCTTGGACATAAAGTAAATGTGACGCTTTTCTCCTAAATGTAAATCAAACTAAAAGAGGAAATCTTGCTGCAGCTTTGCAAAACTATCCACTTTTATAGTTGTTCAGAAGTCTAAATAGAAGAAAAAAAAACGCTGCCTTTGTACCATCTTTCACTTCTGACACTGACAAGCGTCAGCATTGATTTGTTCACAGTCACTCATTTTATACCTCAATCACTCAAAGACTCTCAGAGAAACACAAAATAGATGTAAAACCTTTTGGTGGCGTCTGTAAAGGCCACAATTAATGCAAACATCCAAGGTCCAATGACTCGTCCGTTCTCACCATCTTATTCCTCATCAGTCTCTTTCTCGACTTGCACACTTTCAATTTTTTCACAACGGTGTTTTTTTTTCTAGTCATGTCTCTCTTGCCTCTAAAAATCTGAAGTAAAATGTAGATTTTGGGTCACAACACCGTCTGAGTTTCAGGAGGTTTAAAGGTTTATGGAGTTGGAAGAAATTTTTTCTTCACTCCGTCATTTGTTGTCGGAGCTTTTGATCCTGATACTTTGTGTATCTGGAAAAGGCGCCGCCGCCGCCGCGGCCCCAGCCTGTGGAGGCCGGATCACTGTCACCGCTCTGCCCGCTCAGACAGCAGATACCCTGTATCAGGTCCTCTCATACCTCTCCGAGGTATTCCAGACACTCTGACCTTTCGGTGACCGCCTAAAACTTTTAGACAAGGGGGCTTATTGACTGTCAGCAATGATTTATGTTAGTAGAGGCAACGAGGGGAGAGAGAGAGGAAGAGTCACTGAAGGAGGAGGGGTGGGAAGGAGACGCATAAACTGTCAACGTCGAATGTCACTGATGTGTTGTTCACCTCGACTCCAGTTAACCAGCACTCACTATATTTTCTGTTAATCTTTGCAAACAGGATGTGTCGAAGGGTAATTTTTTTTTACTTACCGTGCTGCTAAAGAAACGATGTTTCGCCCAGTAAATGTATCGAATTTCTTTGGTCTCATCTTACATCTTACGGCATTTCTTTTTTATCTTCCGCGCTGCCCTCCACCCATGTCCAGCTTCCTCTGTATTTCAGTGGGTACTTCACCAAAGAGAGGCACTTTCTTCTTCCCTGTGTTTTTCAGATGTTGCGTCTGTTGCAACACATCAGGGCCTCTCTCAGATGTCTCGACGTACCTTCAGAGTGTAAAACACTCCGGCTACAACATCACGCACCTCTCAGCAAACACTTTCCTTTTTGATTCTTGCAATTATCATCTTAAAAAAAGACAATCCCCCCCTGAGGCACCACGGGCATTGTCTCTGTCCTTCCTCCCCCTGCTTATGACTGGGTTTCTATACGGATGAACTGCAAAAAGGGGGAAAGAAGACAAAGGGAAATATTAATTAAATATCACCCCATCAGGTGGCATTAAATCAGCAAAGAAGGCAGAAAAACAGGGAAAGTGATGTGACATAACTGAGTCGGGTGGGAGTGAAGGAAGGACCTGGACACTACAGCTCCACCCTGTGGGTCACTCAGCTGTCAACTGTAATTATGCCAACAATTCAAGACTGCTGCAGTTTTATCAGTGATATTTTGTGGCTAACCAAATCAAGACCCATCTTTCTACTCAGCATTTTTCTATCCCTTTTTTTCATTTACGTCATGTTCACATTTACATTTGTCGCCACGCAGAGTTGTGTGTTTTAGACTACTTTTCCTACAATTTCACAAACTGGCTTCAGTGCCTTGCTCAAGGAGCCTTCCAGCACTTGAACCGAGCCAGATGAGGAATCAACCCGCCAACCGTGGGACTGACACGCTCTTCCTGCTGAGCCACAGTCACCTCTTTGGTCTTCCAGCGAGTTCGAATGTGCCTTCTGGATGCATTGACTCAGCCTTGGTCCTTTGCGACCACTGCCCTCGATTTCCTTTTTTTTTTTTCAAGTGTGTCCCTGCTTGGGCACACCAGATTGAAATGAATGGCTCATTATGAGGCCTCTGCAGAGCTTGATGGCATCTCATTAGTTTAAATCAGTTGAGTGGGAGCAGGGAAACATCCAAAACATGGAAGGAGCTGCCGCACAGGACCAATAGAAGGAAACGCTGATCTGAGAGTTCGAGCGTTATTAAGCGAATGCAAGCCTGAATCGGTGTTTATCTTTTCACTGTGTGGAGATAACTTGTTTCATTGAGGAAGTTAACAATTTCCCTGCTCGGCTCAGGTGTTTAACCCATTAGTGAGGCTTGACACATCAAAAAGAGAAACCCGGTGATTTGTACATTCTATAAGCTTCACTTGTCCTTGTGAGGAAAAAAGAAAAGCACTCAAGTGCTGTGTGCATTGCCAGGCATCCTAATCAAAGGCCCAACAGCCGAGCAGGTACAAGGCTTCAGGTACTTTGCTTGCATAACCCCTATATAGTCTTCTGTTGCAACAGGAGAAAACATTACGCAAGCACAGAAAAGTGGCTTTTCAGTGATGAATGGTCAGCTGTCTTGCCTCACTGTGAGAAGGTAAAAGACATGTTTTCCCCCATGTGGACTGCAGTAACCCCTGTTTCCTTCTTCAATGCCAAAACCCTCCTTAAGAGGTCAACTGATGACTTTAAATTGTCCATTGGTGGAAATGTGTACGCACTTGTCATTCTCTCACGAACACGTCTTTTCTTGTGTTCTTGACTCGATTGTCTGACGTCCATGATCTTTTTCTTTTCGACGTCTCACAATCGTTTCCGATCTCTTTGACTCGCCGTCCTCTCCTCGTTTTCCCCCGTCTTTGTTTTTTTTTCCACTTCTCCCCATTTTGGTTTCCTCTGAGATCGCTCATCTCCCTTCTGCTTTCGCTCCGGTCTTTGCGTTGATTGTTCTACGCTTGTCTGAACCTTCTCTGAAACTCCCAGTGGGATGGATGCCGGGTGTGTACACGCACAGGCACACACACACACACACACACTCAGCGGTGTTTGTGAAATTTCCTCTCTTGGTTAAATAGGATTGAAATGCCACTGCAGCCATGATCACAAATCAATAATCCATTCTCATAGCTGCCTTTTTTCTGCATGCGTGTGACACGACGTGTGTGTCCCTGCATTTTTTTTCTCGGCCCAAACTGGTAAAAAAAAAAAAATAGTGCAGCTTCTGCTTCTGAAGCTTCACTCACTTTGTATTCATTTTACTTTGTTCCACTTGAATGTCCCGAAACCATAATGAGAAGAAAAGATGAACCTCATTGATCTTCAGGATAAACTTGTGTCAGCACAGAAAGAGAGCTGCAATTACAGATGTCAAGATCCTCCGATCTTTTCTAGTCAATTTCCGTTCATGCACGTGTAACTCGTGAGCTTATTGAAACTTTATGAAAGCTTGTCGTCTCCATGTGTCCACTGCATCTTTGGACTCTGTGCTGCTTGATCCGCCTTCACATTCAGACAGATGCCTGCAGTAGCACCTGTTAGACATCCATCCGTATTTCTGAACGGATTGATGGTTCTTCTGTCTCGTTGAAGCGCGACACTCTGACTGATGCCAGGTTTTTTTAATGGCAGAATGATCTCTCCTCTTCCCTGTTCCTGCTCTTAGAAATACACGATCTGAATATGTTCAGCTTCAGGCGGCGACAATTAATAATTCCCACAGACAAGAGTTCTCGATAAAATCCAGAACATCAATCTCGACGACATCATCTTGTCATATTTGTGACTGTATTAAAAATGGGGCTCTTGTCTCTCAGCACTGTCGAGGGCCCCAAATAGACTGAATATAAATCCAGTGGCACCACAACGTACAGTCTCAACAATAACGATGCTGCCCCGCGTCACATCTTTCAAGCTGTTTACCTCGGTGAGCTTCAGTTTGGGCCGGCTTTTTACCTTCCACTCAATTTATTTAAAAGCGTCATCTCCCTGTTTTGGTCGGATAAAATCAACTCTGGCCAAAACCATTTCGATGCAGGATGTCAGTCAGAAACATGGCGCTACCGCAGCAATCATCTGTAGGGATGCAGTCGCTTCAATATTTTGGAGCTGCTTTTCTTCCGTCTGAAGTGTCTCGATGTTGGCTGAATATGAACTCGGCCGGATTCAGGCAGAATGACTTTGGGTGCACAGGTGGTGCAGGAGTGACAGGTTCTGGATTCTTCCCGCCAGCCTAAATTAGGCACCGGTGCTCTCTTTTTTTGGTCACCTCGGAGGAAATGAAGTGAGTAAGTGGAGGTAATAAGTGAATCCTTTGTGCAAGAGCCAACGAAATTATGGTACAGAGAGAGAGAGAGAGACGGCGAGAGAGAGAGAGAGGGAGAGAGAGAGAGAGAGAGAGTGCTCTCTTCAGTCGAGATCAACAACCACATACACACACATGCAGACAGAGTGTAAAACACATTTGTAATTCATGGCCAAAAGTTGGAGAAAGTGATTCATGTATTCTTGCTGCACTCCCCCTCGCTGCCGAGCGGGCTTTAACACACAGACCACCAAACCTATTTTAGCCCGTGGTGGGAAAACCAATCAAGTCCAACAACTATTCACTCGTCAAACTTTGTCGCCAGCCGCTCGCCACGTCGCTCTGCTCATCTCTTATGTTCAGCCATCTGTCGGAAGTCCCTGACTCACCTCGCCACTCCACCGCCACCCCGTTCTCCTCCTTGTAAATCAAAGGGACTCTGCCGTGGGCGTTTCGGCAGGAACTCAATCCATCATCGATGGCTCACATCACTCTACTGTGTCAGGGCCAAACACGCTGCCTCTTTTTTCTTCCCCCTCCCCGCACATTTCTTCGCACAATTCATCGTTGTATTTTTCTTCTAAGATTGCAGCGCAGAAGCAAACCAAACAAGCGATTGAGCAGTTCTCTCTCAAACACAACGGAGGTGATTGTACGAGTTTCACCACAATATTAGTCATCATTCATAATCATGGGGAGGGGGGGGGGGTCACCAAGTCTGAATACGACTGCACATGTTTCCCTTTGGTGTCGTGTTGTTGTACAGCCGCGTGGTGACTCACTGTGCGGCGTCTTCTCTAAAGTCTGCACCTATTGTTCCCATTTTTTCTCTTAAGTTCACACAGAAAAGTGGGATTTTTTTTCAAATTCATCCCACATTCACGATGAAGATACCTGAAGGCCTTGAGAGTCCATAAAAAGTTACTCCTCACAATTGTCGGGTTCATGGCTATAGTCTCCGGTTTGACCATGGCCGTGGCCCGGATTTACAATAGTTGCCCAATTTCATGGGAAAGAGGATGTAATACTTGTGAAGAAAAGAAGATTCTGTGTTTAAAATCCTTCGGCCTCGGTTTGAAGAACAGACACTCTGAAATATTCAAATACACGTTTCACTGTGGCTCTTTCTCTTTCTCCTCTTGTAAGACTCTCAGAGGCACAACTGTGATTTAATTGATTATATGAATATGAATATGTGTGGTAACACAATAACATGTGCTTCCACCCTTCAGTTTCCAATGTCTTTGTTTCTCCCGAAAGCCCGATTTCACAAACGGAACTTTGGTGTTTTTTGGTTTGGACTCGCTTCACCTCTCCTGTGACAATGTTATTTTGTAGGCCACCTGGATTTAGTTGCTTTAGAGTGGTGAGTAAAAACCCACTGAAAGGTGCAACAAGATGGGTATAAAATCAGATAAGGTTTTATGGAATCAGGTTTCGATTATGATAAAAAATGCAGGCTGAAAAATGACTTGAATAAGAGTGTAAAAGTAGCTGAGTGGAAGTGTAAAAACCCCAAAGGGAATGACCTCATATATTTCGAAAGGTAAGAAAAATCCCTTGTAAAAAGCTTAGCCAGGTCCTATTTGTGCATACACAACTCGCACAGCAATTTAGAGTTCAGTTATTTACCAAATTAGATTTTCGGGGAGCCAGACCATTAAATTGGCTAAATCGCTAAAATTGCTTCACTTTCTCTCTCCTCAATAACATTGATTTTGTATTTAGCCGACTGCCAAAGACAGAATTGGCCATAGGTGTTACTGTGTCTGTGCACCTACAAGCCGAAGCACCCGTCCATTCATTGTCTGCGTCCCGCACGGCCGACATCAGACGCGCCTTCTTCTCCCCGAACCATTAAAAAGTTACTTTATTGATTTAAAGACATGCCAGGAGAGATATGTTTGAATGCTGCTCCACCCCACCTGCAGGCTTCAACACAAACTGTGTGTCCACCCGCTGATACATGTTGTGTATTCTTCGTGTACCGGAGTGAATCCATCTCTGTGTATCTGTGCTCAAGCAATTGCAGGCTGTCTCATCCTGTTGTAGATCTCACCCTTCTAATGTTTGTGCTGAATAAATCAGCCGGGAGCCGGAGCAGGAGCAAGTCTCCCACAAACTCAAGGAGCCACTTCGCTCTCAGTAACAACTGCCTCCTCTTACAGGAGAATAAAAGTCACAAAACTTCCTGAAGCTTCCAGCTTGTGTTCCTACTTCAGATCCAACTTCACAAGGTCCCACATTGTTGTTTTTAGAAGCCACGAAACCAACCCAACCGTTACACTCTATGGCACCCTTTAAAAATGAGCCTGTGAGCTGGTCCTGCACTGGATGGTTGTTAACTTGTGTCTGTTTATTTTACCATCCTTTCTCGCAAGAGATCCAGCCGAAAAGTGTCGAAGTGACTTTTCCTCACATGATTTCAGGAAAATAACAAAAAGCTCATTTTGGCTTTGGGAAAATCAATCAGGCATTGTGAGTCTGGGGGCTTTTAAATAATCATCATTGAGGAAAACGTTTTGCTGAATAAAAAGGACTGCATTTATCTGTGATAACTCACAAAAAGAGCTGTTTTGGATGGAACAAAAGGGGGGAAACGGCTACGCGAACCACGATCAACATAGTTTGAAAAAAATGTATGTATGTAGATGTGTTGATGTGATTGGATTTCTGTGAAAACGGAGTCCAATTACTGTGCAGAAAGGAGGACGTCAAGTACAGAAAGTGAATGTGTCAGCCTTGCAGGAATGTCAAGTTGAGTCGTTTTGTCGAGATCGTGTCACGACGTGGGGTCTTTAATTTTTTTTCTCCAGTGTTCACTGTGCAGCAGAGCTCAGCTCAGCAGGGAAGCCCTTCGGGTTTGAGTTTGGTTCAGCCAGAGTTGATGAAGTTAAACCCGGCTCACTGCATTATGTAGGTCTCCCTTTTTACAACCTAAAATAATGCCTGAAAATCACACTCTCATTGTTGCAGCAGATTCATTCAATCACCTTATGCCAATCCCTCCGTGTCTGCCAGCGAGCCAGCCAAGCGTTGCCAGTCCCTCTGTGTGAGAGCTGGCTGAGTGTGCAAGAAATCAGCATGTGCTGCCTCGCCTGTGTACGTGCGAGCAGATAAGGGTGCAGTTCCTGCTCACATGTAGGCGTGCACGTTTGCATGTGCACAAGCTTGAGCACATGTCGTCTCCTGTTGCCTTGTAATTTCCAATCATTTATCTTTGCGTCTGTGAAAGTGTGGGTACAAAAAAATGATCAGGAGACAAACTTTTGCAGACTGCTGCTTGTCTATTTTCTCCTTCTCAGCCTGACAGATTATCGGCCTGTTTAAGTCGTATGATGACGCACGTCAGGTTATAACACAGTCCTGTGGCGAAAGCGTCGTAAATCTGTGCTAAACTTTCCTATTGAGACCGAACACTGACGGTGAATCAGGCCGACTTTAAGTCCCTGCCTGACCTTGTCATCGGCATGTTTTTCTTGACCTTTCCTTTTAGCGTGACGTGAGGCTGAAATTCACAGCTTGACATGGGAACGACGGCCTCGGTGAATTGGATTACCTTGATGTTCCCCGCGCGACCGTGCAGATGCATGTATCGAGTTTTAATGACCCATGCAGCGCCTCCTCGGCAACATCGTCGGGGCAACCTGCCAGATTTTTTACACATCACATCTTATATGTCAAATATGTGGATCGTAACCTGTGGTCCAGACCAGCCAAAAGGGTGAGACATGGGCCATGTGCTCAGAAACACTTCATCAACACTAGATTTGCACACGTTAAAGAAAACCAGATGCTGAAGGATTTCGATCAGACATATTTAGATGCTTCTTGTGCCTGTTTTTGGAGGTTTCTGCATCCCCACCAGCTCTGTGTGTTGTTCTGGCAAATGTAATCAAATTTGCAGTGATCAGCCAAAAATTCCAGCTTGCTTCTTAAAAAATTGATGTGAATGCGAAGTTTAAACAACACATGGACTCTGTCATGTTTATTTCTCAGACACAAATTGGGAAGGGTCCTGAAAAAGAAACATGAGGAACCACAGTTCTAAAGGACAGATGGTGGAAGGCAATTTCATGCCTGAGGGAAAAAACTACAGTTTAATAATGACGACTCTCTGACCTTCACCGCCAGCGCCGTACGCAGTGGCATCAGTTGCGCTCCATGTATTGTGATGTTCTGACTCTGTTAATAATTTATGGATACGCTGCGATCGATACGGTGACAAAACGTCCAGTGATACATGACTGATAAACTTGTACCAGTATTTATTCAAGAGACGCAATACCTACAGACAAGGAGGCTCAAAGTGCAAGCATCATCCTATGGCTGTGATATGTCACTGATCTGTCCACTGATCCGCTGTAACAAACTACTTGGTGATAAACTGAGTTTCTATGTTTCAAGAGATGTTTTCCTGTTATGCTGTATTTCTAAATGTAACGTGTTGATAAGACAACATGTATTTGAGGCATGAGCAGCAGATCTGGGACTGTTCCAAATGTATTCAGTTGGAAACCAGCATTCCAAATGTTTTGTCTTTATACTTTTATGGTGGAAGGTTCCTTTTAATTGCCAGCTCAGAAAAAACCCATCATTCTAAAGAAAGAGTGTAGTTGAATTCAGCCCAAATAAAATTACGATGATGGCAATGTTGTCTTAAACAAGAATGGATGTGAGAATGTCATAATTGTTGTCAGGTGTGTATTCAGTTGTCCTGGAGAAGCGCAGCAAGGAAGAAATTGCCCCCTTTTGTTTCGTGTGTTCTTATGTCTTCACTCTGACCGCTGTGTTTGCCATTTCTGTCCCTGTCAACAAGGGTTACAGCTGGAACGGCTGCGCTTCCACTTTGTACATGTCAGAAACTCAAACGGCGTGAGTACATTTTTGTATTCCTGCCTTCTTTTCTCCTTTCTGTCTCTCTGTTTCTATTATCGAGTGGAGAAAAATGGAACTGCTGTCTCCTGCGCCATCACTCGACATCTGTCTGTCTCCGTCTCTCTTTTCCCCTCCCTCTCTCTCTCTTCCTGCCTCTGCCTTGCTCTTCGTCTTTTACCACATGTCGAAAATAAACCCGTTCACTCCTTTTTTCCCATTTTTACTTTCCTTTGCCTCTCTCTTCCTCCCTCTCTCTTTCTCTCACGGTGTCTTGATAAAAGTCAGAAATACATTTGTGTGCTTTGAATGTGAAGTGGAGCTGGTGTTTGGATGTTTTGAAGCAGAACTGTCTGTCTAACTGTCTGAAAGCAGACCGAGACCTATCGATTTCTGGTTCAAGAAGGGATCAAAAGCTAATCTGGAAGGCGCACGCACACAGAAAAGCACACAAACACACACATACACCTGTGCAGAATCCACACCGCTCGGTGGCAAATGTTTTCCTACCACTGCAATGAGTCGCTGTTCCCACTACAGCGTCGAGGTGTTTAAGCAGAAACAACAGTTTAGATTCAGATTGCTTTCAGAGAGGATCGCGACATGATGGAGGAGCGTTGAGGCTTAGATGACAGCGCACACATACAGAAAATTCATTTCAGCTCACAACAGCAGTAAAGAAAGAGGTGAAATGAAGAGATTTACAAAATCCGTGTTGTTTTGAGGGAAGATCTGAAGGATACTAACAAACGGCTAAGTGATAAAGGGGCTCGACCTCCCAATCGTGTAACAAGGCGAGAACCAGCGACAGCTGACAGGTTACAGGCATCACATCAGGCTGAGCAGCATCTCATTGCAAAACAAACATGTACAGGACACAAACAAAAGTGAGGCAACCGGACAAATTGTCATATCACTTTCCAAGTGATGTGAGCCTCTCCCCGGATGACTCACTCGCAGCCCGACACTCCCAATAACACGGCTCCTGTTTTATTAAATCCCTCCCGCTCCTCTCTCTCTCTCTCTCTCTCTCTCTCTCTCTCTCTCTCTCCACCATTCGCTCTTCCCTTTTATTCACCCTCTTCATCTGTTTATTCTGCCTTCTGTCACGATGATTTGTGGTGACGCTCCGAAAGAAGAATGGAGCCGCGTAAGCTAACCAAAATCCAGACCGTCATCCGAAGCAGACTTCTGACCCCTGAAGTTTTCTACAGGGATATTATCCCACTCAACTTTCAAATTGAATTGGAGAGTTGACGTAATAACACGTTTTGTCCAGTAATACATCGATAGGATTACAGTAAACCTCTGAAAGACAGGGATTGATTGTGAGGATCTGTGGGATGGTGGGATGTTCAAACTGTAGCGGCGAACATGATGATAATAGGTAATAGGAGGTTATGTCTGAGTGTTGCAACTTCTGTCATGACGATTTGTGATGAAACTGGGATGAAATAGGGTCCCAAATGGAGCCAAACTGTTCCCTGAGCTTCAGCAGAGCGCCATGTGTTTGACCCTAAGGCGACGACTGATGCAGCTGTCAGAGGAAGAATTGTTTCCCTCCGAGCTTCAACTTTTCCAACGAAAAACCGGTGCGGCATTCAAAGTGAGGCCAGTCGCCAGTTTAAATGGGTTAGGAAATTATTTGTGAGGTATTGGTGTCATGCAAATGTATTTATAAAGCTTTCCGCGTACAAAAGCTTGTCAGCACGTTCTTTTAGAAATTTCAGCAGTGCGCGCTTAAGATCAGGAGACAAAACTGGATCAGACGACAACAAAACACACAAAACGATGACAAGTTCTGGCTGGGTGCTGCTACTTTGCATACTGACGCTCTATGAAGTGTCTGTTCTCATATTCTCTCCAACTTTATCCCGCATAAGGTACATCATAAACAATCAGCGTGGGAATAGCAATCCGAACCAGCAGCCAATAGACGCTACTCAGTCTTGACTGCAAGTTGTGTACTGGGGCGCTGTGGCAGGTCGCCAGAATAACATATGGGGTTTCACTTAAAACACAAAATTAGGTTGGCTGCTAGAATAATAGGAGGGACTGATGAATTTTGGAAGGCACAAACAACGGTGGCTGGAATCCAAAAGAAGATTTGTTTTCTGCTCCGAGTCGAAACAAGTGGGATGGAAAGTTTGCGATGTTGTTGTTGTTGAGAGGAGACAAAAAGGGATACAAGTTGGGAGATTAGTCACCATAGTTACAAATCACATGTTCAAAATGGAAGTGATGAAATGTGGTTTTCCTCCTGGAAGAGTCAAGCAGAGTTCAGTCAACAGATATTCAGCCTGAAAAATGGCAAGTTTTCTCCCTCTTTGGTTGGAAAGCGACTGCAAATGTGAAGATTTGGAAACAAAAATTATAGAATTTTAGTTGTTCATAAATTGAAGCGTTTTTTTGAGACGAGTACTTTTTTTGGTGACACGGTAGGGTAGTATTTAGCATCAAAGCCACTGAACTGTTGCATGGAAACGCTCTTCAAACTGGTGGGGATTTTTTATGAGCTGACAGACTGGTACCTAAATAGGTTATTTTTTCACCCATCAATAAACAGACAAATGTTGAATTCTTGTCAGTTTTTGACATTCGCCTCGAGGTAAACCAACAGTTCTTGTGGTCATTGAGTTGGGTGTAGTAGAAATATGAAACTGTAAAGACCTATCTAACCTTGAAAAGACCCATAACGTCTGTGAGATGGGGTTAGCCTGCGGGGGGCTCTGGGGGTCAGCAATTGTGTTAAAGTGCCGACCAGCAGTGAGGAGGGACAAAGCACTTACCAGCAACAGGGTGCCGAGGGACGTGCTGGAGCGAGTCTGATCCACGGAGGCTACAACTCAACGATTTACAGGATTTGATGTATCTGCTGCTAAAGTCAGGGCACCATCAGAGGTGGAGTCCATAATCGTAACGCCAAACCAACAGAGACAGAAGACACTGGGAGGCTGAATCAAGTTAGAGCTGAGGCAAGTTCTTGAAGGTACCCAGAGTAAGATAGCTGCCAAGTACCCCAAGAGAAGTGTGTGCATGCAGCGCTTACAGATCGGCTGCTGTGACACCTGAAAAAGAAGATTTCTGAATGTGGACAAAACGCGAAGTTTTGTTTAAGTAAAAGTTGTCGAGGAGTTGGTCCTGATCTACAAATCTATGATCTCACAAAGTGGTGACTTAGTAGGAAAGATGATCCCGATGCAGAGAGTAAAGGCTAAAGTTATTAAAGTTCCCTCAGAGATCCGTTACCATCCATTCGTGGCGCCATCATGGAAGCAGTGATGACATGGGCGATAATATTCTTTCTGCATGCAGGTTTTTTTTTTTTTTTTTGCAGAAGCTGCGGAAGCAATAACACATTGGGGTGAATTGAATAAGGCCCCTCCAACCTGTGACACAGCAGTCAGGAGTTTAAAGAGTTTAAACAATACAGAAAATAACTTGGAAGCTGAGACGGCAAAATGTAGAATTCACAGGGTGGCGCTGCTCCAGCCACCGGAGACGGAGGCAGCAAAGAGCTCTGTGTGAGTCTTTTTGCTTTTATTTGTGTCGAGATTAAATACACATTACACAGAAAATAGCTTGTTCTTCAAATTTTCATATTTACTAATTAACTTTCTTTTGCAAATTATTGTCCTTTTTCAACAGTACGTAGTCATGTTTATTCTCTAATCTATCGACTAAAATTGCTACCCTTTACCCAACGTCCAACATGTCCTCATGGCTGAAATGCAGAGATTGTCGAAAAGCACGAGTCAGAATTGGTGGTGTCGAGCCTTGGGGATCTTCCCAGTGGTGCTCCAGTCAATCTTTGCGTGACCATTTTTCGCATGGAACTCCACGGTGCCACCAAACTCAATTTGAAAGCCTTCTAATTTTTTCTCTTTCATTTGCAATGCAGGCCCTGCAGACTCGACGGTTTTGGCAGCGGTCAGCGTCCGGAGGCGACAGCTGGAAGTGTTGCTGAAAGATTCAGGCCTGTTTTTCCGAAATTACTCGATGTAACTCTCGCACAGTTTTAACCCTGCAACCTCTCAGACGACAGCGAAGGATGGATTTGACACAGTGAGCTTCAGAAGTGTATTTAAGGGAAATTTCGACTTACAAAATGGATTTCTAAACACATGTTTGTGTGCGAGGAATGAATGTGGTACATTACAACATCTGAAAGAATTGTAGAAGTTCATAGGATCAATCGTAGCCTCATTACTTGAAGGTAGAGCCATCGGGCTTAAATTAACATGTCATGTACGATAAAAATGAAAGCTGATCTTGAGAATACAAACATATTCAAGGGATGAAATAAAGCCACATGTTCTGTAACTGAACTGTTTTGTATCAGGAAAAATGTCCAACCACATGAAACCTCTGAGACTACCAGACCCTGTGGATTCATGGTTGGAGCAATTTCAGCACCACACAGAATCATCAGAGGAAGTTGCCTGTGTGGACGAGGGCCAGAAAATTGCAACTGTGCTCCACCTGCAGGTCATTTATGACATTATACAGCTGAAATCCATTTACAAAGCCCAAACGAATAAATTCCAACCCTGTGAACCTTTGGTTCCTCCAAGAAGGCAGTGGAAAAACAAGATTACTGCCTGAACTCACAACTTTAACCTCATAGCTCAAAAACAAACACCCGCTGTGTACTTACCGGCGACTGGACTCCCAGAGTCCTGCAAACATTTCAGGACTACCAGAGGACTCGTGCCACTTGAGAGTCAGCAAGTTTGGTAAAGGTTGCAGACAGAGTCAGCGTCTCTGTCCTGTCTTCTGTCTTCTGATGAGAGCAAGGCGAGTTAGAACGGAGAACAGAAAGGTGTCCATAAAGTAAAGGTGAGGTGGAGGTTGGCTGCGGTTGTGGACGTAATAGTCGTTATTGTAAAGTCAATGCTTCCATCTCCCATAACAGTTCTTTTCTCCTACAGACATCCGACGTGCCCTTGAACAAGGCACATAATCCCCTTCTTCAATTTGACTTCCTTTTAACTGTAATGGCGGCGGCATGCTCTAAATGCAAGATGCTGTACAAAAATGACAACATTGTCAACCTCCCTCGAACTGAAAGGAAAGCCAACAGCATTCAGCTCAGGGCTCAAGGTGAATAGAAACAGTATCCAGATCAATCATCAAGGCCAAATAATATCAACAAACAAGACTGTGTGATTGCGCGACGTACGAGGGAGGATCCTCCAATCAGACCAAAGCCAGGCTCTTTATTTTCTGAGTTGCTGGCAGCATCAAAGCGGCGTCCAGGACTGTGTGATGAAAAGATGTTGATTAGGACCCAGAAGCCGGGCAGCCACTAATTCCACTGGCTGGGAAGAGACAGGTGCTGCCTTCTCTAATTTAACAGCAGGATCTGACCCTCAGGTTTAGTTTAATGGCTAATTCTGGCCGAGCTTCTGCTTTCCAGGATCGGATCCCAGCAGTTCAGTCATTGTGATGTCGAAACTCCAAAAAAACCCACAGAGAATAAATTACTCGTCTGTTTAGAATTTGTGTCCTGAATAAAGAAACAACTCTCAGGTCTTGTATGTCCAAGGATGCAATCAGAATAACCCAAACACCTGAAAACGTCAGAGTCATTAAACGTGCCATAAGTGTACAACCTGACGTGCTCCACCCCTAACCCCCCCCAACGTGTTAGGATACCAACACAATCCCTCAACATCCTTTATTTTATGCTCAAAATATAATAATTGTGCCATCAAAGTGAGATCAACGTGAGGAGTCTAGTCTCTCCCGAAAAATTAAACCAGCTCTCAAGATAAAATATAACACCTGTTCCGTCTTTATTTGTTGTTATGTTGGTTTCTGTGCTGGATCAACAAGGGATTACGTGACCGTATGTGGTGATGTTGAACATGGAACAGCAATTTTGGAATGGCGCACTTATTTTCTGGCCTGGCTGCTTGGCTTGTCTGATTGTAATAACAAAGATGGAAACAAATATGAACGGAAAACACAAAACTAGAGAGAGAGAGAGAGAGAGAGAGAGAGAGACTCCTTTCCAAGTCTTCTCAATCACATCGAGTAATTACTGAGGCTGAATGCAAAAAGCGATGACTTACACGACAGTCATGGCTGTCAAGGAGAATCGGGCTGAAATAAAGAAAAGCACCAGTAAGAAAGAGGTTGGGGGGGGGGGGGAGTTGGGGCGTGGGGGGGGGGGCGAGGGCAGAACAACAAGACAGTGAGTCAGAGAAAGTGAAAGACAAGAGTCAGCAGAGAGAAAGTCAGATGCAAAGATTGTTGCTCATTCATCCAATGTGGCAAACAACCGAGTTACAGACACTGAGACAGATGAGGGAGATGGGGGAGAAGAAGAAGAGGAAGATGAAGAGGAGAGGGCGAGGCAAAGCGAGGAGGATCTTGTTCGGTGGAGAGATCACAGCAATACAGATCTATTTACAGATTAGTAATGGTTCTCACTGTGTGTGTGTGTGTGTGTGTGTGTGTGTGTGTGTGTGTGTGTGTGTGTGTGTGTGTGTGTGTGTGTGTGT
>JASSRZ010000086.1:9353934-9365317 GCA_032164315.1 Malacoctenus gilli | reverse complement strand
GTGTGTGTGTGTGTGTGTGTGTGTGTGTGTGTGTGTGTGTGTGTGTGTGTGTGTGTGTGTGTGTGTTTGCTTTGTTTGCTTTGTTTGCTTTTCCATATGTCACATTTAATGGCTTCTTTGAATGCAGCAAACAGAAAGCCGGAAGCTTTGGACAAAGAGCAACTCAAACAGGGACAAGCAAACCCTGAGCTCCTCTCTGTGTGTGTTTGAGCTTGTGCAGGGTTTGAATGACTTCACTTGTTGTCCGTCCCGATTAAGGCTCGAAGGAGGGAAGGGAGCAAACTCCTTCTGTCTCTCGGACGCCAGAGGTGGCTCCGCCTCCAACAGGTCAGCTCATTTGTACAGTGTCAATTACTAAGGCAGCGCAGAGGGCAGGCATGAGTAGCCAGGGGGTTGTTATGTCAACTGGCTCTCGGGTGACTGGCTACAGTCAGCGGGACTTCTGGTAAAAGGGATTTAGGGGAGTTTGTCTTTGTGAGACAGAGGGGTGGGGGTGGTGGTGGTTGGGGGGGGGGGGATTATTCTCAGGCTCTGCTTTTGCCCCATCCTCCTCCTCCTCCTCTGCAACAGATTTCCTCCTCCCCTCAGCCCCCCCTAACACCAGAGCGAGGCCCCCGTGGCACCGTAGAAACACATGCACCACAAAGACATCACTTCCACCCCCCACAAAACGCCTTCTCACCGCTTCCTTTGCCAGCTCCTTTCCACTCGGACCTGCAGCTTTCTCCCGATGTCGTGCTTGCCCTTTCCTCCCTTGTTTCATCTTTCCTCTCTGCCTCTCCCTCCACCCTCTTCCTTCTCCTTCAGCTGCATTTCCTTCCTGTGTCACTTAACCCCCCCCCCCCTTTATCCTCCTCTTCCCTGCCGCACAAAGACAGCAAAGAATTGAGTCATGTGACTGGAGAATCTGCGCCATGTTGGACGAACCCACCCTGCTGTCCCACTGACTGTTTGGAGGGGGGCCTCTTTCAGTGGGACGGAGTGCTGTCAGCCTCTGCAATTAAAACTTCACTCTGCCAGTTGTTGCAGGCAGGGTGCTTAAACCGCCATGAGTGCTGAAAGATTGCTCTTTAATGAGAAACACGTTGGCCGCGCAGTCTGTGGTTGATTGTTGTGTGAGGGTGGCTGAACACACCCTGCATCTGCTTCCCCCTGCACTCTGTTTTCTCATGCGTTCGTGTGGCCAAACACATTGGTTGGGGGCTGGTTTTCAGTTTACAGTATGTGCATGTTGAGTTATTGGATTAGGGAGTGGTGACCCGTACAATGGTCTTGTTACTTTCACTGTTCGATCACAGGATGATACGTTTTTTTGGGCGTAATTCTGATCTTGTTTGATCAGCAAACATCTCGCGTCACCTTTGAGCCATTCAGACTTTAAATCTTCAAAAAAAATCTGCTTTCTTTGTCTCAAAGGAAAGACAGATGGCTGAATTCTGACCTACTTCTCCTAAAGGCCTCATAGAGAGACGTTAGGGGGGCGGGGCACCCCGCCGTCTGCTCCTCGGACCCGCCCACACCTGCTTTCCATGTGGCTGCCGTCGGAAGGTATCAACCCCAGAAGCAGAGCCGCTCACGTGACTTTTGACCACTGTGCCCGAATGAGTGTAAAAAAATGTTGATGACGGATCAGCGTCGCTGTTTATGAGCGTTTTTATGGCGGCTGAAGACCTGCAATTTGGGTGACTTCACGGCTCCACCTACAGGGCGTTTGGTTTGCTCTTGGTTAGTTAGATGGCCTTTAGAATGCCTTCGTGTTGGCTCTGAGAAATTCAACTACATTCACACACTTAAGCGTAACTCTAAAACTTACTGAAGTTCGGCAGTTTCGACTGAATCATTTAAAAACTCTACTTACAGACTAAAACTCTGAGATACAAATGAAGTCCAAATCACAGTTTTTTGGGGTAAATTTACCTTTTTATAAATAACCTACAAACCAACTCTACACAGAGCACACCTTGATTTATTTTCCTTTCCTTTGGTTACAGACTGAACAAAACAAAGGTAAACTGTTACCGTCCTCCCTCGGCAGTAGTGTGTCTATATTTAGCGTCCCTCGGATTCACATTATTTTGCCAAACCTCAAAGTGAGGAAGCAGGGTTTTTTTTTGGAAGTTACTCAGATATCCTGTGAAGTGAAACCGCATTGAAGAGTTTAATGTGCTACTTCCATCTTTTGTTTTGCTCCTTTTACGGTTCCTGAAGCTGGCTGACAAGTTCCCAACACGGCACCAGCTGAAAATCCCCCTTTTTTTCCTCAAAAAGAAAGAGGGAAAAAAAAGGCAGTGTTTTTGCACTGGCACTCTGTTTCTTCTTAGCGGAGTGAAGTTTTTCCACTCTCCACCCTCTTCCCTCAGGAAGAAAGTGTGTCAGCAGCTGGCTCTGTCCTGAGCTGCCTCCACTGTTTTCATACGGGGAAGGAAAGTGATGTCTTCATGTCCCGCTGATGCTCGTGGTGAATGTTTGCGGCTTTCGGCGGCGAAATATCATCAAGCAACATCGTCTTGTCTGCTTGTGAATACAAGGGGAACAAACGAAGTTGAAAAGTAGAAGATTAGTGGATCTTTGTCTGAGGACTTGAGCTGAGATGACATAAGGTTAAAGTTTGGCGCTTTCAACTTCCTGCCGGCCCACCTGAAATCCAGGGTGCGTGTGAGGTTTTGTCTCTGGTTTCTCGCTCAGTGTGTCTGAGTTGTGCAGTGACAACTGTTATTAAACCGATGACTCGTAGAGATCTATTGGCTCTGTGGTCACCTGCCTGTTGTCATGCTCTAAATAGTTGCTCAACATTGCATGCAGGCTCACGGCTTGTCTCTGAGCCACGACTTTGTTGTCGAACATGCATCCTTCTTTTTCAAATGCACCCATATTTTCGACTTTTCCCGTGTGGCTCCACTGTTTGTGAGGGGTGTTGGCTGCATTCCTTCTCCGTGCTTCTGTGTGAACATGTGATTTGGGAAGGAGCACACACTCGGGTGGGCTGCACATCAGCGTCTGCCTCTGTGGCACCTTTCTGTCTGGCTCTTTTCTTGTAGCCGGTCCAAGTTATTAGTTCATCCCATGGATTATTCATCCACCTCTCGCTACCTCACTGGCTTCAGCACTGTTAGCTGTGAGTAAGCGTGACACAATCAAAGCTTCCCAGGTGTCGTAGGTTCACGCAGTGGATCAAAATTCAATCAAACTAAAGGTTCTTTGTACTCAATGATTCACAGAAGCATCCTGAAGCTTTTCCCACACTGTTCAAATGAGCCAACTGTTTGCTGTTGTAACTTCTGCATTTGTGGTAAATTACAGTTGTTAGGGCTAAACAGGCATTATGTAATCTGCAGTAAGTGCTGATAAACACTGGAGGTCTTCGCAGAGGAGCAAATATTTAAATCTGGGGCAATCTTGGAGTGGGAAAGGAAATACTGAGTCTGAAAAACCTGAAGCAGTTTTTCCCAAAGCGTTTGAGAAACAAATGTGCGACTGTTGAGCGTTTTTTTCTCGATGACATTACCCGTCCCATTTCTGACGAGGGTTTGGACGCTGGCCAGACTTGTTCCCGATGATTCGAGCAATCATGAAGAAGGATGTGGGCTGCGGCCAGGAAAGGCCCGCTTGGCCTTTTGTGGCGACAGATTTTCCTCTTGTCCTTGGGAAGAATCCCCAGTGGGACCCGGCGCCTAAGCGAACACTTTGGTGATAAGAAAGTGAGGATGACGTTTGTTTACATGCCCCGGAGGAGCAGTAATAATATTGCTCTAACGAGCTGACAGGTAGGACAGGTAAGACTGCATACTAAGCAAAGCAGAACCGTCCCAGCTGCAACAGTCAGCAGTGTTTCGGGATAGTTTTCTCCAACCATCAACTTGAGCCTCTCTAATTGTCACCATCGTTGGTGTCCCATCGATCCTGCTGGTTTGTGGCTCCTCTACTTGAGTGAAGAAATCACCATAAATAGCTAAAGACACTGAGCTCTGTTTTCCAATGGTGCAAATCACCAATCAAAGCAAATATCGAGGGTGGTGCCGTGTTCTGCTGATAGGGGAGATGATTCTCAACGCATGACTCACAGCTGTGTGTTCAGTCCCCCCAATGCTGCTGAAATAACAGAGGCGGCTTCCAAACAAAGCAACCTCGATGTTCCGGGTCTCTATGGACAAGCTTTAGTGTACTGAGCAGCTCTCCTTTTATAGGTAGTGACCGAGGTGAATTATGTAAGTGTGGGCCTCCTTCTGAAATCAGCATCCAAACTCGCATCCCTTTTTTTGCCTTCATAAGGCAATTCTCCGCTGTGCTTTGAAGCGCTGCTCCAAAATCTCTGCATCTGCCCCAGAATGCATCATGGACTGGGGGGGTGGGGGGGGGGCATCGCCACAGTATGCACTGCTCCTCTAATTGTACATGTCCTGACTACACAAACTGCAATCAAAACAAGCCTGATCTTTTTAACCCCTGCGCTGAAAGTCGACACAAGCCTCAAAACATCCTCTCCTTGTTTCGCTCAGCGGCTCCAGAAGACGCCGTCTCCAGAGCGCTCAGCAGGCTTTGTGGTCGGGGATTTACTTCCGCCAATCGATTGGGCTCGCATCCTCAGCAGCCCATTTGGTTTCCATTAGATGTATTAAGCCCCATTGATACCATTTCAGCCCCATGTGAGCACGGGCACATACCTCAGATCTGTTCTACTTTTGGTTCTGGCTGAGTTGAATCGGTTAGGAACGCTCGTCACCAAACTCCAAGCGAAGTGGACTGTGCTGATTTGTGGATGCGCAAACAGATGGTGAGTGTCTCTGTGCACAGTGCGTCCACGTCTCAGAGAGTCTGAGACACCTTCAGGCTAACAGGCATGAGCAGACAGCATGAAATCATCCAGCAAAGTCCCACTTTATGGTTGAACTGCAGTCAAAGCTCCACAAGGGAGGGACTGTTCCTCCTCTCTCTGTTCAAGCACCGTTTGTTAGCTGGAGGAGGGAAGAGGAAGGTGGAGGTGAAGACTGATATGGGTATACACACCCAAAGACACACGTTCCTCCATGTTTATACCGATTTCCTTCATTACTTCAAAGTTTCAAAGGGGATCGGGGACTTGACTCGGGTCTGTATTTATAAGCCAACAGGTGGTCTGGAGGTCATGAGGGGGGCTCTGGAGATTTGTTCAAGCTTGTCATCAGCAGAGAACAAACTGTTGGAGCAGCTCATTCATTCCCCACTAATGACCAGACTCACCCCGATTTTCCCTTTCGCCTCGAATGATTCGTCACTTTCGCTCCTTTTTCTTGCCTCCCTCATTACAAACATTGTGCAGACGCGGCGCTCAGTGCCCGTATATCTCACAGAAATGTGAGAACCTATATGCTAAATGAACTCATGCACTGTAATTGGACAGAGGCTAAAGGGCTGAATTAAACCTTCACTCCGCTCGTTATTTATTCATCCCCCCATTTTTTCCCTTCGCTCGCCCGTCCCTGAGCCGAGCTGTGAGAACTGACACTGGAAAAGTCCTGCGCTTTGTGAGCTGTGGTCAGGAACTGCGCATAATGAGCATTGCTGTTGTCAGCTGGAGATGCGTTTAAATATACGCAGGTTTCAAACCTCTGCATTGGAACCACGTGTGGTTTTCTGCTGTCTGAATACTGAATGGAACAAACCGAGTCCAACACGGCGCCTGTAACTGACAGCTGGGGCTAGAAGGGATTTCAGAGTTCGCTCATGTTGCTGTTTTTAGGAACCAGATTGTTTGAGAAAGAAACAAATTCTGTAGCTTCACAAGACAAAATCTGCAGCTGATAAACTTCCTACTTTCAGTCTACTTCCTGTATCTGTAATGCTTCATTGCACAGCTCCCTTCAAGGAAGTCATCCCTGGAGACTGGTTGTGTCACCATTAATGCTGCAAGGTTGCACAGAAAAGCACATTAAGTCTGATTCACATTTATGAGCAGTCAAGCTCCTCTTGGTCTGTTGTTCTGTTGTAAATGTTGTCGTACGACATTGTGAGGTGGGACAGTTTTTAGGAGGTGATCGGCCCGTCTTCTAAGTCAGGAATCAAATCCTCTGATCCGTTATTTGATGTCTGGCTCCTGCTTTACCTCCGTGCCTCCTCCCTCTCTCCTCCTGCCTGGTGAGTGGATGGAGCGGAGGTTATATGAGAGGCTCTCGGCGGTGGTCGGTTCCCTCTGAGCCGGCTGACATCATTCTTTATGGGAGGTGGACGGGGGAGGTCAGGGCGAGGCAGGGCTGAGCCAGTTCCCCATTAAAGCCGGCAAAGCCGACGTCTTGTTAAAGCCAGACTTACGCAACGTGACACAGCAAGTGATCTCAAACTCCAGATCGCCGTCATATTAAACTAATGATGTTTTTGTTCTTTGTTTGCAGCACTGGGATGATTTTGATGGAGTGAGACATTCCTGTCCCCGGGATTCTACCACAGAAAAGTTGGACACGTCACTTCAAGTCACCCTTTTTTGATTCCTATCGCTCAAAGCTGCTGTGATCTGCACCATGGACGGCATAGACACCTTACACAACTCTGCCCAAGAGACCAAGGCTGAGCGGATCGCTCGCTACAAGGCAGAAAGGAGGAGGGAGCTGGCCGAGCGCTACGGCAACACAGAGGATTTCACCTCCAAATATGTCCGCAGGGACAAGAAGGCTGGCGACGCACCCGAAATGATAACTTCAGCAGTCAAGGAGCAGGAGAAATACGGGGACAATGGATCAGAGCAAACGTATACAAGGAGGGGCCCCAGGAATAAAGCAGCGGAGCCAACTGAGCCCGCCAACCACGAGGGAAAGGAGGCAACTCGCCACCTGAAGACGGACGCCGTTTCGTCTTCCGCATCAGAAACCATCTCCTCCGCGAAGGTGTCTTCTCATTTCAGGTGAGCTTCTTCTTCGGAAGCGAGTGCACCCCTCCACTGTCTGCTGTTTGTTGCGCACGAGTCACTTTGTTTGATTGCAGTGTGATGCAAACTTGGCCTGAGTCGTGAAGCACACTGCTGCCAAGAGGTTGGCGGAGAAGCAAATTCCCCGGGAACTCGTGTTCTTGTTTGCATCCCGGAGCCCAGAAGATTTGCGCGGTGCCAATTTTCTTATTTTTTTGTTGAGACGTCACATCATTAAGATTTGCTGCATCACTTTTGAATGTCTGTTAAGTGGTTTGCTTGTCCACAGTACAGAAAGCAAAGTCAACAAATGGGCACGTTGAGGGAACACTTTGTGCTGTATCTTCTGCTGGATGTAAACACGGCCGCTCGCATCTCCAAAATTGGCCATGTGTGCACAGCAGAGAACAGCCACATTTGTTTTGCCGTTAGTGCCGAGCTGTGACGACCGACAAGCTGGTTGTTTTGATTCTCTCTCCAGTCACAAGTGGGATCGCGTACATTTAACGGGCCGGGCGATAACAAAGCGGCGGGATCGGGGTGACTTTGGGAGTTTTTCCTCATCGGTTGGCAGGAATGCTTTCTCTGCAGGCCGTCGTTGGACGGAGTGAAACGTGTCCAGTCACGGGTCTGGGGAGACTCGAGCTCCGATCAGGCTGGCGTGGACTGCGTGCACATAGCTGGACTTGTCTGGTCCTGAAGAAAAAACGTGCCTGAGGCAGAGAGAGGAGTGCTCGGCTCGACGGCGCGTTTGCTACAGTGTCAAAGTTTAGGATTGTGGGTGGAGAGTCAATGTGCTCTGTCAAGTTTTGGAGCGTCGTGCTTAATGAAGCCTGATCCAAGGAGCAGTGATTGATTTAATGCTGGATAACACACAAGTTATTCAAACAGATTGCAGAAAAGCTCGTCGAGTGTTGTAACAGGCGTGATTGTGTGGCGTGTTTCAGCACATTGCAGCCATCAAACTCTGATCTGAAATGGTTTGGTTTGATTAGATGCTGTAAAAAAGAAACGGAACAACAATATTTCGGCTTTGCATAGCTGATAGGGAGTCAGGTCGAGTCACGCTTCATCTCTGTTGGTTCTCTAGCCTCACTCACCGACCCAACAAGAATATTCCTGCAAAACGCCGAGTGGAGCCACACGCCAAGTTATGGTTGGTATTTTTAATTACAGAGAGGCTAAAGTGAAGCTGGCACACTGATGCGTTTGCCTCGCATGCCGTTCATGTCGACAGCTAATCTGGTCCGTTCACTTCTGACGCAAACAGCAGGTCACAGAGCAGCTGTGTGGTCTCGCACATACAGAACTAGAAGCTTTATTGTCTCCTGTTATCAGATGTTAACTCCGCAGAGCCTCACACGCTTAGTTGGTTTATTCGTCTGACGTGAAGCCGGAGTCAAAGATCATTGTGACTCTTATACCAGAACTATCTTTTTCGTCACATATTCAGTGAGTCTCCATAAGCAGCATGTCTGTGTGTCTACTGCAGGAAGAGTTGGGAGGAAACTGGTGCTCAGCTGGCTCAGTGATAATGACGTCTGCCTGTCAACAGGTTTATCTGCCACAGGCAGGAATCCTTCACTCGTAAAGTCGCTGTTGAAGAGTGACATTCCCAAGCACTTTTTGACAAGGAAGGCTCGCTTGTAGTGCTTCAACCCCACAACGAGCTTAGCCCCTATTCAGACCCCATCAATGTGTTTTAATGGCTTTTCTTCCAAGGTGACTTCTAAAAGTTTTCAGAATTTTTTTTCCCTCCCAAATTGTTCAGTCTGCTCTACTGGAGCTCAGTGTATTATCAATTATCATGCAGGACATGATGGACACAATGATGAGGCTCAGTTATATCGGACAGCTGTCGGGATTCACTGATATTTGTGCAGTTTGATCGTTTGTGTGTTCAAAGGACAAGTGTGGTAAATGCCGGTGTTTGTGTTGCTGGCTTGGTGGGCTCAGCCAGTCTCCTCGGATTAGAAACACGACGGAAAGGGATTGGGGCTAATTATTGTTGACATTACTGAAGCATTAAAGAGCTGAAGTACCTGTGAAATGAATAACAGGGCTTTCCAAAAGTTAAACACACAAATTAGATCCAATAAACTGAAACCTCGCAGCTGCTCCAGAGCCGTGATTATGAGCTGTTTCTACCTTCTTGTTTTTCCACCGTTGTACATGATTCTTTAAGCCTGCGGTTCGATTAAATAAGGCAACACGGGCTGAGATCAGCGTTTGATGGACGGATTCTTCTTTTCACCCGTCCCCATTATGCTGTCCGAACTGCTGCTTGTCGTCGCGTCTTTTCACTGCGCTCCCCTCCATTCTTCTTTTCCTGTTTTGGCAGCGAAGGCCTGATGCCTGTCACCCCCTCCCTTCCCGCTGACTGTCAGCGTGTGGGTGGGGTGGGGGGAAGCGTCACTAAGCCCTGTGGCTGTAAAGGAGGCAGTCGCAGCGGAGCCTGGCAGCTCGGTGGCATCCCACCGACGGACGGAGCCTTTAAAGGGCAGATCATTAAAACACACCGATCTGCTTTTACAGATTTATGTCACGGCCAAAGATCAATAGTGAGTCTTTAGTTTTCTTTTGTTATTTTAAATCTTCATCAATATGACATCTTCCATCACATTTGCCATCATCACTCGCTGCCCTGCGTATTCACCCTGGTTTATTTTGATTTCCACTGCATCGCAGAGAGATGCCGGCCCCAAAGTGACAGTTTCCCATTGTGCCTGAACCCAACGCTGCAATGCTCTGAATACACTGCAGCCCAACTTTAATGGATTTCACTTATATAACGTGTTTTGACTGTTTCAGCGGTCTCAAAGTGCTTCACAGTGCGAGGCACATCCACCCAATCAGACATGCAGACGATTAAGCCGACAGAGACAACTGCCTTGCTAAGTGCCTGCAAACCGTTGGGAACAATTTGGGGTCCAGTGTTTTTGCCCAAGGACACACGGCGGGATGGGGAACAGACCATTAATCTTCTGAGGTTGTCGTCAACGCACCACCCACTGCACCACCTGAGCACCAGCTGGCTGGCCAGGATTTTGAGAGACCAGACTGAAAAACTCAGACAGTACAAATTAGGATCCAGGATTTCGTTACATATTTAGATTTCTTTACAACTTTTCATTTGCACCAGTCGTACCAATGAGATGCACGTGTCTGGGAACAGCTGAGGCCGTGGTCACACAGTGGCGCGCGTCTCCTTTATGTCCTCACAGTTTGTGGGACCGTGTTGCAGTTCGCCAAAAGAGGAACTTCCTCAGAAACACATGAAAAACTGCGATCAGAACCCAGACCCAGCAGAACCCACCGCTACGCTGCTGAGAGACCCCCAACTGAACAACATTGGTGAAACCACAGTCGTAACCTGATATGATGTGTTGAGTCAAAAAACAGACAAGCAAACCACCTAATTTGTGTTTGACTTATTTGATATCACCCTCATGAGACTTAAACAAGCCACACATTTCTTTAGAACAGATTTTTTGTCTCTGTCCTGGACAGATTTAAACACTTCTACAATCAGCCCAAGCATCTCTTTATTTTGTGTAACATTAGACAAGATGTGGAGCAGTATTCTCTGCGAGAATTGTCTGTGGACAGACTTTCTCTTCCTCTCTGGAATGAACTCATGTTGCTTGCGGTTTCAAATGAACAGCTTGTTTGCCTGTAAAACGACACCTGAAGCGACGCTGAACCATCCAACGTGTGTCTGCGCTCCCTCAGAAGAAGAATTGCTGTATGATTAATGGTAACCGTCTGCTGCTGTTTGTTTATGGTGTGTAACCCAGAGCCCACTAGCTCACATCACAGTGTGATGACGGGGTCCTGGTGAAGCTTGGTGGGACGTACGCGGAGTAAAGAAGCAAGAGCACGTGAAACAGGCAGCTCTTTGTTGAGCCAATAGCAGTCTGAGGTCCATGTTGCAGCCTGGAACTGTCTGGCCGTCTTCGCTGACCTTTGGTCCCTTCCAGATGTCCAGCCCGATTCCCCATTGTGTTGAAAGCGCTCCTCTCCCCTCCTCCTGTTACATCATCGCTGCTGCCCCACGGGCAGCTGCTGTCCCCATCCATTTTTAACGCCCATTACTTAGACATGAATGGCCGCCTTCAGACGCTCCACTCGCGCTGCTGTTATATCACTGCCAGCATGGTACTGCACGAGCAGCGGGACGACGTGTAGAAATCAGTCTCAGATGACGCTCAGTAAGTGACCGACTGCAACTCAGCCTGCGCTCGTTCATGATGGAGCACTTGCTTTTCTATTTCAGTCTAATTTACTGGATCAGAACTGCGGGTGTGAGAGCTCTATCTGATTTGTCTTCCCAGTTTGCCAGCGTGGGTTTGTAGCAAACATGTAATATCTGTCATCACTCCATTATGTTATAGAGTGACCTCATTTGTCTCCCCTCTCTCTCTCTCTCTCTCTCTCTCTCTCTCTCTCTCTCTCTCTCTCTCTCTCTCTCTCTCTCTCTGTCTCACACTCTCTCTCACACACACAAAA
>JASSRZ010000086.1:9337071-9353605 GCA_032164315.1 Malacoctenus gilli | reverse complement strand
CTCTCTCTCTCTCTCTCTCTCTCTCTCTCTCTCTCTCTCTCTCTCTCTCTCTCTCTTTCTCTCTCTCTCTCTCTCACTCTTGCTCTCTCTCTCTCTGTCTCCCAGGCTGCTGGAAAGTGGTGACACAGAGGAGCCAAAGGGTAAGATGAACTCCCCACTTTCACTGCATCAGATCCTCTTTTGTTCCACATTCAAATTCTATTAGTCAGTGTTAAAGGAATACTGAGCTCATTGTTGATGTCAGACGACCTTTATGGATGTTGGCTTTTTAATGGTCTTCACCTGAAAAGGGGGAATAAAACCCACTGATGTGCTTGGCTCTGTTGTGTTGTCTAGTGTGCAGTGAATGTTGTGTCCAGGTGCTGTTGTGTGTGGGTTTTTTTTCTGAACAATTAAGGAGAGATCATGTTTGGCACACGTTGGCAGCTCGTGTGTCGTTTGTTGCAGCTCATTCGAAGCTTTGCGAGTTTTTTTCCAGGCGTCTCTGTTCTGTGAAGATGCACAGAACGCTGGCTGCTCTTCTGCCACCTGAGCCCACAGTCTGAGATTGTGTCTGTGTCAGTGGCTTCCTGCCTCTTTCCACTCGGCCTGGCCCGTCTTTATGCTCCTCTGCTTACATTATGGGCCCCACTTGCTTACTTGCCCGTCGGTGACGTGTGCGAAGGTTTGGCTGCACCACAAAAACACTGAGAGGTGACAGGATGCGTTTATGCTTCTGCAATATAATTACATGCTTCCACCTTGAATCAGGAAGTCTGTCAAATTGATCCAAAGTAATTGTAGCTTCAATCAAAGCGAGACAATAAGATACAACAGAAGTAATCACAGCAGTCATGTCAGGGTTAAATTACACTGCTCTCTATGTTCCCTGTTCCTGCAGCTCTGTGGCATGACTTCCTGCGTGCACAGTGGAAGGATGGATGGTCCATGTGCAAATAAATCTCAGGCCTTATCCAAACACTGATTAGTGCATTTGGCAGAGGTGCTCCCTCACCGACTGTCATCATGACGGAGGTTCTTTCAGCTTAGCAGGGCTGGCTGCGACTTCATCCCGCCGAAACCTCATCTGTGGCGAGAGGCCGTCAAATTTCCAACGCAGCGTGAGGACGCAGATGAAAAGTCGATTGCTGCGATCAATACTTGCTGCTGACAGTGATCTATTTTTTTAATCAAACGGGAGAGATTGGCCTAAAATACTGCGCAGGCATGAAGTTGTAAACGCAATGGCGCTGCTGACTTTTATGTTTGGTTCGATGACAGATTGTTACTGAGGTGAGGTCACTTGTTAGCTCAAGTCTTTGCAACATTCAAATCCACCTTCATGAAATAAAACAGTAAATCCACTGAGTCTTTGTGAGAACCTGTGACTATGCGAGACAACCAGGGAGGCACAGAAAGCGCCAGCAGACTTCCAGTGGTCCTAAGATTTCAAAGGTTGTTGTGATGACGTAAAAACTTGGAAAGAGAAAGATCATAAACACAAAACATGTGTCTCGCTTTGAATGATCAATCATCTGTCAACTGGCTTGTAAATAAGCTGACGCATGGAGAGGGAAAAACAGGCCAGTTTGTTTTTCTGCTGAGATGAGACGTGTCCGTGTGTGAGCGCACGTGGCTCATTGTCCTCCAAGCCGGCAGAACGAGTCGTCGCTGTGAGCCAGAACGCAGCTCGCGATGACGTCGAGGGTTTCCCCGAGCGCCTGCCTCTGCCGCACCGAGCTGCAGGTGTGTCAAAATAGACAGCAAGCTGCACTGAAGCACCTGAAGTTGCGGCACGGTGAATAGACCCGGATGCTCTGCTCACTAATATTAACAAAAGTGTGATTAGCTGGTCTCAGGTCAAAGGCTTCCTCATAAGCTCTCAACAGCCATAAGTGAGAGGTCTGGTAAGATGGATGGAAACACTTGTGGAGGAGATCGTAAACCTTAAGTGGAGAGGAGGGTTGGGTTTTTTTTCCATCTCTGGAGGTGCTTTTTCTTCTTCTATTGGACGTGAGATGGATGATGATGTAAAATACTTGGACTAAAGTCAAAACTATAAGAGTACAGTCTGAGTGGAGTCACCAGTCTGAAATGTTTAGCGCTTCATCATCTGAACTAAATCACGCTCCGCTCTGGACAGCGGGGGATCTTGGAGACCTAAATCATAACTGGAGCCGCCTTTAGGTTTTCCTCCACTGGAAAGAGTGAGTGTGTCAGAGACGCACAATTGTTTTGGCTCCGAATGTCACATTCTGAAGGCAATAAAAAACGATTTGGAGTGCTCGAATGAATTTGAGTGTGCTGACTTAAGAAATGTGTTTTGTTTTGGAATATCATTAAATTTAATGGCTTTTCTTTGTTCAGATTAGAAGATTATGAGCTCCTGGCTGCTTTCGATTAGCTCACATCAGACGTAACTCTCCGTCTCTTTAGCGTCCATGCACCAAGTCCAATTATTGGTGTTCCTCCCTTGAAACTATCTCACTTTTAATCTCTGGCACCACTTAGAGACTGAATAAATCCACTCCTGCAGTGACTCTCAAGTCATTCTTGTCGTTTACGTTCCTGGCCTAGAACATGTCAGGAAACTCTGGTGAAGCCAAGAAGAGCCGTCTTCTGCCTGTCGACAGCGTCCCAGCTGTGATCTCCTGGTGCAGACAACTTCCACTTGACCGAGCGCACTTTGCTGTGTGTCTGCGCTCGGCTTATTGGCCTTTTGAGTGCACCGTTTGACTGAGAGCAGTTAGCGAGCGAGTGGGAGTGTTGGCTGGCTTGTTGCACAATCAATTCAACACATGCACACATCACAGAACCTGTAAGCTTGTTGTGGATACCAAACGCACACCGTCTATATTCGGAGCTCATTCCTCGGCGACACTGTGGCTCATTAAACCTCCCTGCACAAGAGGGAAGCTATTGCACTGTTTTACTCTTTGGTAACCTTATGTTTGTGTTTCCTTCAGTGGACGAGAAGCCTGCCGAGTTTGCCCACACCAGTGTAACGACCAAGATGTCTCTTTTAAAGGTAGGATTCATCTCTCCCGGTGTAATGATTTTGGCTCCATTTGACTGTATTTGCTCTTTTGTGCACCTTTATCAGTGTGAGTCGTTGCAGTTTTTCATAAAATTTGGACAGTGCTCGGTAGGTCTCCAGGAAAAGGCCACGATGTGCCGAATGGAGGGATGGAAACGTGTGTGTGACTGAGTATGTGACATGAAATCTCTCCGAGGGATGTTTTCTTGGACATGCGTGATGCTCTTTTTGTCCTGAACGCCATTCCAACCAAACTCAATCCAAGTTGTCATCCCTCGTATGGATTTCACCGCCATCACTCACAGAGCCAACAAGCTTGACAGCTCCATGCCTTAAAAAACAACGGAGATTTATTGCAGGTGATGTCACAGCTGATGTACCGGTACCTGCATTTTTCTGCAGTCTTCCGTTGGTTCTCTTCATTTCCTCACTGATTTACACTCGGCCTCTTCCAGGACAGCTGGTGCACCCTTCAACTCCCCTCTGTAAGTCTGCTCCATTAATAACCGATTGAGCTGTTCCACACAGCGCTGAGCGGTCCTGCACCTGGATGCACTCTTGGCCAAAGCCGTGACTTCAGCTCGCGCAGTCCTCGGAGGTCTTTAAGCTGTGGTGGGAAAAACGAGGTCTGAAAGATGCACTCAAGAACAAATGCTTGATAACGTCCCTGGCCCTGTGGGAGATTCTCACGTGTGCGTGTTAGAAAATGAGCGGAGTAGTTAGCTTTCCCAGGCTGCTACGGTTTCAGAAGTGGTTCGGTTTCATGACGTCTGATGTAAATAGCTGCTCTAACTCGGCCTTTGCAGACCAGGAGCGATGCCAAGGTTTGGCCAAGTGAACCCAGATGGCAGTAAGTCGCTCCGACCCAAAAACCTGCTGGGAAAACAGGCTCCCACGGAGGCTGACTTCAAATCCCACTGCTTCCCCGCGATCCATCTATTGTGCTGACCAATGTTATTTTAAGGTGTCTCACTTAATGGTCACATGCAGCGACTGGTACTCCTCGTCCGTCTTCTGCTTTCACTTATCTTCTTCTCCTCCTCAGTCTCGGTGAGTCAGTGTCTCTGCAGGGTAGACGCAGTGGGAGGAGGGACGTTGCACCACGTCTTGCTATCTGACATGGAAATCATGAAACCATGTACACAGACACTCCTGTGAAGAGACACTGATCGTTCATACGTTGAATGCTCTGTTTTGCAGATGACTGTACGCCCTGTAATCAGTGAGCTTATTTCTAAGTAACCTCTAATTCTTTAATTCACGGGAGTGTGAGTTACGATGCTTCGCTCACTCCTGGAGTTCCACTAAACTTCGACCAGGCTACCTCGGGTACATTTTACCATCTTTAAAAGGATGGTTGCTGTTTGTTTACCTCTTTGGCCTTAAAATTAATAGTAAGGGAAGTTACACACTGAAGCAGTTTTTTAAAATGCCGATGGCGAAAAGAACAGTCATCAATGTTCCTCTGGCAGCGTCTTTGCTCCGGTGTAGTGACCAAATCAGCACTCCTCATCTATTTCTATTGTAACTCTGGTTGTATTCAGGGCTGGTTGATGTGTCATTCTGGTCTGTGTTCAGCACCCTGCAGCACGATCACTCCCACTTCGCAGCCACGGCCTCTGAGCAGCTCGGCCGGAGCCTCGCAAGAGTTAACGCTTTTCCTCCAGTCGAGGGGAGGAGCCTGATTCATTCATTCACTTCCCTCCTCCAGATATCTTTACAGCTGGTGGAGGACTTTAGCTGTATTTCTGTCAAACTTCAGCCTAACCCCAAGGCTCCTTCTCTCTGCCCTCGAAGGACGCGGAGGGGACCGAGGATGGCAGCAGGAGTCGGCCTGCCCGGGACCGAGCAAAGCTCTGGATGAGCAGCGGCGATGAGGACGAAGCCTCCACCAGGTGAGTCTTTCTTCCCATTTCTGGCGCCGCTGTCAATCCCAGCGGTGACATTTAAACTCCACAAACATTTGTGTTGTTAAACAAGCTGCATGGGGCTTCATAACATTTCAAGTGGCTGCAAAAGATAAACGGAGACACCTTGAAAAGAGCTGACACCCTCGCACACGGAGTGAGCAGCCTGTGAGCAGCGCCGGGGTAATTACAGGGCAGTTGAAAGGCTGTTTAATGTTGTAAACAGCTGTAGAGATAAACCAGATAAACCTGCAGAGCTCGCCTGTAACGCCGCACACTCTCTCTCGCCCTCGTTTCACACACACACATGCATTAATACACAAACAGTCGGGGGTCCGTGGTAGCCATGGCGATGCAAACCAGATTTGGGTTAATAGTTGCGGGAGTGAGAGCCAGAGTGTGTTTAGCACTGTAACCACTGGGGTTTGGTGTTTGTGTGCGAAGCTGCGCAGACGACTGAACGCACTCCTTTGTTGTGGATTTT
Source organism: Malacoctenus gilli (assembly GCA_032164315.1). Lineage (NCBI taxonomy): Eukaryota > Metazoa > Chordata > Actinopteri > Blenniiformes > Labrisomidae > Malacoctenus > Malacoctenus gilli. The sequence continues at coordinate 9,348,198 of JASSRZ010000086.1, read as the reverse complement.
AAAGAGATCCGCAAAAACGGGAATCTTGTCCGTATTCTTTGGACGTTTGCAGTCGAGCTTTGAGTCCGAACTTTTCAGGAGTTTCATTAAAAAACAATCTGTCCAAGCCCTCCGCATTATTGCATCCTGGTCCTTTGAAAAAACCAATGACCACGAAGATTAGGGAGCATTCTCAGAGCAAACCTGAAGATTATTGGACTCAGTAACTTTTTGGGGAAAAAGACTGACATCATTGTGAGTTAGCAGTCAAACAACAGACTGATTAAAACATATTTTTCCCACTTTTGTCTCTTTACGCGACTCCAGCCTCTCCAAAACTGACCTAAGCAAAGCAATGGATGAAAAAGAGTTGACGGATGAACCGTCGGACACGGAGCAGCATGATCAGGCTGATGCTGCCGCGGAAAACAAGGTACGTTTTTTAGTTCCTGTGGAGAAAAATAAAAAGCTGATCGGTCTTTTTGGAAAACCATGAAAAAGCAAAAAAAGCTTGATGTTTTTTGTCTGAAATCACTTGGCTCACATGTAAAAGCCGCCCTGCGGATTGTGTGTGGAAAGGTCAGACTGTTTTTTTCTTATTCCTGCTGTTGCTCCTCTGAAGCCAATTCCAAAACACTTACTCACCTTAATTTTGGCTTTTTCCAGTCTGGTTTGGTTTCTGAAGTTGACACGTAGCGTATAATTCAAGCTGCTGTTGCCACACACACACGCACAGTCACTCTTCTCAACAAAAGGTTATTACATCCCTCAAAGTAAAACCGATCCTCACGAGCGGTGACATTTTATACACACACACACGAATGTGCGCACGCTTTATGCGCTCTGGTGCTCATTAAAGTGAGACCTCCGCGCTCGTGCTGCACCTTCACACCCAGCTGGCCTCCCAAAGCGGGTGTAAAGCACTCCCTCTCGACCTCTGACCCCCCCTTCAGCAGGACGTCTGCTCTTGTTCCAGCTGCCATCACGATTAGCAATAAAAGGGTGTTGTTTTTACGTTCATGATCGCAGGTTTAAAATATTTCGCCTAGCCTGTCGGCGTCATTTCACCCTGCGTGTGTTCTTGATTACCTTTTGTTTTGTTTTTGCACATAAGACAAAAATGTGCGATTTTCCGAAACCAGCCTGTGTGGTGGTCGGTACGCGTCACAGTGTGAAGACCCCAGTTTGACCAGAGGTTCGAAGCCGTTTGGTGCAGAGTTTGCATGTTCTTTGTTCATGGTTTTTGCTGGCATTGACTTCTTCCACTTTGGGTTCATCTAAGTTACCACACCTTTGATGCACAAGCTGTATAAAGCAGGGGTATAAATCCAATGGATAAACTGTTCCCAGCTGTAGGTCACTGAAAGCTGCCATCATGGTGGTTGGCGAGCTGGTTTGTTTCTTTGTTGTACTTGAGACAAGCAAGTTTTGAACAAGTTTTCAAGAGAAACTGATCCTGAAATGTGCTGGTTCTGTCAAACAGAGTTAAGTACTATAATCAAAGGCTCAGCCTGCTTGACACTTTTATACTTATTTCCAGGTATTATAAGCATAATGGTTGGTGGTTTCAAACAAGCCTCCCCCCCCCACACACACACACACTTTTTCCTCCTGTCGACATCAGTTTTCCAGCCTCGGCTCCGACAGAGACGCCTCCCCGCCAGCCAGCCCTCCCGGCAAGCCAGCGTCCCCGCTGCAGCGCCAAGACTCGGGGCCGCAAGGCATCAGGGGAATCCTGAAAAAGAGCCGCTCCACCAGCGTGGAGTCGGACCACAGCGAGGGCTCCGTGCCCGAGCGCGTGCCAGTCCGACAAAGCAGCGTCACGCTCAGTCACCCCGAGAGTGAGGAGGAAGAAGAGGAGGAGGAGGAGGAGGAGGAAGAGGAGATGGACGAAGCCATCAATGGAGAGGAGGAGTCCCTAACGGAGGACATCACGGACGGAGGAAGCTTCAGCAGGCACGGCCACGAGCGGGAGGGCGGCGGCAGCAGCAGCGGTGGGAGCTTCGAGGGGATGCGGAGTCCCTCGCCGGACGAGAGCCTGGAGCAGACCTCCTCTGTGTCCGAGGACGTGGAGGAGCTGGAGGGCAGTTTGGACGGCAGCATGGGCTCGTCAGTCAAACAGAGGTCAGAGTGTAATCGGATACATACAAGGAGAAAGTAACGTGTGGAGTCAAAGTCATCGCACGCATCAGGAAAACACAAAACAACGTTATTTCTAAAGTGACACAAGGGAAACAAAATGAAAAAAAACTTTTTAGAATTGATTGAAATAAATGTGGATGTTGTTCATTCCCACACATGTGGTTCGGATCAGTGGTTCTCAGCCTGGGCTTTTGGACCCCCTTGAGAGTGTGCCAGAGATTACAGGGGGGTCCTGGGGCTGAGCCTGCTCCACATTTTCACATTACAAAGAAAACCAAAATAAAACACTTTCTGGAGTCCACAACAGACCTTAAAACTGCCGACAACCTTCCTTTTTTGCAAAGATCTGATATGTTTTCTTCTTTTTAACAGACTGGCCGAGTTAACTAGCGAAGACGGTGACAAGAGGGACAGACAGAAGAAGTCGTTGAACACGATCCAGACGCCGCTCGCTGACCGCTTCAACAAGCTTAATGACGCTGAAAATGCCTGGAAGAAAAAGGTGAGTGAGGGAAAAAAAAACGTTCGTGAACACCTCATCTTTTTGGAAGTCTTCAGAATAAAGGCCTGTTGATTTCGTCGGCGGGGGGGTCGCCTCGATGACAGCGTCACTGAGGAGTTGGGGCATCTCATGCCTGTGGAAAGTGGCAGGAGCGATTCAAAGTGACCACATGTTGCCGTTTCCTCTCAAAAGGACGGCGCTGTGGACACAGTTCTGCTGCTGCTGAATCAGCTTATTTACTTGAGCGGCTGCCAAGAGCTTGTGAGGTTATAAGGGCTTGTCGGGGGGTGGGGTGCACAGCAGATCTGGGTGTGGCGCCACCAAGGCCAGAGATCCGAGGCTCAGGAGAGAAAGGAGGACAAAAGTAAAATCCGACACCATCACCAAAGACCTGCAAAACCCTCTGAGCTCAGACTTCCTTCCTCCGCTGGCCTTTGGACTTTCTGCTCTTTGCCATCTTGCAAAGTTAGAATAATAATTGTTCTCCGTGTGCAGACTTTTGTCTTCCTCAGGGTTTATGCTTTTCTCAGATGTTGACACGTTTTCACACAGGCCAGCGTTGAGTGTTGGGCAGAAACACGCAGAGACACACTGAGTCACTGGGCCGTGATAAAGTTTTACGCAGGTTTCTACATGTTGTGCTCCTGCCGACAAACACGTCCAGCTCCACAAGAGTGTGTTGGAGTTTGAAAAAGGAAGAAAAAAAAACAACTACTTTCTGGATCTTGCACAAACTTAAAGGCACCAAAGCTGTGAGAGGGGAATAAAGCAAGAATCCCACATGGAGATTCCCAACACTGCAGGACTGAATGATGTCATGTTTATTTATTAAGCTGAACATCTTTTGGCTGGATGTCGGTCCAGATCAGCGAGCCCTTTGGGGGGATTTCTGGTTTGCGTTCATGCTTCGTCCAGATATGAGCGAACCGTTGAAAGAATGGAAAAAGAAGCCACTCCATGAATAATTACAAGCAGCTAAAACTGCAGCAAAGCCGCACTCCAAAGCTGAGAAATGAAGTCATCTTATATCAATGCGGTTTGTCTCCATTATGATAAGTCAACAAGACGTCTAGGAAGATTTACCACTAATGGCATAAATGCCCCAACTTTACCATCCACACACATGATCTGGGGCCAAACTGGTGGTCCGCTAAGCTTGTTTTTGACTTCTGTAGCGAGTTGATGCTTGAGGATTGAAGGCTGCTGTTTATTGTGGCTGCTACAGCAGAGCTCTGGGAAACAAACTCATGTCACGGATGCAGATAATAGACGGTCTGGCGAAATTACAGGCATCACTGCCATGTCTGCATTAGCTATGGTCCATTTGCGTACATGATGCGACTATTCCTGTTACATTTCCGCTTGTTTCTGAAGGGAAAGCAGTCGCTTTCCCCCTGCTTCAGCCCTGGCTCTTTATCTTGCAGCCTGTCAAGTTGGATCAGAAGGTTGTTGCTCTTCTGTCAATATGTGGAAGACCAGAGAGACTCCAGCCGACACCGAGCAGACCACGGTCAGCTCCAGATGTTTCCTGTTCGACCCACTAAGCGCTTCTGCACACCGCGGCGCTGTGATGCCGTGCCTCCTTGTAAATTCAATTTGGAGGGAGTTTGTCGTGTCACAAACAATGACGGTTGGTCATAAGTTGCTCTGACTGCTGACAACCTGTCCCCAGTTAATGATTAATAGAGTCCAACCAAAAACAAACAGCTCCCTGTGGCTTCAAACACTGTTTTGGGCAGGACGTGAGGCTTTAACAGAATCCACTCGGACATTAAAATGATATCAGATTGTATCAGGATCTTCCCTCTGGGTCTGCAAAATGCCTGGATTTCATATTCCAGCCATGACTCAACACCGAGCGGTCCAGAAGTCCCCCAGCAACCACAGCGCTGACGCTGCAGCTCCCACACACCAACTTAAGGGCATCGGGGCTGATTATTAGTTGTAAATATTCCCCTCGGTGTGTCGATTCCCAGAGAGCATATTAGGGGGAATGGGCTAATCTTGACTCGATTATCTCCGCAGCATAGTGACTGTTGGATCTGAGTGGGATAATTATAGCATTGTCTGTGGAAAGTTAGAGCACGAGGAGGAGGAGGAGGAGGCAGTTTGTTCACATCACGGGCACCGAGAGGGAAATACACTTTTACTCCTTTCCCAACTATTTCTGGAAACTGGTTTTGTGCTCTCCAAAGCACGTTGCCTTCTGTAATCTTTGCTCTCTCTCCAGCTGCACTGCCATAAACAGCCCCACCCCCACCCATTTAATGCCACGCAAGTGACCCATATCTCTCCTGTAGTCTCCCGTGCTAAAGCTCACTAACTGTCGCTGCTGGACTCCCACATCGCCAAGCTTGTCCATCCATCCAGTTGTAATCCCCCTTTCTTCTTCCCTTCTTCCTCTCCTCCTGCTTTGTTTTTCCCCTTCTTTCCAGTTTCCTCTGTCCTCTGTGCTCTTCTGGCCTCTGCCCTCACCTGCTGACTCCTTCCCTTTTCTCTGACACCCTCCTGTCCGATTTCCCCAACCCCTCCAGGTGAGTTTACGCACGGGTGAGCTTGTTTGCATGAAATCACTCGAATGAAACTGGAGTTTGAATCAAACCCACTTCAGGGAGAAGCTCCCTCCTCCTCCGGAGACGTCAGAGCCGTCGACGTGCTCTCTGTTGCTGCATGGATGTGGTTTGCTGGTCCACAGGTGGCAGATATCTGCGTTTGCGGTCTGGCTGAAGAGCTGCCGACAACCGTGCAGTCCTGCAGGCCTGAGAAAAATGGCTTCCTGTGGGTGGTTAGAGGCCCTTTGCCTTCCTCCCCCCCGTCTCTGGGGTCCTGTCAGGCCAAGGTATTTCCCCCCTCTGATTGACTCCAGAGATGGGGCTGCCAGCAGAGGGGCAGTGTCTCTGTGTAGCGGTTCACTGGTACATTTGTTTGTACAAGTGTCGCTGCTTTGAGAGGCTTTAAAACCACGTCGAAAGTTGGCAATTCAAGGTACAAAAATACTGTGACTGAGATTTGTCGTACAAAGGTTAATGTTTTTTATCTGTGTCCATAATTGCTTCCAGTTGTCTCCGTGTGTAGTCGACATGATAAAATGTGCTTCTTTTGAACTTTTGTCTCGTCTGAGGCAAATATTTGACCACATGAGGCAACATGTTTGACTTTATTGTACAAAAAGTGTGTTCAGAGCCAGACAGGCAGAGAATAAGAGAGAGAGAGTCAGAGTGTGTGTGTGCGCACTGTTTGTTTATACAGTCACATTGCAGCATGATTCAACAGACAGTATCACATAAATCGAAGAAAATGAAGTTAATTTGAATTAAATTGTGAAGATGATAAGTGAAGGTGCTCCAAGCTTCCAGTTAGTGTCAGTTTTCAAGCCAACAGCGAGATGGATTACCTCCCAGCAGCCTTTAGAGTTTTGGCTTCGGGCACTCTTGGTTTAAAAACACCATTTGATGACTTCAGATGCAGCTGTAGGATCTCAGTTTATTGTGTTTCCGAGCAGAATGAGATGACACTTTTTTTCAGATTGTCAGTTTTTTGTCAGTATCGTAGAATGACACATTTTTAGTCGCCAACAACCTGAAAGCAGTAGCCGCGCAATTTAACCTGACAAGCGAATGTGAATCATGCTGTAATACCAATTTGTCCCATAAGGCGGTGCTGTGTCTGTTTCTGCACTCTGCCCTAAAAAATGGACAAAAAGAAGCAGAAAATTTTTGCCATCAGAAAAAAGCTGAATGCTGATGCCATTGACTCAGTATTTGCCTCCCAGTGCTCAGCATTCGCATGACCTGGAATGTCTACACTGTACACATTAAGGGGAACATCTTTCAGAGCAGGAAATCAAACTGTAATATTGTCATTTCCTGTCTTCTGCTAAGCAGGTTCAACGCAACTCTTCCTCCTCAGAATTGGCCGACCACCAGTGCAGGCTGGGAGGTAGATTTATAGCGAGGATGGAGTTGCTCCATTGGTCATGGAATTACTCAGTCTGTCAGCTGTCTGATTAAACGCTGACATTAATTTGATATTTAAGAAAGGAGACTCTATATTTTCCCGAGGAAACCTTTCCTGTTGTAACTTCTGACGCCGCGCTGCAGCTTCCCACCGTCTGGGCCCAAGCAGCTTTTTCTCGTCAGAGCTGCTGACATCTGTGAGTGTTTAAGTTGACTCCTCGGGGCTCACTGTACAGACGGTGATATGAGTTACAGAGTGACAGTCGGCAGATCACACCGATCCGCTTTCATTCACTGACTTATAAAAAAAACCCAACAGAAACCTCTGAGTGTTTCAAGCTGCTGTTGGGGAAACTCAACGTTGCTTTGATTCCGATGCCGTTTATTCTGTGCTGCTGTCAGAGTTGTGTGAGAAACAGCCGTATGTTGCACATTGGAAGCCACACGGGGGCTCACATTAAAAACATATGAAGAAACACAACGTGTTTTTGTAAACCAAACAATTATGTCGCATTTCATGTGCAGTGATGGATACTGGACACCATCTGCCTTTGAACAGAAGTCGCCGCTCACGTTACATTACAAAGAACTGGTCATTATTCAGGGAGGAAGGAGGCGGGGGCCAGCCAAACCCCACACAGAGCCATAAAACGCTTCAAATATTTTGGAGTGAAATATCATTAATTACTGTAACACAGCTCCCGGGCCCGGAGGGACGGGGACGGGGGGGCAGTAAACCGCTGCCAGTACTTTTTTAATGGTGGAGTTCAGGTGCAAAAATGGCAGCAGGAGTAAATCACCCAAAGAACACTCCAGTGAATAGCGGCTGATGGATGAAGTCAGTAGCTATAAAAAGCGGATGGCGGGGGGTTTCAGGTTGAGGATTCTGCATTCTTTGTTTTTTTTGTGTTGCAGAATGGAGTTTGAATTGTAAATGTGCCTGGAAGTTAGTTGCTTTTGGAAAGAGGCAAAGCTTCTGCAGGAATAATGAGAAAGTCCTGGTTTCTTCTTTTATAACCCAGCTTTAGTAGCCTTCATCCTGGTCGCTCTCTGTGCCTGGGTGGAAGAAAAGGAGCTGCGCATGAGATCTGCTCTCGTTTAAAGTGAAAGAAAAAACATGGCTGCAAAATCTCGAGCTGAACTCGGGTTGAATCGATGTCCCAACAGAAGCCAACCGTGGACCTGGAGCCCAAGATGTCGCTGGCAGATCGCATGAAGATCCTGAAGGGGAAGGAGGAGCAGTGGAAGAACAGAGGCAAAGGAGCGGCCAACGACTCGGTCCAGTTCACCGTGGCTGGACGCATGGCCAAGAGAGGTAGATTCATACCTGCTTTTTATATCCCGAGGCTGTGCTGCTCTGAAGTTTTCCGATCCTTCTCCTGCGTGTTTTCGCTCTGCTTCTACTCGCCAAGCGAATGAGTTGTTATGAAGCTTCCACAGAGCCTGATGATTAGGTGTGTTGGAGCTGTCAGACGTGTGCTCAGAGTCCCTGAGGTCCATGACGGAATCCCAGTGCTTTGAATTAATCTTTTTTGAGAGCAAAATTCAATGGAAAAGTTGACTTCATGTCATCAAAACGATTTTGCATCCAGTCAAAAACAGAGGCGGGAATTTGCAGGCAGCTTCTGAGTGATTGAAAAGCTCGTCATGATTGGAACTGATCCTGAAGCTGCGGTGCTGATTCATGCTTGGTGCTCCCGCAGGACTTGTGTCTGGGAAGGAAGAGTCGCCCATTATATCGCTCAAGAAGTCTCACGCCACACCTGTGAAACCACATGAAGGTACGATGCCAGCGTGATGCTAATATATGACCCAACATCCTCCTGACTTCTGACTGAAGACACAAGGTCTGAAGATGTTTTTATGTAGTGACGATTTACAGACTTTAAGGAATTTAGGTGTTTTACACTGTCGTCAAATGAAAAAGAGAAATCTTGTGTTCAAAAAAAGCGTTTGTAATGTTGGTATAAAAAGTAAGTCACGAGTTTTTCTTCCCAGAAATCTCCAGCAGGACTGATGTCAAAGTGGAGGGAGACAAGCGGCTGGACAAACTCGAGTCCTTCCTGGATAAACTTCACAATAAAGGTAAAATCCGCCTTTACCAAACATTCAACCAACTAGTAGGACATTAAAGCTGTGTTCGTCTTGATGATATTGTCACTATTTTGTCGCCTGGTGTTTTCATGTGTGAACAATCACACAAAACCACACACTTCCTCTTTGCTGATGTTGCGGTTGCGGGCATTCAGGGGTGAGCAAGAGCAAGACCTCCACCATCGAGGTGACGACGGAGACGGAGAAGGAAGTGATGACGCTGGACGATGACGAGACGTTTGGAAACTTCTACAAATCCACCTCAGCCTCTGTTCTGCAGGACTCCGGCGTGGTGTTGACCGAGGAGGACCTCAGCCAGATCCAGACCACCACTCCAAAGTTAGTTCACAACACGGGCCAATAAAGGCTTTGGATAGGTTTCAGCTTTTGACTTGTTTTATTATTATTTTCTTTTTTTATTTAGTTGAATCAGTTGTAAATGAGTGTGATTTGGTCTGCAGGCTCACGTCAGCTGTGGCTGAACACAAGCGGGCGGTGCGCCCAGCCCGAAGGAACCAGGGCTCCAGGAACCCTCTGCGGGCTCTGGCGGCTCGCAACGACATCCGCCAGGTTTACACCGAGCAGCGGCTCAACGTCGCGAGCGTGGAGACCAAGAGGATCCAGGTGGAGAGAAGTACGACCGCTCAAAGGACCTTCTGTAGCTCTGCAGTGGATCTTTTCTCACTGTAGCTCAGAGGACTCTGACAAGTCTTTCAAAGCACAGTCCTGCTTCTGATACTGAAGTCATGTAACAGTCAGCCTCCAGAAGTAATCTGGCTACACAAGTCTTGGCAAAAACAAACAGAGTTGAAACAAATCATTTGCACTAGACAACAGTTATTCTGAGGCTTCAAACATCTGTGTTTGCTCAATAAGCTTCTCACACTGTTTGCACCTTGGTGAGAAAGTGTCTGTGTTTTGTTTGGTGGTGAAGACGCTCTTCAGGCACGACTGACTTCAGTGACCTTTTTTCAGTTTACACAAGAGGAAGTGAACACCGCATGCTGCGTAGCGTAGCTCACATGAAAGAGGTTGTTAGAAAACATCCTGTCTCTTTACTGTCGGTAGAGCAGAGCGGGGTCGGGGTCGGCGTCGGGTCAGAGCCTGGAAATCGCACCACAACAATGTCGCATTTGCTCAATAGCTTCATTCCCACCACGTCGAGAGCGGCGTCCCTGATCCGGGTGTCGTCTTTCCCCGCACAGTGGCCAAACACTCCAACCTGGCTGACGTGGCTCTGGCCGGTCTCGCCAGCAAAGAGAACTTCCGCAAGGTCAGCCTGCGCAGCGTGAAATCCACCGATGTTGTCACCAACAACAGTGCGCTGCCCTACAACAAGCTCATGCTCATTCGCATCAAAGGTCAGAGCGTTTACCGTGTTTGTTTCCTATAAATAATACATGGTGGTGTATCGCAAGGCTGGATTCTAATGCCAAGATAATTGTCCCATCATCAAGTCTTTGTTTTTCTATGTCATATACCTAAAAATTGAACATTTTGTCTCGCATTTCTCTGGATTAAAACCAGAGATAAAGGACTAACAGCTGTGGTGGTCTGCAGGTCGAAGGCACGTCCAGGTGCGCCTGATGGAGCCCACAGCGCGCTCCCTGAACAGCGGCGACTGCTTCCTTCTCATAACACCGAAGCAGTGCTTTATGTGGAGCGGGGAGTTCGCCAACGTCATTGAGAAAGCCAAGGTACACACTGAAAAAAAGCCCCGGAGGAAACGTTCCTCTAACGATTTGACATCTGCTTTGTTATTCAGAAATTAAGACCTTGTGGGGTTGAAACTGGGGGTCTTTTTCGGACCTTTTCCTGTCATGTGGGTCTTCAACAGAGCCCCCCCCCCCTTTACTATGTGTGGTCTTTGGTGATCACTCCGATCGTCATTCATGATGAAGCTTTGTCACATCTGAAATGTATTTGGGGCTTTGATGATCACAAACACATTAGCATCACATCTCAGGGCAAATTGATCACAGGATGAGTTACTTGTGGCTGCAGAGCTGCAAGTTTTGAAGCAAGAACATAAACAGCCAGAACAAAACAAACAAACTGACTCTGTCTCATCTCCGGCATCTTGTTCTGTTTTCACTCCTCCTTTCATCATGAGGCATTAAGCTCTTTTGTTTTTCTTGCGTGTCGTCCTCGAAGCATCTCTCATGTGCATGTTCATGAAGCTTCTCTCACCAGCACGGAGGCTCAACGTGTCGAACTCGCTTTGAACTCGCAGGCATCAGAGATGGCGGCGTTCGTTCAGGCCAAGAGGGACCTCGGCTGCAAGGCGCCTCAGGTGACCGTGCTGGAGGAGGGCATCAACAGCGACAGCAGATGGGCCAAAGAGTTCTGGAGCCTGCTGGGAGGAAAGACCAAGTACAGAGGTACACACACACACACACACACACACACACACACACACACACACACACACACACACACACACACACACACACA
>JASSRZ010000086.1:9291062-9331450 GCA_032164315.1 Malacoctenus gilli | reverse complement strand
CACACACACACACACACACACACACACACACACACACACACACACACACACACACACACACACACACACACAGTGCACACTTCACTGAACACTTCACCTCCTGTGTGGTTTTTCACCGAAGCTCCTTCAATATACTCCACGCTGAGATGTAACATATACACACAAACACACACACACCCACCCACACACACACACACACACACACTTGCGCATAAAACATACAGTTCCTCCTCTTAAACAAAGGCTTTTACAAACACACTCACACATACACAACACACACACAAACATGCACACATGCTCTGTGCTCTTTAGAAATTCACCCACGTTTGCGCTCTGCCTCTGGGACTCAGTGCAGGTAGTGGCTCCATAGGTTGGTCTGCTTGGCCTTTTGAAGCTGCACCCACCAACACAGTGACTCATTTCTTCGTCTCTTCCAGAATTGGGAAACGGGGGACACATAAAAGCGATCAGGTTTTCTTAATCGTCCTGCCTTCATTGATTTTTTTCAGGCCAGACTCCAATATCTCAACAACTTGTTTGACGGATCACTTTAAGCCGCCGTGTCGCCGTTGACCGTTGCCATGGAGATGAGACCTACTGCCTTGGCTGCTGCCTCTTCCCATGATGGTGTCATCGAGAGGCCAAAATGTTAATTTGTCCATTCATTGTGCTTATGACCGAGTGTCAGCCTGGACTGCATGTCGGTGCCTATTTTTAGCAAACTAACATGCTAAATTAATTTAGTAAACATTGCAGCAGCTCGTTAGTTTCGGCCTCGTTGTGTTTGCGTGACGACAGTCTCATCAATGTGCTTCCTTGATGTTTTGCTCTTTTGTGGCGCTTATACCAAATATTAACTGAGATAAAATTGAAACTTTCAACCCGTAAATAATCCAATCTGTTTCCTTTTTGGTCTTTTTATTGTCCTTGTATAAAGTGCTCTTCAATTTCAGTAAATTATAATTTGTCCCAGGCAGAAGCACGACAATAAATTCTATTATATTGGGTATAAACCTGCTAATAAACCCCGGAGTGCAAGAGGAGGGTATTAGGGTAAGTTTCCATAATAAAAGACCCTTTAGACCACATACAGTTTCTGTGGTTCTGGTTATGAAGTAATTACTCCTCCACCTGCAGGGACCCATATGTGTTGGGGGCTAATGGCCGCTAGTTAGAGCTCAGGTGACAGCGAGCGGCTGTGCTTCACTCCGGCAGGTGCGAGTCTGACAGTTTGGCATAAAAGCGATGCCTCCATTCAAGTCGGTTGTCATCGGTGCTTCCGTTTGTCTTCCGCTCGTGTGGCTGGAGAAACAGGCTTTGTTTATGTAATCACGACACAATCATGGTTTTTGTAGATAATGATCCGGTTGTGAGTTCAAGATTAGAAGCTGGTGAAACTGGGTTTGTCACATTTGGTGGCTAATTATTCATTTAATCCAGAAAATTAATAACTATGAGTTTCTTTTCAGTGTGCAAGTCAGTTTTTATGATTTTCCAAGGAAATCTGATTCTAAAACAATCACAGAAACCGAATTTGATCCCAATAAATTCCTTCAAAAAGTTTTTTTGGGATTCCAACTGGTGGCTGTTGCATCGCCTGTGTCAGTGTGAGTTGTGAGTGCGTCGCATGAGGGGGAGCTCGTGGGGCAGGCGTGATGGATCCCTGCATGAGCGGTGACATGGGCCGAACGGCAGCGCCATATGGTGGCGGCCAGGCTGATTAATGGCTCGGATGTGTGAAAAGGAGGAGCGCTCCTTTTCGCTCTCATCTTTTTTTTTTGTGTCTGAACTTCTGACTCAGTGAGGGAGCAGGCAGCGCTTGTTTGTGAGTCCAGGCATATATGTGTGTGGACATGAATATGTGTGTGTGTGTGTGTGTGTGTGTGTGTGTGTGTGTGTGTGTGTGTGTGTGTGTGTGTGTGTGTGTGTGTGTGCATGAGAGATGTGTCTACCAGATGGAGCTCTTGACAGTGAACAGTTTCAGATGGGGGGGCGACATTGAAATGATGTCACTCAGTCCTCTTCCTGTCCCTCTGTAATTAAATAAACTCTCTCTCTCCTGCTCTCGCTCGACCTCGCTCTGCTGCTCTGTCTCAGTGTAATTCCATCAGATCCGGATCCCACTGCGCACATTGCAGGGGCAGGCGGCGCGCGCGCACGTGTGTGTGTGTGTGCGTGTGTGTGTGTGTGTGTGTGTGTGAGCGTGAGTGTGAGTGTTATGGGAGCACAGGGGGTTAAACATGCGGATAAGACAGCGGGTGCAGTAAATTCATGGCCTTCCCTGTTTGACAAATGACTCTGTCATCCTCTCGAAGGGCAGCGGCCCTCAATCGACCCTCAAGGTGCCCTTCCCCACACACATACACACAAACACACGGCTGTGACTGTAAGGATCTAAACCATCAGTGCAATAAACTTCAGGAGCACAAGTGCAGCTGCTGCCTTTGGGGCATCTTGGGACATCATCGAACCGAGTCCTTAAAGGGAGGGAATCTACTCAGTAAAGGAGCCCAAAACCTTCGAGAGGTCTGATTTTACGCTGACTCATCGACGAGATTCACGAGAAAAAGCTCATTTCTGAAGGGTCCCTCATTTGTGTACCCACCACTCATAATCATCATGGATGATGTTGCGGGCTCATCAATCATGAAGCACGGCGGCCTGAAGACAAGATGAGGGATTTATCTGACATGTTGCGCCCACTGAGGAAAAGCAGAGGAAATATTTGGAGGGGCTTAAGTGATTAGACCTGTTTATGATGTCGTGTGTGTGTGTGTGTGGGGGGGGGGGGGGTTCCTTGGAAAATTGTGAGCTGGAAAATGAATCAACGAAGGAATGATTTTAGCTATTGAAATGATGGGAGCTGTTTCCTGCAGCTTTCTGGGCAGGTGAACAAAAGTTTGAATTACCATTTTAGAAATGAAATAATGTCATTATTGCATTCTCACAAGCTGTCTGCTGTGACCGAGGTTCTGCACATGAGATTGTACAACCTTGAATTTAATGACTACTGCATCAAGGTGCTAATTTTTGGCACAATTTCAATGGTGAAACAGTAAGCAACTTCCTCAGTGTGCTGAAAATGTAAATATACGGAACAAGCATCAGGTTGTCCTTCGTTTATCAAAGCATTTGGAAGGTGGGCTGTTTTTTGAGCGTCTCGAGGTCTTGATGATGTTGAGTTGGGTTCGTTGCGGGGGGGCCACACCATCTGTCGCAGAGCGCAGAGCTGATGAGAGATGCTTCCTATAGCTCTATATTTGTGGTTGTTGTCAGGCTGCAGGATAAATTTGGAGCTGATCGAATGTCTCTGTGAGAACACTGACATATCTGCAGAATCTGAAGAGAACATTGTCTATTTCTGTGACCTAAATGTATTCCGTCTTTTTTCAGCAGTGTTTCTATTACAGAGGCGGCAGCTCGAGTCAGTGTTGAAGGTTCGGTGGGCTCCAAATGAAATCGTTTGTATAAAGTGTCATGTAAAAACACCCCAAGGCAAAACTGTCAAAAGTGAAGGTGGGAGAGAGAGATGGCTCAGTGAGACAGGAACGGGGACATCAGCACACGCTGCAGTCACCCTCCCTCACTAGTTTGTCTTGTTGCTCCTTTTGGAGGAGATATTTGAGTTTTCTTTCTTCTGCATCCAGATTTCTCGGAGGCGGCGACGAGAAAAAAGACTGACAGGGGAGAAAGCACGAGGCACAACAGCGACCAGTCGCCAGCATCATCCTGGATGCCCCCCTCCCCAATGCACCCACGTGGTACGTTCCAGGACACTCAGACACTTCTGTAAAACAAACAATTGAAAAATGAACCCAAGAGCAAAGGAGAATGTTTTGGTTTTTTGTTTGTTGTATCTGCTGACAGAAACTTTCCCTCTACGGGGCCAAGCAATGCGGTCTCATCAGTAGCACTCACTGAGAAACGTTTTGTCTTTGAAGTGTTAAATGAACGTTGTGGAGTTGCAATCCTCAACTGACGATTGAGCAATTATTTCTACATAAAGACAAACTCACAGCAATGTTGTGAGTGGCGTGTTTCTGATGCTGTTCGATCTTTCCCGTAAAAACGCACTGACATAAAAACTGTGTGCCAATATGAACCAGTGCTGTTTCATTAACAACTGTCGTGATAGTCCTACATATTAAAGTATTATTGCAGTTAGAAGCAGTTTGTTCCAAATCAAATACTGTAATTCGGTTCTTTATTCCGACTGTGATTCACGGCCGCTCCCACCAACATTTTTCCATCGTGGGT
Organism: Malacoctenus gilli; assembly: GCA_032164315.1. Lineage (NCBI taxonomy): Eukaryota > Metazoa > Chordata > Actinopteri > Blenniiformes > Labrisomidae > Malacoctenus > Malacoctenus gilli. The sequence continues at coordinate 9,327,193 of JASSRZ010000086.1, read as the reverse complement.
TATGAAGCGAATTTTCACTTCTCCTGCTGGACTCCACAGTGAAATGGATCACTTTCATTTTCAAAACCATTATTTAGGAACATGTTTTCACTGATGACATTTGGAAATGAAAATCTAATTGAAATCATCAAACAGCCAACTCTCCAATATTGACTTTTTTTTCCCCCCTACGCCTGCGACAGAAAGAAGAGTGAAATGGATTTTCGAAGCAATTTCAAACTTCCACGGACCAGAATGTGGTTTTAGCCGAGTGGGAGAGAATCACTTTCAGGAGGACCACAGGGCGGGGGTGGGAGGACGGGGGGCCAGTAGGGTGGTGGAGGGGATGGGGGGGGGGGCACTGGGGACCTCCATTAGGGTTAGACTCCTCATGACAGCAGAGGAAATTAGCTCCATACGAGTGGGTGTGCGGGATGTGACTCCCTGTGTTGGAGAGGCGTGAGGGGCTCCGTTTGATAGAGATTGGTCAAAGTGGGCCGGTACAGTTGAGTTATGAAAGCGGCCCTGAAATGGAAGCGCGTGGGCGTCAAGTGCCTCCTCCAACACTTGCTTATCTAATTGCGAGTCGACAAGTAGGGGGAGTAAGAGAAAATTAGCTGTGGGCACGCATGTGTGTAGCTGTGTGTGAGTGTGAGTGTGTGTTGGGTCCTCCCATGCCTGTTGTAATCCCATCATATGAAATCCATATTATTGCCTCTGTGTTTTGGGGTTTCCAGTGTCAGTCTGTGCATTGTTGTCACTGGCTTTCAGGACGTAATTAGGTTATTTATTCATCTGTTTACAGTCAGCACGTGTTTTGCTCTGTTGGCGCCACACTTTCTGGTGTATAAGCGCCTTCTCCCTCCACTCATAAGTGCGGCTGTCAGTCCGGGATAATTGCTTCAGAGAGGTAACACAGCAGCTCCCCCGGTGGGCATCCCTCCACTGGTCAGTGCCGCTGAACCGGTGGCTGGAGCCGAGTAGGGCAGTGTTGCCGTGTGTTGTTGACACGATGCAGCGACCTCCATATTTTCTAATTCTCACATGTGACCAGTGCGCTATAATGTGGAAATGGGGTAGGGAAATGTTAAAAAAAGTCCAGATTTTTCCCTTAAAAGGCCTGAAATCATGAGGATTTTTTATGTTTATCTGTATGTTTTGAAAATGTGTTTGTTAATTTTTTTTAAAAATTAGTTTGATGTGTTTTCAACTAAAGCACTGTTTACAGGATGAAAAAGTTAATGATTAAGTTAATGGTAAGTCCTGTTATTGTAATTGGAACATTTCATTTCAGCTGCGACTGAATTTTGCTCTGTTACTGGTTAGAAGTTATATTAGACCATGAGCTGAAGTTGTTAACAATCCACAGATATAAATCTTTTATTTTTCTGCGAGAGGTCAGGCAGTTTGGTGGACTGGAGCGCCCCTGAGAAGCCGTAAGTCTGAGTCGTGGTTGTGTTTTTACTGCTGTGTGAATGTTAAAAGAACACAGATGAAAAAATGCTTTTGTTTTTTCTCTCTCTTGGTCGAGTTATTCACGATACTTTTTTTTTTGTTAGTTTTTCTGTAAAGATTTTTCTTGCTGATTCTTTACGATTGCATCTCTTTCTTCGGTGTAATGAAAGCGGCATCCTGCACCACTTCCCAACATCTGTGTTTACACTGGTATGGGCACGAGGACGCGCTGCAGCATCTGTGATGAATAATGCTAAACCGTTGTGACAAGCATGACCAGGGAGGATGTGTGTACCAGTGGCTGACAGGTCAGAGAACATTAGCATGGACGTCCGGGGTTCAGCACGTGTGCCTGTGTTCCTATGTTTGTGAGGACCTCCGAGGATTTCAGACCTTTAGAGAAACTGTGCAAATGTTAAAAGAGGGTTAAAGATGAAAACTCGTGTCGAGCATTAGGCAAGTATTTATTTATGAAAGTGTTGGGTCGAGGCTACACGGGAATCTCCCAAGACCAGAAACCCAAACATACACCAGAGTTCATCTGCGCAATATTATATTACCAATTCTGTGTATGTTCTAAGCTCCGTGCAACGATCAGTATGTATGAGGCACTGTGCACCTGCTGCATTATTAACGAGCTGTGTGCGTATGCACGTGCGTGTGTGTCAGCGTGTCACACAGGAAAAAAAGGATGAAATGGAAATTCAGACGAGTTCCAGTTTCATCCCTCACTTCTTCTCCGGGTGAAGTTCCGTGATGAATGAAGTCGTTGCATGCGAAGGTCGGCTCGACTTCCTCATTTTCACCCCTCCAGTCGAACCTCTGGGTCCCAGCGTGTGAATCAGTAATGTGGCACGTGAATAAAGGCGAGGGGGGGGGGATTCAGCGTACCTGTGCCAGGACTGATGAGACGGATAGGGGGGCTGTGAGGGGTTCAGTCAGTGAGATCACCGATGAGCTGGAGCACTGTAACGTTCATGTTTCATTCATCACAGCTTCCAGCGGCGAACAGGAAGGCGCCAGAGATCAGGTGCCCGTCCGCGCACAGCGTAAGCATTTGGAGTTGAAGTTGATGCATGTGCGGCGCGCCCTGGAGAAAAAAGCCCCAGTGTTTCAAAGTGCACATGAACGAGCAGTGGTCGACAGGAGCCCCCCCCCCCCAAACCCCCCACCCCGGGGAGGAAAGGCTCGTGTGCGTGTACTGTTGGGGTCTCGCATGAATGAACATTTGCATGCGTAGCAGCATGCTCAAACATACATACACGGAGGCAGTTTGTTTACCGTGGTGGCGCATGAGAAGCGATTCACGCCGACTTAAGGATTGGCCCGGCTGAGCCGTCCGATTATTCATCTGGCGGAAGATGCGGGCCTTGATTCCTTTGTTTAATTAATCGCTGAAAGATCCGACGCCTCCACACCCAAAGCTTTGAAACCGCGGCATTAGCGTGAGGGCGAAGTTCCGTCTGAAGGCTTTTCGGCCTCAAACGCTCGAAATCTGAGAGCTTAACAATTTATACTTTCTTTGTAGTGACGAAACTAAACAAAGCAAATCCACTCCGGCTCACAGAGGTGGACTGTGGACCCTTTATAATTTACCTTCTCATTGCTTCTCCTTGTCACAATGAAAGATAGAAAAGGCTGAATATTGACATCAGCTAATACGGCTCTTTGCACGCCATTTTCACTTTGGCAGCATGATGAACTGTCAACAATGAGATGCTTGCGCTCACTTCATTATAAACGCATAAACTGTGGCCAATTTGGCTCCCTGATAGGATTTTAGATGGCGCATGTTGCACCGCGGCCAATTTGGCTAATGGTGACGACAGGCGCACATATGTAAATGCACACGTTCTTGAAGAACACACAAATTTAATGAGCTCCTCTCTCGTACTGTATAATACATGCTGCTGTTATACATTTCGAATCAATAATGAAAAAGCAGCTCTTGGAATGACTGAACAGAGCTCGTTATTGGGACTGGTCATTATACGCAGGGCTAATGTTGACTCGCTCTGAAAAAATATATACAAACCTGAAGCTGACAGAAGATGAAAAGTGTATTGTCCAAATACAAAGCAGCTCTCTGGTGTTATTCAATGAGCTGGTCTGAAAGCGATCCAAAGCAGACGGAGAATATGTAAAGGAATCGATGAAACGAGTGATCTGTGTTTGCTCAGAGCTCTGAATCGTCACTCAGCATTTTTGTAGAGTTCCTTCATGTAAATCTCTCCATTTGCTGGAGAAAGGAGGTCCAATTGCAAGAGCATGTGATGTTTTTAGGGGTCATTTCGATTTGTTGACCCTGTGATTCGCATGTAAACATCTCTTGATCTGCATGATGTGACTGTGTTGTTTTTTCTTCCGTTCAGTTTGCATGCTGATTCCATCGAAAGGTCAAAACGACAAAAACCCCAACAAAACAATTGAAACCTAATTGGCAGAAACCAAAATGACAGAATCACAAAGGAAATGGTACCTGCAATTACACCAGGTCATAAAACCTGTTCGCGCCCAACAAGCATATGATTAAAATCAGATTACAGATGATTAAGGAAACGTGAAACTCTGCAAGGATAATGGAGAAAAAAATTCGGTTCATCAGGAACAATATCGGCGAACAATTGTGTCCACGAGTTGGCACAAACATTCCTATCAATTATTGGATAACAGAAGTGTTAAAATGAAGCATTCTTAAAGGGAAGACAAACAAGCTTTGTTTGAAACGGAATAAAGCAAAAGTTGGAAGTGAAACCTGCCAGCGAGTGAGAGACGGGATTCACCTCCGATGCCAGACTGGAATCAAAAAGCATTCTGCAAATGAGCAACTTCAACATCAGCCTCGGTTCCTCCCTTCACGGTGACGGCGTCCTCGCTCCTCTGACTAATCCTCAGGAGTCACTGTAAACAATTTCCACGGGAAGCGTCTCCTCGGCAAAGATCCTGCGAAAACTGTCGACAGGGCGCTTTGTGGATAATTCACAGGAGAAGGAAGCAGAGCTGCTGTTGTGTTCCAAGTGTCAGTTTCACTGCGGTGAGAAGCAGGAGAGAATTCCTCTTACGTGGACACAGAAAACAGCAAGTTTGTGACTCAACAGACACTTTGCTTAAAAGGCAAACTGTGTTTCTGAGAACAATAAGAGCAAACTTAGTTATTACTGTGTTTAGGACATTTTGGCATTTTCGACAGTTCAGATGTTGTCAGAGACAGAAGTAGGATTGAACGTCCTTCTGTCTTTTCCGGCTGAGCTATGAATTTCGCTCTTTGCTCGCTGTCGGTAACTCTGCTCTGAGTTTTCACTTCCTGCACGCAGAAACACGCCGACATGCTCGCCAACAGATTTTCTGGACAGAATGAGACAAAACCGCCGTCAGCTGCAACTCCCTTGTTGCCGTCGAGCCGCTCGAGCGATCCCCTCTTATCTCCGGCAGGGCCGGGGTGCCACTGTAAGCTGCTGGCGAGGCGCGTCTGCTTTCTGCAGGCCGGAGGTACAAAAGAACATGTTTTACTTTAATGGCTTATGCATTTTTAAACCCCATCGTTCGTGGCGTCTGCGAGAGGCTTCGAAAATGTATTTGTCTCTTTTCATATCTGGAGTCTCATCTGCGTCCCGGAGCTCAGTTCAGCAGCTTCAGGCCCGCGGGGGGGAAAAGAGACGCAGAGAGCTCCTCTGTTCGCGCTGCGCTTCAAGTATTGAGGCCCACATGTGCGTCTTTATGTATTCATGTGGCATGTTTTAAAGTGCTGCGGCTGCATTGTCTTAACATCAAGCTCCGTCGCACTCTCAGAGTTCATCGCAGCGTCTGATTTAAGATGCGGGAGTGTCAGTAAATCACAGCTCGTCGATACGAGCGATCAGTCAGTGCGGGTTCACCGACAACCTGGTGTCTTCCATCTTTTGCTGCTCTCTTGCATTATTTTGGCTGCATGGAAAAGTAACCTAACACCGTGAAGAAGTGAAAGGTGGCCTTGTTGAGCTCTGTAGATGTTTATTGATTCCTGAAGAGGAAATGATAAACTGCAGCTTACGTTGCTCCGACTCTTCCTCCCTCTGCTTCTGTGACGTATTCACACTGATGTTCAGTCACTCTGACCACAAGTAGAACTGAACATTTGTCAATAGGTGTTCTTCTTGTCGTGCTGCTACAATTCTACATATTAACAATTAAGGTAGCATTAGATAAAGTAAGAATGCCAACATACCTGCTAATGTGGCGTTTTTGCTACTTTTGATCAACTGATTTTTGTTCGAAATAACTTTTTTCCAACTCCAAAGTTCCAGTATTGCGGTTTGTTTGTGAAAAGTAACAGTACGTTTTAACAGAATACCAAAGAAGTACCTCAAAATACGCCAAATTCTAAGTGGTTACGATCAACCAAGCTCGCCGTATCATTTGGTATTCGTCAAGCGCTCCCTCGCTCGGCTTCATTGCATCACATTTTAATCTTCACAAAAGACTCGTGACTGTGGTGACCTCTGACTTCTCCTCTGGATTATTTTGTCTCCATCACTAAGTGGTTTCATGGCTTCTCCGTCGCCGTCCAGGCAGCTTTTTCTCAAGGATGCCACAAGGTCCGTGCGCTCACCAGTGTGGCGATTGGACTATTAGCATGCTGCGGCGTGTTGGGGTAACTCTGGGGTAATGAATAGTGGACAGAAATCGCCAACTGTCTCCAGGCCTGCGGGCAAGAGAGGCGACCTTTTCTTTCTTTCAGCTGAACCGGGAGGATTTACTCTGGAACAATAACAGAGATGTGCAACGCGAGCACCTCTCGAAGGTCAACTGAGGCAAAAAAAATTTTTTGACTGCAGGCAAAATTCAGAAAATGTCCCCAGACGATGTGAGAGCTGCAGTTTTATTTAGAGGGGGCCGTTTTGGAAATGAGGCAAGAGAAACACCTGGGGAAATCAGGGCGCACGCCAACAAGATAAACACCAGCAAGAGTTTGCGTTTGTACATAATCGAAATATAGAACAGCACGATTGAAGATCAAATGCATGACACAGCGAAACCCGCAGACCTGCAAAGTGGCAAATCTGACGGCACAATGTGACTCGGGCGATCTCGTTTAAACAGGCTGATCCAAACTTGGGAAATCCGGCGAGGAACTCGGAGCCTCATATGCGATAAGATGCAGACTGACCTCAGACACTGACCTCATCAGACTTGTTTAGTCTCTCAGACTCTCATTCTTCTGGAGGTTGGGACTCAGTTTGACTCGTCCTCACGCCTCCGTTGCAGGAAAGTCTTAACTTAAAAAAGTGAAACTTTCAGCAGTTTGGGTCACTTCAGTTCACTGAGTTGGTTTTTCCTTGGTTCATAGATTGGTCAACTGGCACATTCGGGTCCACGGTGAAATATCTATTTTCTTGATGGATTAGTGTGAATTATTGTGCTAATATTCGTTCTTTGGTTGATGTGTGAGCTGTTCTATGTAATATGTGGGTTTCTCCCTCTACAGTATCCACCAACTCCTGCTCGACTCGACTCTTTGAAGAGGCCTTCAGCGTCGGTACCTGCAATCACCTCCTGAAAGGTAATGAAGCTAAATGATAAAAGAGAGCTCGTTTTAAGCCACTTTAAACAGGGACGCTTTCACACATTATATCATTGTTGGCACCGGCGGTAAATATTCTCCTTCCTACTGCTTTGTTTAACGAGATGTAAAGCTCCATAACAGCGACAGCTTCAGTCCCTCTGAGCCAAGAAAGTGACAGTCGTGGAAGAAGAGCCAAGACTTGGCCTGTGAGATTATGGGCTGTTTGGTTTTTTTAACCTCTTTGAGTTCTTCTGCATCCTTCTTTGGCTCAATTTATCACACGGGTGGGCCATTTGTGATTTCACATATAAATGTGGGCTTTGTCATTGAAAAAACTGTCTGAATAGTTGTGCAAAGAGTTGAAGAGTTTCAACTTTGGACGCTGCTGCCCGCCGGGGATGTCGGCGGGTTTGATGGGCTTTGAGGCCGCGCTTCAATGGGAGCTTGAAGTTGACCTGCGCCTCGACTCTCCACATAACGGCGCGCTTCACTCGGGGAACAAAACACAGTCTTGACCCCGTCGGATCAGACAGACTTTTTTTTTTTCTTGTCTTCTAACTTTGTGCACATTTTGAAGGAACTGCAGCACGGGCGTTTAGGCTCACACTGTTCCTCCAACAATAGAGACGTTACACTGGAGGAGTCTGTCTTCATCGGTTGAAAAGAGCTGACTCGTGGGAGCAGCACAAGATCGACACTGTTTCAGCCACAGTTGAAGCGAGCACAGAGTTTGTGGCGATAAAACTGAAACTTAGAACAAACATTTGGAAAATGACATCACACTGAAAATGTCGCTCGAGGGTTCGATCAGGCAGGAAAACGGCGCAATGTTCCTTTGATGTTGAATCGTCAGTGTGCCGTATCCTTACAGTGAAAGCAGACCCAAGCTGAAGTCCCCCGAGGACAAAATATTCACCAGCAATCCAGTCATCGCACTCAAAAAAGACAACCTCGAATCTTTGCTGCTGCTGCTGCTGCCTGTGAGTGTTTACAAGCATTTCATTGTCAGTGTGTTTTATCAAAGTTCTTTTGATATATATTTGATGAATCTCAGCGCGATCAATATTTAAAGTCAAATTCAAGGCGAGCGAATGCGTTGTCACAAATCAGCATGAATTATGAAAAGGTAAATACCATAAATATGTGATAAATACGTGTGGCTTCTTTTCTGGCGGTGCGCCTGGTGAGGTTTTTTTTTCCTCTCACCGTGCTTCACTGCAGCCAGACGAGGCGGTTACCTGCACAATCAAGGACGGGCCCACGAGTGTGCCAGTTTCTTAGGACTTGCTCTGCTGATTAAATCAGAATAATCAAATCAATCGAGTAATCAAATCTGAAAAAAAACTTGCCCCAACCGATGGTGCACAAGGTTGAATAAGAAACCACAGACCTCACAGTACACGCAATCGAATCAAGTCCCTCCCAAACGCAATTTGTCGGCCGTTAATGAAAATGAATGTAACCTGCCTCCACACGCTGCCTCGCGAGCGCCAAAGTGAGCATCCAGGGAGAGCGGCATATTTAGTCCAATCGCTCTCCAACTGCTGGCACACGGCCCCATTTTCAGAGAAGTGTTTAAGTGTCAATATCGCCTAATTTCCATTTTTTGTCTTCAAGGCTTCAGTCTCCGCACACGAGCCGATTCCTAGCGAACGAAGGAGCTCTCTAATGTATCTGTCACCAAAGGCTGCCGTAATGAGATGCCTGCGAAATAACGGGGAAACGTTGCCTCAGCGTGTGTGCGTCGGTGTCAGTGTGTGTGTGTGTGTGTGTGTGTGTGTGTGTGTGTGTGTGTGTGTGTGTGTGTGTGTGTGTTCACGTGTGCGCACGCCTCCCTGGCTGACATACACGCCACATTGTTCGATGACACTCTTGCCATCCCTGCCATTCACAGGTAATGACTCCGCAGGAAGGAGTCAGTTAGCAAACATCTCGGGTCGGGACTCTGGCAGATTTTCTCACGGAGGCTCCGCTGATCTCTGAAGCTCTTGACATCGGGGATTACTGCCGCAGCTTGTGAGCAAAGCCCTGAAACACAGGCAGAGAGTGCAGGCTGATGGGAAACAAGATACTCATTGTACACCTGTTTATAATGCTTGCATTTTTATGCACTTATCAGCGTGTGGACAAAGGAAGTGAAGGCATAGTTTTGTGTGCTCATTTGCATATTTGCACTGCTGGGTTCACCTCATATAAGTACGCTATAGATTTTCATTAAAACAAGCACAATGAATTTTTTATGTTCTGGCAATTATAGCGACGACGCTCGGGATTATTATTTATTGGCGCAGTGGCTTCGTGTGAATGCAGCAGCTGCAAATAGTGCGGCACCGATAGCACAACATCAAAACGGGCCACTGCCCTTTGCTGCATGTTGAGCAGCGTTTCCGGACTTTAGCACCCACTGAAGATCATGTAAAGCGAATCAATTGCCTCTCTGGCCGATGTAATTAAGCAGCCCATTCCTCCGCGCCGCCTCGCCGCGGTGTGATAGCTTTAACCAATGAGCTCTCACACATTCTGGTTAACGGTAGTTCAAAAGGTCACCCCCGGGAAAAACTGGGGGGAAAAAAACCCACAAACAAAATCAAGCGGGTAACTTTTTTGCAGGATATCGATTTGTCATGGGAATGATATTCTGAGGAGCAATTTCATCTGCCTGTTTCTCCTCTATGGTAAATTAGAGCGTGGCAAGTCTTATCAAGTGCATTTCAGGACAAAGCACTCGCTGTGAATACTGATGAGAGAGAGGGAGACGCAAGTTTCCCACCCCAAAACTGGAGCTAAGTCATTTAAAGGGTAAATTCCCTCCGATGTGTGATGAATGTAGCTGTCGTGCTCTCGGTCGGGCCGGCGATTGTCCGTTTATTCACCTTTATGTGCACATCCCACCTCTGTCCTTGGTCTAAATTATGAATGCAATTTGTGAAGTAAGTCTCGCCATGGGCACTGTCTTGCAGGATGCACGCACTGCATGCATGTTCATGAAGTGAACTGCAACAGTCCAACTGTGGGAGGCGCATCCATCTGCAGTGCAGTCAATAGGCAATAAGCACGAGCTCGTTCCTGCCAAATCCAAGCCTGTCTGCAAAACACACGGCGCATGTGTGACCTGTGAGGAGGATTTCAGTCCAAATCAGTCCGACAGCAGAACATTCAGTTCAGGTTCACTGTGCACCTGGTTTCAGAGGGTTTGGGGTTGGGGTTTTTTGTTTTTTTGTTTTTTCCTTCCAAAGTTGCACTTTGTAGGTCACGGCTGCACTCTTCAACTCGTCAGAACCATTTTCTGCCTGCGCTAATTACACGAGGCTGCCTCTTCGAAACAATTCCCTCACAGTCCAGTAGAGCCAGATGGCAAAGAAGCACTCGCTGGAAAAGCATGAAAAAAGATATTTTTCTAACCGAGCAACATCAAAGCTGCCATATTGTCTTCTGGTAACTCGCATGCGCACATACGGTGAATGCCGCTTTCCTTTCTCGAGGGCTTTGGAACATATGAGCCGCTCTCCTCCTCAGATAGTAATTACCTCGACACGTTACTCAGGTACAGACGTGGACAGAGAAGCGAATGCTCTGCTGAAATCTTGATGGAGCTCGACTCAAATATCTTCCTCGACTCACTCCTCTATTGCTGCAAGAAAGGCCCCTCAGACTTGCCTGAGGACATACTTTTCCTTATGATCCCAGCAGCAGATATCAGGGAAATATGAGGCCCCACCTCGTCGCTCAGGCGTCTGCAACCTGTGGCCCCGTTTTGTGGCTTCATTCACTGCAGTACTTTCCCCCCACGTTCAAGAAAGGATATCATCATTACCAGTTTTCGCGAAAGTAAAATGTAAAAATCACTCAAACATCACAAATAAACAGTGAGTGGATATTAAACGCCGGCTCCCTCGCTAACTGGAGACTAATGTTTTTCCCTCAAGTGCAGGGCTTGTTACTGCGATAGCTGGCAGCATAATCACAGATGGTCAACGGACAAAATGTACTGGAAGATTTGTACTCAGCAAAGATTAGAATCACAAATCAAATTCAATTTCTTGCATTTTTTATTGACTCTTTTGAAAGTAAAAGCTTGTTTGGAGGTTTTTTCAGTCGTGGGAGTGAATTTATTGCATTTCCCTGGACGGGCACAGTTGGTGGGAATCCTGTATGTGTGTATCAGGCTGCAATCGGTTTTCCTACAGTATCTGCTGGAAGTGGACAAGAGATACTGTAATTGCTGTTGTCTGGGTGATTCCCAAGGGGACTCGCTGGGTAAATAATGCAGAGCTAATTGATTGGAACTACTCCCGATTGATTGGGATACTGGAGCCAGCGTAATAAAGTGGAGGCGTCTCAGCCACTGCCGAGTGAGGGGAAGCCATGAGGTGGAAGCTCTTAAATTCTTTACACAGAGGAGCAATAGAGAAGCAAACATAAAGTGCTTCTTGAACCTGAACCGCCAGCAAAATGAATTAGATTCGTCTTGGTCGACTTCGCAGCGCCGCCGATGTGCAATCAACGATCACCCTGAAAAGCGAATAATCTGCCCGTCAAGTAGGAGGAGGAAGAAGAGGTCAGCGATCGCGGTGCAAATGACTCACTCTCCAGCCTTGCCGATTTGTCCCCAAACCGCGCGCTGATTAACCTCACCCACGGGCAGTAAATCAGCCCGGCAAGCATGGCAGCAGAAAAAGCGCCTGGGACGGACACGTATGCAGCTTCTGCACAACTCGCGTCCTGGCGACTGGCGCCGCATCCTTTTCCCAGGAGACAGACTGGCATCGGGGCCAGTTTAGTGTGGGACATGTTCACTCATCGCTGTGTGTTTGCCAGACTGAGGAGCCTGTTTGCTCAGCTGCTTTTTACACTGGCGAATGAGCAAGACAGCATTTCATTTTTCACTATTCTGCCGGCCTGATAGGAAATCTGCTCCCTGTTTGGCAGCCAGAACAACTCCAGCGTCCAAAACCCCTCAGAGACGACGAAATGACCCAGATACCACTCAGTTACTCTTTTTCCTCACTGTGTCTTCAAGTAATTTCAGATCGTAGCTGTGACTTCAAATTCAGCAGACAGAGAACGACTGAAGAAGCCAGCTGGTGATACAGATTGAACTTCTGTCGTTATTTTGACCGTCTATTTTTCAAACAAACGTAAAGACCTTCTTCTTTGTCGTGGTTATATTTGCTGTGGCCACTGGAGGTCGCCAACACCTTGTGTTTTTCTGGTTTGCAGTTCTACAAACTGAGAACAATGCCATGTTATCAAAATGAAAGTTTTATCCGAGTATGTCGCTGTCAGTTTGAATATGACTGAAATGAGCGCACACGAAACATGACATGGAGTGTCGAAACGCGAATTCCTCTGCTGTGTCTGTGGTGTGTCGGTGTACATTAAGTTTCGACCACAAACCTCGGACTATTTTTCTACACGGCATCAAATATTAATCGTGAAATAAAAAGCAGGGCCCGCCTTACCAGCAGAACTGGGCCACCGGGGGGTCGAAAACATACATTTTATTTGTTGCTTCTCTGTTCCTTACAGAAGCACTCGCAGCTTCAACCATCTCTGTCTTGTTAGCGCTCTGACGGGGAATGTTTCCTGCCATCCGGATGACAAAAGTTTGAATATTTATCACGCATGAAACGACCACTGCTCAATCAGACGTCAGAGCAGTTGCGCTGGGAAGGTGTGTGGGCTCAAGTAATCAGATTCACTTGTCTTGGAGGGGCAATAATTCAATAGGACAGACCGGAACAAAGCTCGGAAAGAGTGACCAGGTAGAGATTATCGGCAGCAATCAGTCTGCGGTTTGAGGGGAAATCGCGGCAAAAAAAAAACGAGAGCGACAGAGTGTTTCCTTTGGATCGCACTCATCAGCAGACGTTTGTGTGCAAGTGTTAGCGTATTATGCTTCCAAATGCAACACACAATGATTAAGTGGCCTCTCATGAGTCACACTCCAGACAAAACTCTCCAATCCGAAAGTTGTGAGGATGATGGAAATCAAGACGAGGAGCTGAGACACGTTCGTGTCCCAGAAAATATGCAAATGCCCTGAAAAAATGCAAATTTTCTGGGACATGAGCAAGTCCTCCCTCTCGAGCCTCTCTTTGAAGATTACTAAATTATCCCACATGGTATTGACTGAATGTGTTACTTAGGTGATCCAGAGGGGGGGGGAAGATAAATTAATATGATGAAGACTGCAAATTGTGTGAGCAATGCAAGGCCATTTGGGGAGATCAAAGGTTTGAGTGTTACTTGGCTGAGGTGCAGCAGCTTCATTTGTTTCCACGTATCAAAGACGGGAAATTGAAGCCTTTGTCACCCGCTGAAGGCCTCTTGTGAATGAAAGCCTGCAGCGGGGCGGCTGTGTGGGAGCGCCACAGAATAGAGTTCAGTTCTTTCCCAATGAAAGTCGAGCAACATGCACCTTGATTGAAGTGAGTTTGCAGCCTCGCGCCGATCAAAAGCAGACAAGGGACGCCGCGCTTTCACCGACGAAGCCACGCGCGCTCGTCACAGAAGAAGCAGCCAAAAAATCTTTCATCTTCGCACAGTCGAACATGGCTGGAAGGCGGCGCGGTACATGCGAAATATTCAGGTCATCTTTTTTGTCTCGTGCTTCCCGTAACCAGATGAAGTCACACGTTTAAGGATGAAATGTTTTCCCCAAGCAGTGGCTCTCACTTATTAAAGGATCAATCAAATATTTATTAGACAGGCGCGCTTTTCACAGGGGAGTCGAACATGCTCATAAATTTCCCGCCTTGTAGCGGTTGGACTCGGACCATAAATGATTCTGTCTGCTTCGCTTACTCCTCGTGGAAAGTCTTCAACAATTCTGCATTCCTTCCTGTTTAGAGCAGAGTGGGGGGGGGGGATGACAAACCTTGCTGAGGCAATTTCTCATCCGTTGCCGCGCTCGCTGCCGCGCTCGCTCTTCAGGTGCATCACCCGCTAATGTGCGCTGAGTGATTCTGTATTCACAGCAGTAGGACTGTAATTCAGAGGGTTCGGAAAAGTCTTGGTGGGGAAACACAATTAGGATGCCAAGAAGGGATGTAATCAGATTCTGTCACTCTGTAATGGAGTGACAGGGTTTGTAATAAGGTGGGCGCCGGGTGAGCTCCCACTCGGAGCAGATTTCAATCAGGGCCGACCTGAGAAGCAGCGGCTTGTCTCAAAGAGAGGATGCAAAGCCGTCTCCCGCTGCTTCAAACGAGATTAAATACACAATATTTGGAGTACACCATTTACTGATAAATTTCTGTAGTGCAAAGTATTTTCTGCAAGTGTCTTGCTCGGTAGAGTGACTTATTTGCTTGTCCTAAAGTCAGGCCACATCTTGCACTGTCCATGTGCTCTTTTAGAAAGTCAACAGTGCAGGAAGTTCAAGCAGGTAAGGTTGAAAAGCAAGTTGGCGGAGGTTTGCTCTCACCGAGTGCTTGAAGTTGCTCCTTTACTGTAGTGTAAAGGTGCTAAACTTTTATAATGCACCACATAAGGAAAGCTAATTTATTCATGAGCAATAATTGTTTTTTTCGACCAGTCAATAAAGTTTCTGCTGTTTTCTGATAGATTTCTAAAGACCAGCCTCTTGCTCTCTCTCCCCACCTCACAACAAGTGTGACAGACGCCCCCCTCCCATCACTTTCCCAGTGGTTTTAATTGGTCCCTGTGTTGCTGGGCCCACAGAAATTGGCACTGGCGCTTGAGCAGCCGACAGAATGAAACTACACTGAATCCACGTGGAGTGTCTTTGAAATAGAAAGTTGAGAGTCAGTCCACAGCTTTGAAACGTTTTTATGTTGGAAATATTTCTCTTTATATAAGTCATTGTTGAAAAAAGGTGGCTGAGACTGTCCTGCTGTTGCTCGTGATGTACAGTTTTTTCCCATTATCGATGAAAGATCCTGAATCAGCCATTTATCAGATGAAGTATGCTGCCTTTATCGAGTTACGGAAGTAAATCTTCCAGTGCTCCGTCCGGAATTTGAAGTGAAAGGACACCACAGCAATAAAAAGCGCTGGAATTGATGTATAGTGTCTCAAGGAGGAAGCAAAGAAAGAAAGCAATTGAGATTCTGCAGCGAGAGAGAGCGAGCGAGAGCTCAGCACTATTTACCTGTGTTGCCGAGGGCGAGCCTGTGGGCACACACAGATGCCACCGCGAATAAATGAGGCCTCGTGGCGATCAAAAGGAAATGTTTCAGAATCTGCTTGATTTTCTCATTACCATGAGGACAATTTGTGATGAATAAAAGATCATGGGCCGCTGTGAAAGTTTTTTCTCTGAAACAGTTGAAAATTCTCTCCTCGAACTGTCACAGGTCTCTGAGGCCCCGCCCACACCGAGCCCTCATACTCAAAGCCGCCGCATCTTCACCTGCACGCTCATCGGCTGTACAGTTTCGAACGGAACAATTCGCCACTCAGCAAGTGCAGGAAACACCCACTCCATCCGGTTTAAGACTTTTCGGGTCTCTTCACAGAATCCTCGATTTATTCCTGAGTGCTGTATTTCTGCAAATGACTTGATCCGCGATCGTGGGGGGGGGTCAAATCCTCGCCTCGCAGATGATCTCACGATTCGCGAGATCGTCCGGCTCGCGGAGCTACCGGCGATGCTGGGAAGCGACAATTTTCGTGCTCATTGACTATGCATGAGCATCTGGTCCGTGTGGATGTGTGATGTGATCACTGTGCTCCTCCTGAGAGCGCCTTGCTGTGTTTCACTATGCAAAAGATAAACATGCCGACTTACAGAGCGCAGAGTCACACTCCTCGCCCACATCTGCCTGTGTGGCCGCATACAAAAGGCAACTGCAGCCCGGAAAAATGTTGAGTCAAGCTGTTGCGAAACATGAAACTGTAAATTGAACACAGACGGCGTTGAGGTCACAGCAGCTCTTCGTGGTTTTACACCAACAGAATTAGTGAACTCATCCCTTGAATCTTGCACAGGAAACCTCCGATGGACTCTGCAAACTTTTACAATAGAGCCACCGAATTGCAGTTTCACAGAGGAAACGACGGCAAGAAAAAGCCTTTGCATGAAAATGACTTTAATCCATTTCCCAGGCAGATGTAATGAAGGAGATTTCCCTCACAGTTGAATCTATCATTCTACAGGATTACGTCTGCGTGAGGAATGGTCGCTGTTTTGTTCCCCACCCTGTCATTTATCTGAGTTAGTTTTATCTTAAGCCTGACAGAGGTCATTTGGTACTGTCAGCGAGTTGCATAATCAAATTCAATTTTTCTGCTATTCTTTGCAGTATGACTAATTAGCTCGAGACGTCCTCTGATGCGAGATGTCTGGAGAATTGCCTTCCTCGAGACAACTCTCATCTTGATAGTCACGGCGAAGCGAAACCACTGAGCAAGCTGGTAAACACCGTGATTTACTTCGAACTGGAAGTGGAAATAATTAGACGAAGCTGCAGCCGGAAAAGAGGGTGAAGGCCTTCAAGTTTAAGTGGGCAGACGAGGGAGTGAAGTCGGTTAACCTGCTGGCCGGGGGTCATTTGTGGCAGGCAATTCATGTCAAGAGTTTTCTCTGCACTCTGAAAAAAAATCGCTTCAAACCCCAATTTGAGGCTTAAATGTTTAATCCTGGTTTGTGTAACACTCCCAGCAGATACCACGTGCACTTTCTGCTGCCTGGGAAAGCTCCGGCTGTTGGAAAACAATCGATGGAGACGCAACTGGACTCCCACATAAAGTAAGAAGAAGAAAACATCTTCACACACGATTGTGTTTTTGAATAATTTATTATTCAAGCAAGAGCAATATGAAGTTTTTATCTTGCCTTTACAGTGGCCATTATACACAGAACCCCTGATCTCAGCATCCCTGCATTCCCACACAGTCGGAGAACCTTTTGAAGGACAGTCTGTGGTCCAAAACGAAGAGGTGACTGCATTCAGTCTCCAAACGCAAACTCTGCGTCCAAGAGGTAAAAAGACTTCAAAGTGTAAAGGAGTAAACACACAACCGAGGTGAGCGAATATTCAATGGTCGTGATAAATAACTACTGTGGTTTAACACAATTCTGATTAATGGTCCCCACAATTTCCTCTGCCTGCTACCGTCCCCCCCCCCCCATCAGTTCGTGTTTCCAGTGGTACAGTAGATTTATCACCTGAAGTCAGGAGTAGTTTTCATAACGTGTCCTTGGTTTCCGAGATGGAGGTAGAAAAATTAGGGGTTTTTTCTTCTCTCAAATCACTGACTGTGAAAATTATTTTTATTTACGATTGTTTCTTTTTTCACGTGCGTGATGAGGAAATATTGGATCTTGTGCTGAATGTCGAAAATGAAGGTTGAAATGTTGGCGTCTTCATTCGGACTATGTAGTTGTCTGGAAAGATTCATATTAAACAGTGTTGTTTTGGTCATCTTGTATTGACTTACAGTAAAAGCTCATAAGTAAACACTTGCTTGGTTTTCACCTTTTTGCAAAAAAACCCTCTGATGAACAATGTTTTATTAAATGTAAAATCATCACAGAATCGGTTGGCTTTGTTTTCTGGGGTGAAAAAACTTCCCCTCAATCTCAAAGAAGGCAGCTTGAAGGAATTATTCGCTTCTCCAGAATCAGTCATGAAACCCAGGGAGGAAATTTCCTCCGCACAGTGTTGAGACGTCACCCAGAGGTGTGAATTTTAAATGAGAGTTTACAATAACAGTAAATATTGATATGCTTGTGGGAAATGCCCCCAAATAATGTTAGGTTACGCTTACGTTGGCTCTTTGCTGCCAATTATGAATAATTTCTTCTCACGACCTAATCTTTCTACTCCTGCTCGCAGAGTTTTGTGAAGTCTTGAACAGAAACAGGTACTTCTCAATTTGTAGCTTTACTCAGCTCGGCTTTACTCTCCATGGCTTGATTCTTAACTGCTCAGGTGTTTTCCTCGCTGCTTGGCTTTAACATGGTTTCCTCTCCTTAACAGAGCTTGTAAAAAAACCAAAGGGGTCCAAAAGTGTGGCCAGTCAAGATGAGTAAAGGGTGAGTAGGTCCGAATGGAAAAGCACTATCCAATGTCTGGACAGGTCCAAAAACTACACATTCCTGCAGTATCCTGGAAGTCTCGGTTGAGTAGCAATCACAGTTTTTGTGGGAGGTGTCGGTCCATCTTAATTACAACTTGGTGCAGGTTCATCGGCGATGGATGCGGGTAAGATAAAACCACAGGAAAGTTCTGGAGGCATCAGAATGACAGTGACAAGGACACACGTGTTAGAAATCAGTGGGGGGCACAACTGGTGATCTATCAAAACTGACTCACAGTATGAGCGGATGGATGGCTTATTGGTGTTGTCCTTCTATTTGTGGCAATGGACAACAGAATCGAGAGCCTGTAAGGAAAGTTAAAATACTGGACAAACTCTGCAGAAAAACCTTTAAAAAACTTCTATCACAGTATTTCTTTTTTAATTCATACACAATGCCCATCGAGCCTGAATCAGTTTGTAGTCCCTAGAGAGAGAAGAAATCAGCGGTCAGCATTCATTTTGCGGAGTTTTGGTGGCAGGTTGTCCTCTGGCCGACTCCCTACCAATGGGATGTGAACGGGTGCTGGCGCCGGGGCGACACTGGCACCCGCTGCCGCCGCCGCCGCGGGCAGTCTGTGTTTTTCCAGCTCGCCCTCCTCGTTGTCTCCATCCAAAGACAACAGCTGGACCTGCTCCTCCGGCTGTGCCTGCCTCACGACCGGGATGGAGCTGGAGCGCAGCCTCTGAATGCTGAGCGGCAGGTCTCCGGTGCTGGAAGCCTTCCCCCCGGGCAAAGAGGGCCCCGTCTTCAGCCCTTTCCACAGCAGCTCCTCTTTGGTGGAGCTCATGCGCTGGAGTTTGCTGGGCAGCCGGGACGGTTGCTCGTGCTCGACGTGGTCGGCGTAGTCCGCCGACAGCAGCCGGTCTCGGCGCCCGCCGCGCCCGCCGTTGCCCAGGAGAGGGGAAGCGGGAGCCGGTGCAGCCGGGAGAGGGTTGGGCGACGTCAGCGAGGACTTCTCCTCCTGCTCTTTGACGCTGTAGGGAGGCGTGTTGACCTCAAAGGTGTTGTGGAACTGAGAGTAGTCGACCCGGAAGAAACCTTCTTCCAGCGACATGACGGGAAGAAAGCGGTGGCCCCACAGGACTTCGTCCTCCGTGTAAGATGTTCTCGCCTGGCATGTCATGCCTGCAATCAAGTGAAGAGGCAGAAGAAAAGGAGGACTAAAAATGCAGCAAGACAAACGCGGACGTAATGAAGTAAAAAATGCAGAGAGGTGACAGGATCAGAAATGAGAAGTCGTGAATTGCTTCAGGGAAGAGGGAGAGAGAGAGAGACATGAAATAACAGAGATGGATACAGGCTTGTGCTATTGAATAATTAAAGACCATGAAATTAAACATTATGTTAAATATTTTATTCTATATTACTCGGAGATGCCTGGTGCCACGGGCCAAATGATGACAAAACAAATGACTCGGGACGGAAAAGCTGTTCCAAAGTTATTGGTTCAAAAAAAAACAAAGGAGGGGAG
Organism: Malacoctenus gilli; assembly: GCA_032164315.1. Taxonomy (NCBI): domain Eukaryota; kingdom Metazoa; phylum Chordata; class Actinopteri; order Blenniiformes; family Labrisomidae; genus Malacoctenus; species Malacoctenus gilli. Next base: position 9,307,693 of record JASSRZ010000086.1, on the reverse strand, counting down.
GAAGGAGGGAGGGAGGGAGGAATTCAAACTGTGCGCTCACCAGTCGTCTCCACGATGCCCTCCAGAATGACGACGATCTCGAACTGCTCGTTCATGAGCGATCGCTGCGACAGATCGAAGAAGGGGCTCTTGGTGTTGATCTCGTGGCAGATGGTGAGGGGCGACACCAGGAAGAGCTGGTCCGCCCCCGTCCCGAAGCCCACGTCCAGCTCGCACTGGTCCAGGGGCAGGAACTCTCCCTCTGGAGTCTGCCGCGACTGCAAACACAAACAGTTGCATTTAGGGTTGGTTGGGGGGGGGGGGGTTGCCAACAAGCATCAGGGGTTCAGGGCCCGTTCCAGTGCTCAAGGGCCCACGGTGGGGGTGGGTCACAACACTGAAACACGAGACCACCAACGCCCACAATTTAGCCCCAAAAAATGCTCCAATTTCATCATATTTGTGCAACTTTGTGCAGGATGTTTAGTTGGAATCGTCCACTTTGCACTGCCTCTCGTATTGTCTGCACATTAGAGAGAAGGTCTGCAGTTACTCAGCCTTAAAGACAAGAGTGATTCGATTATGTAGAATAAACTGATGCTTGTACCTAATCAGATGAACCTAATCAAATAAAGCACTCACTCTTTTAGGTGTTAAATTTAAGCATGGGATTCAGAAGGACGCGCGAGGAAGAGAAGGGGCCGATTAAACTCATGAAGTCTCTTTTCCTGACAGTAACAAGCGTCTAACTCCACTTGATGCAGCATGACGACCCAAATAAAAAGCTTTCTCTTTCACTCGGGAGGTCAAAAAAAAAATGAAAGCCGTAATACGACTCTGCGACAAAAAAAAGAAAATTAAATCAAGGATGAAAATCTCCGTCGTCACGAATAACTTCAACAACCGAAACTAAGTTATCTTCCGACACGGCTCGGTTCACGTAGTCGGCTGCCGAGCGCCAACTTGCATGCGGAGTCATCGCTCCGGCCCCTCAGAGCGCCTCGGCCCCGCAGATGGCAAACAGACTGTCATTTGTATTCACAGTGATGTTGAGGACAGAAGGGTGTGACATTTCACAGGAAGACGTCTGTGCCCACTGATCCCTGGCTCGCCTTCATGAGGGAGAGTGTCACCCGTCGCGCTGAATCAGTGATGGCCGCTCGCCGAACACGCAGAAAGGGAGCCGATGTTGTCTGTCTCCTGGCATTAAATCTCAAACTCAGGCCCCAACCAAGGACGCACTTTTTTTCATTCCTTCATGAATGGAGCCGAGGAATGAAAAGAAAAAACAATACTTTGCTTCTGTAACCGGGAAAAAAGCACAAAGAGGCAAAACCGCTTGGTGCTCGTTCATTCCGACAGCAAAATCTCTGTCAGTTGACTTCAGTGTTTCTAACCGCAAAACTTCTTTTTCCTTCAAAGGCAGAGTTGCCGGTGGAGTCGTCCTTCACGATGCTGAGGCGGTCAAACACACATGCGCACAACCTCTCGCCCGCCTCCGACTGAAAGGTGGAGTAATCTCAGCCGGGACACTTTCCAAGACCAAAGTCTGCAGGTCAAGCCTCTGTGAAATGTTTTGGCTACTGATAAGCCTTTAAATGCATTCATCTCGGTGTTGTGACTGGTCTTCCTGCATCGTTTTTCATTGTCTCACTGGTGCCTGGAAGGAGCACGCCCCCCCCCCCCACCTATGCCCCCTATCCCCCATTTTTGCTTTCACTCTGCATCCCAGTTTGTGAGATTACAGCGTTGGACACTTGCTGAGAGTAAAGAGTGAAATCACTCACTCTTTGGGAGACTGGGATGAAGCGACTGATCGATTTTGCCTCTTCAGAGATTTCAAATATCATTTTGATATTTGCTTATTTGTAGGTGAGGAACAAGAAAGTATGTATCAGCGCGCGGTTCGTCCTGCCTCTGTTTGTGTCTGAAGAAAGCAGCTTCCTCCCCTTTGGCATAAAGTGTCACACGTAGGTGTAAAACAAAGGATTTCACTATTAAGCAAAGATTATTCTCTTTGATCATCTGAACACTACAGAGGAGCATGAAACCCCCTTTAAATGCTTGATGCCGTGATGTATCGTTTCATTCACGTTCCCCATTATTAAAGCTGTAAATAGATTGTTTCAAAACGGGACAGTTGGGTGTCCCCTTTGTCACGACTGGAAGCCAATATCCTTTGACGTTAAATTTAAGACATTATTAAAGAGAAAACTGCTGAATTAAATAGGGTGTTTATCGCTCCTCTGATTCAGCGGGTGTTGTAACAAAACGCGACCTCCGCAACGGAAGCAGAAACCTGCTTGATGCTGAATGACTTTAACAAGGTAAAAGCCTTGTGTGTGCTCTTACTGCTGCTAAACAGTCAAAGCCACGAGGGGCAAATTAATGGGCTTTGGAAGAGGTCCTGATATGGAGGGAGTGCTTAATTCACCGAGCCACCTGAGAGTCAGGTTGACTGAAAGCCGGCTCTTTCCCTTTGTGGCTGCCTCCCTCTTCAGCGAGAGTTAAGTGCATCTTCGTGTGCATGTGAGGAAGATGCACAGACGCACAAACAACAACCTCTTGTGAGAAAACACGGGTCAGTCCCGTCTATTTGTGCCTCGGTGATGTTGTCCAACTCCAGCGTTCGCGCAGGAACTCCAACGCATCGCTCGTCCGGGTGTCACATTTGAGCCGCCATTCGTAATCACTCCTCCACAACATCGGGGCGACTTCAAGCGCTTCCCTTTTTTCGTCGCTCCGTCTATCATTTCACCTCCCTATTCCACGTGTCCTTCAGGATTAGGCGGCGGCAGATGTGGCGAGTCATGCCGACATGTCTGCCTGCCTGTCTAACCGAGCGCCCACATCAGTGCCTGTCTCGCTGCTGCGCGCCCTTATCGCTCATCTCTCGCTGTGGACGGACCCACTGAGATGAGCTCCTGTCGGCAATGACGAGCACCGCCCAGCCGTCGCTCTCTTGCCGCTGCATATTCCTTGAGCGCCGATCGCCACCTTGCTGCTGTTGCGCTGCGTCTTTGTCCGGACCTCCGTGGACAAGGGGCGAACCAGAGAGGAAGCTGGCTCTGTTTTTAAATCATATTCCAACACCGCTGCAGAGGTCATTGCACCTCTGCATTCTATTGTTTTATTAATGAACGCTGCATTAATATTAATAGACATTTAAAGGACTTTTATCTCTTCTTAAGCTAATATGCAATGTGGATGTGGGGAGTTCAGTCCCGCAAGAAAACCGAGGTGTGCTATGTGAGCGTGATCAGCAGGCCCACAGGTTTCGTCCATTCATTAAACGTGAAACCTGTGATTCTGTTGCCGAGACAAAAACTCCAACAACTAGTCAGCTGTTTTTCTTCTTATTCATCCTTCTATCCATCTGTCCATCAATGTCTGTCTGTTCCTAGTGACCCTGTCCAAGTTAAGAGTCAAGTGAGCTGAAGCCGATCCCCGTTGACACCGACCGAAAGACGGGAGACACAGAGACAAGAAAGGCCCGGATCTGTATTCCAACTATTATCATCTTGATGTGAGATGACGGCACAAACCACTGCACTTCGATGCCACCTCGTTCTGTCCCAGCAAAATGTTTAGGCCAGTAATCAACGACAAGTCGCGTTGGAGCCTCACCTTCTCAGAAGCACTGACCTTTGTTGTGGTAATTCCAATAAACACATTTCTACATTGTCATTGTTTATAAAAAGGTTTAGGTGGAAATAACAGGTTGCCTGAAAACACACAATATTACTCATCTTCATGACTATATTGTTCAAATTCAATTGGAAGGAATTTCTTGGTTTGCAACTGCTCTGATTTGGCACTTGGATTTCTTCTCCATGGCAACAGCGTCTTTGTGCTTCAGAATTACAGCTGTCCATGGCGCTGAAGTTATGGTCACAATGTGGAGAAGTGGAGGAAATTAGAGTCCATTAAAGCTGATTGTTATTTTAACCACCTCGGTAGCTTAGCAGCGACAGCACCAATGCAGATGCTGGAAGGTTAAGAATGACTGAGATGTCCGACAGCCTGCGGGATTTCTTTTTGGTCTCTTTGTGAATATTTCACACATTGTTATTTTGGGAAACTTGCAGGAGATCAAGGCAGACTCTCATATCTAAAGCCCACAGACACACTGGCAACGTGAACATCCTCTGCTTTTCTGTCCCCGCTTTCTGCATCAATATGTAAAACTGTGAAAGGAAGAAGGGGAAAAAAAAGTTGAAGAGTTCAAACACTGCAGCAAAAAATATGCTTCATCCTAATGTGCTTATTCCAGTTACTTCACACATACACAGCAGCTTGACTTTGTCCCAAAATCCACAGTTTCCAGGTCCCGTCCGTATTTACAGCCTGTGCCTATCCTTGACTGTTCCGGTAATTGATTGCTGCTGCTGTGTCACAGTGCATTTACACGGCTCCATCATTTGGATTTACTGCAGCATGCCTCATTTCTCCATTAAGCTTTGTGGGCAGCCCATCTGACAGTGACCTTGAGCTGTGGTACCTGAACGCCAGCCATGACATTGTTTCCACAGTGCAGGTGTAGTACTACGGGGGTGATGGAGAGTCGATTTACTCCACAGTACGCCACTGCGAAGTCTGACACCACAATGACGTAACTTTATGGGCTGTAAAGCATCAATGCAGCAGCGGCACGCTGTTATGCTGCGCACTGTTTTTAACGGGAACACTTGATTGGGGCATTTAACAGTCCACTGCCTCTGTTTTTAAGTTATTACATAAGAAAAAAACGCATGCTGCTGCCCTGGACGCAGGACCATTTCGTAACATGTTTTTCGTGTTTACAGCTCCTCTGAGTATGATTGATGGCACTGAATGATATGCTATGTTACAGCCCATTATTAGGATGTCCTGGACGTCTGACCTTCCCACAAAGCGTCCATATCCGTGGCAGGAAAATACAAATTCATGATCATTTCAGGAAAAAAATCGTCATTTTTTTGGCAGAAATCCCAGATTGAGGGCGTCACTGAAATCTAATGAACCTATCTTTAAAAATGACCAAAAACTGACAGACGGAGGGAAAGCGCTTAAAGCGAGCGATGCTGCTCCAGTGGTTTGTCTTGCAGTAATTACGTTTCAGGCCGACAGGTTCATTTACTGCAACCTAAAAGGTAAAGGAGAGACAGAGCGAGGGGACAGATGATGATGCATCTAATCTACAGCATCAGACACAGCATGAGGTTCGTTGGACTGAGTGTGTTCGCGACTGCCACAAAACCTCAGTCATCCTTCATCTGTAAGTGGCTCGATGTCCTCCATTCATGAAACCCAGCCAGGATGGCACAAATGATGTCAGCAGACGCGTTGTGTAGACAAATCTGAGAGAGGTCCAAACATGACAACGTGCCCCGCGGCTGTTTGTCTTCCTGCTTTCCACCGTGTCATTTCGCACAGGACGGGATGCAGCCGAGGCGGCGATTACCAAGTGTTAAGCTGTCTGGTTCCAGCTGTCCTCTGTGGAGGGAGACAGTTCGATGATGCTGCATTTTTTTCCCCCGCGGATGCTCCGTTGATTAAGTGCAATCAAAACGCAATATTTCCTCTTTGGCTCTCAAGGCGATTAATTAGGGAACAAATGGTGAGGCAGTGAATTGAAAAGGCTCCTGAAGAGAGCTGAAACAGGGAGTTTACCTCATCATTGTGTTTGATGTGCAGAGCTTCTCAATGTGGGGGTCCGGGACAGGGGAAGTCAAGCTGAGATTTTCAAAATAAGACGAGTGGGTGTGTCCAGATACCTTAAAGTTCTTCTCCACTGAGACAGTAAAAACAATTGAGATGAAATGCACGACAAAGTCGAGAATGTGACTTCCACTGAGTGACTTAGAAGCAACTCTAACTTGCTGGTGGCTCTCCCTCCAGGTTCAGAAAGTAAACTGTCACTTGAGATCATCACGCCACTCTGCCGAGGACAAAAGCGCAACTAACTCTCGCTGTCACAACACAGCACGAGCGCCCTCTTGACATCCACGACGGAGAGCGGCGAGTCATCCAGGACTTTAAAAAAAAAAAGTCCAGACGAGTGCGACAGTTGGTGGAACCGACAGGCTCAACTTTTTCCTTCAGACATGCAAGAGTGCAGCCCAGGTATTCGCCACAAAGCATGCAGGGAGCGAAAACTGCTGCTGAGGAGACTTCAGGGGCGCATTTCCGCCAGTGAAAATACAACCAGGTAACTTGGAAACTGCTGCATCACACTCCAGTTTTGGCCTCATTCCCTGATGAAGCTGTGTGACACCGTGTTCTCCTCTTTTCCCTCTCGCAGCCACCAGCAGCTGCCTCAGCTCTTCTTTGATCCTCGGGGGTTTTGCAGCAAGCGCTTCGCGAAAAGCTACATCACTGTCGAGCTCACAGTGCCTCAGATAAGTGACATTTTTATCTTGAAGAAAGAGTGGCCTCGGGAATTACAGTCATCCTGAGAAGTATAGGAATTGGTCCAATTGATCTTTCAATCAATAGGCACAGTTTCCCACCTACTGTCCCCCGGGGCCCATTCATCTCATTTGTGGACAGCCGAAGCAGAGGCTGAACTTAGATCTACGGCCCATTGACAGCCATTCTGCTGACTGAGGGGGGACAGTTTGTGATGACCCTGACTGTATCAGCCAGCATACTCAGCAGGCTGAGAAATGAAGCTGTGGGTGTGGAGGTGGTGGGGTGGGGTGGGGTGGGGGGGGGGGGCAGAAACCACAAGGTTGCTTTCAGAAGATGCTCTGGAGTTAAAATGCAAATGCTCACCATGCAAAAAAACCCCAAGAAATTGTGTTATTGTTTGGAGGCAATGAAGTGGAACAATAAGAGGGGGTCCTCACATGGATTACAATTAAGGCTGTGTTTGATTAATAAATCATTAGATTGTTAAATGAATGTTAAATCTTGACTATACACATATGGCTTTCCAAATGCGCAATTATGTGTGTTGTGTTGACCTAAGCGAGCTCATTAATGATTAATATATCATTAAAAAGATTCGGGGCTGGGGGTGGGGGGGGGTGGTTATCTGTTCTTGCAGAACGTTTGTTTGTGTGTGTGTGTGTGTGTGTGTGTGTGTGTGTGTGTGTGTGTGTGTGTGTGTGTGTGTTGGGGGGGGTCCGACTGTGCCGTCCCTGATTTGCGCCCATGTTCGTGGCTGAATCGTATGTTAAAGCCAGAGTCCTCCAGGGAACGAAGCCAATTCTGAAGAACAATCGAAATTCAATGCATGACTCGAAATGCACTCGCAGAAAACACAACGAGCTATTTAGACTGTGCTCCTGGCGCTTTGCCTAAACTCTGGCATGATTAAAAGTGGGGATGGCGCCAAAAGGAGCTGCAGCGAGCGAGCGGTCCTGCATGAAGCCATCCCGCTGGCCGGCGGCGCGTGGAACCTGTAGCCTACCTTGATGAGTTTGCACCTGATCTGCGCGGACACCATGTGGCTGTTCCGCAGGTTCCCCACCCGGAACATGAGGCACAACTTGCCGTCCCGCTGCGAAATGACCGCGTCCTGGCTGAACATCAGCGTCTCGGCGCGCTTCTTGGGCTGCGACATCTTGATGAACATGCAGCCGATGAGGAAGGCGTCCACGATGGAGCCCAGCAGCGACTGGAAGAGGAAGAGGATGATGCCCTCCGGGCACTTCTCCGTGATGTAGCGGTAGCCGTAGCCGATGGTCGCCTCGGTCTCGATGAAGAACAGGAACGCGGAGGGAAAGTTGTAGACGTTGGCGACGCACGGGGTGTACGAGGGGTCGTGGCCGCCGTGGCTCAGGTCTCCGCGGATGTAGGCGATCACCCACCACATCGAAGCCATGACCAGCCATGCCACCGTGTAGGTGAGGATGAAGATGAGCAGGTTCCATCTCCACTTGAGGTCCACCAGCGTGGTGAAGAGGTCGGAGATGTACCTGCTGGTCTCCCCGCCAAGGTTACCGTGCTGCACGTTGCAGCGGCCGTTCTTCTCCACGAAGCGCTGCCGCTTTTTCTTCACCGGTGCAGAAAAAGTCATGCTCCGGTTGGTGTTCACCACCTGGTAGTCCTCGCCAAATTTCCTCCGTAGGGCTGACATTGCGGAAATCAGCCGCTTGCCCCAATCGATCGCCTACTTGGGCACGCGGCCAGTCTCTTTGCGCAAGTTTTGCACTCCCAGACTGAAACCTTGCAACAACATTCAGCGGCGCACTCGCATCCTGTGAGATGGGGATGCGCCTCGCTCCCGTAAATTAATTGACAGTGACGACAGGTTCTGCGCAATGCATGATTCACACCTTTACGCAAAGAAGTCTCCTCCAAGTGCCAACTTTTTGCTCAGGTCTCATTCACGCCAGCGAGTCCAAAATCCGCGTTTAAAAACAAAAGCTGTTGGTTTAAAAGAAGCTGATCTCGGAGCTGCTGTCTTGCCGGCCGATCCTCTGGTGCGTTCCGGTCCCGTGAAACAGTGTGCAGGGCACGGCGCGCACTGCTGCCTGAAGGAGCGACTTCACATTAAAGACTGAAGAACTGCAGCGAGGGTGGTCACTGTCATTTTCACACGGGGGCGGAGGAGCTGATGTGGGGATTCAGAAGGGGGAAATGTGGGTTTGGTCTGTACCAATTCAGGTACAAGTATTCATATATATCTAAAACAAAGAAAATAGAATAATAAGGGTGTAACCTGAAATCTAACCGGAAAAAATCGGAAAAAATATAATTATTTTGTCATTTTGTCTGTTATTGCTAAATTGATTTTCAGCCTATCTGGAGGAAACCACTTTACTGGGCTGATTGGAATTGGTTTGTAGGGCTGCTCGCGGCAAGAAGCTGCATTAAGGTGGCTACTTAGTGCCTCCTAGTGTTGCTGTGCAGGAAGTGAGTCTGAGACAAGGTCAACACAATACAACGTGTTTCATCCTTTTTGGAGTCGAGGGACATTTATTTTATAGTCAAATGATCCCGCAGCGCATCACCCGACTTTAGCTCGGTAAGTGAGTCAGAGGGTGTTAAAATCGGCTGTTTTGAGTACCAGGCTGAACACACGCACAGTGGCATTTGTTTTGTGTCACTTTGTGTTTAGTTTCAACTCGATGCTTCTTCATGGCCTCCTGCCAGGCATGAAAATTTGACCTGCTACCTGCAATCAGGGAAGTCTCTTGGAGCTGTCTCTCGATCCGGTTTGTTCGGGGGGTTTTTTTATTTGTTAATGATTTAGTGTTAAATAAATGTTTATTTCATACACTCTTGCATGGTCTTTGTTTTTTGGCATGGACTGGGAGCTAGGAAATCATCTGTGGCGATACTTATTACTGAAATGTAGTAAAACATGATGCAAGTGATACTTGCTGTGCCATTACTGCTGTTGTGGTAATCTTTTATATAGGAGTTAGGTTATTAGCCACAGAATGGACACGACCTTTCACGCTGTATTGTGGGATAAAGTCAGTGCCATTCAAAAAGAAAATCAGAAAAGTCAGAATAAAAAAAATCTAAACCCAAAAGGATAAAACTTGAATCCTTCACACATTTTCAGATTGAAAGATGAAAATCTTTTTTTTTTCAATTAATCTGGAAAAAAAGGTAATTTTAGTCTTTTGATTCCTTGGAACAAACATTGAACTTCAGGTATGAATAATCTTGAGCAAACATTTTATTTTTTCAAGTTATATTCTACATTTGGTACCTTTGGGCCGGAATAAGCTCTTTATTTTCGAAGCTGGCTGTATGAAACAGCATAAAGTCCGGCCCTGAAGACACAGAGACGCGTCCGCACAGTGAGTAACGTCCTCTGATCTTATTCGAGCAGACCTGGAGGGGTTTGGCCGTGCAGTCCAATGAGGACCTCTCACACCTCGGCAGTCTTCGCCTGTCTCCTCTCACGACCCGTCCGCTGCACCCATAATTCCCTGCGCCGGGACAAGATGGAAGAGAGCAGCGACCGCCGGAGAACAATGTTTTGGCAATAAAACCCCCAAAGCGGCGAAAACGGCAAAAATCTAGGCACGTTTGAAACCCACTGCGGTCATGTGTAGGTGAGTGAGAGCTAAAGGAGCTTTTCGCGGCGTGGAGCGCTCCGGTCTTTGTCGAGATTTACGTGAGCGATTGTGTGGCTCGGCGCAGACGGGAGATGCACCGAGAGCCAGCATCATTGTTTCTGTTGCATGGGCCGTAATGCGGGTTTTCGGTCGGGGGGGTGGGGGGGCGGGCTAGCATGCTAACCAGCTAGCTCGTGGCAGCTTGATTGTTATAAACACAGCTGCTGCCTCGAAAGCGTTTCTTTTCGTTTTTATTGCGTCTATGGTCGGGTCGGAACCCGCCCGGACCACAGTGTCTCGTGGGGTGTTTTCGGTGGCTGGATGCGCCTGCGAGCGCGATCCGGGTGTAATCGGAGCTAAAGTTAGCTATCAATAAATAGAGCGCCAGCGCAGCTCGCAGCTAGACAGATTTGATTTCACGGCGTCATCAAAGCTGGGCAATCGGAGAATGAGCCGCGGAGCTCGCTTCAAAGCAAACGTTGTGATTAATCCCTCGATTTTCCCATTTTTATATATTCACCCCCATATTCCCCCTAATATTTCACCCTTCCAATGTGACTCATATGCTCCAGTTTAATTTACGGATGGTTGAATGCGATAATGGAAACAAATCATTGGTCCTGTTTAGCATTAGCTCGCTTTTTAGCAACTCTTGGGTGTCATGCTAAGACGTTACACGGGACATAACGAGTCTAGTTGCGCGTAATTGGCCACAGTTCAGCTCGTTTCGGGTCTCGGTACGTCCAGTGTCGATGTGACTTCATTTTGCAGTGCGAGAATGTATTTCTGAGGCGTCTGACTGGTTGTTTTGATTGAGGACGCAGGGATGCGTTGATTGTTTCTCATTGTGGCTAGTCGGCGAGCTAACTATGCTAACTAGCTGGCTAACTATTATGCATCACAAAAGCTCATCCGCTCTCTGTTGAATGCGGTGTCACGTCGCCAAATGGTCAGCTGGTCTAGACTAAACAATAAATTCTCCCTCAGCTCGTTCCTTCGAAGCTCTCCGTCTCCAGACTGCGTCTGCTTTCGCCCAAAAAATCTCTGAAACGTCTCCCCGGATTTGACCTAAATATCGTTTGTTTTAGGCAAGTGAATTGAAGCGATTAATTTACCAATATTGCGCCCGACGCCCTCAAGCTTTTGCAGTCGTGTTGTGATGTTGGTAAAAGAGGGGAAAAAATCTTGTTGGTTTAGAGAAAATAAACAATGAAAAACAATGGGTGTGTTTGTGTATTAGGCGATGGAGCGACTTCAGAGCCTTTTTGTTTTGGATACAGTCCAAGTCACATGTAGTGTGAATATAGAACAACGTGCGAGGTGGATTAAATGACTCAGATGCAACCAATTGATGTTTTCCCCTCTTTTTTTCAAGGTAACAATTTTTGTTTTCATCATCTGATTTTTTTAAAACTTCAATCAGACAATCATTTATGTTGAATGTGTGTCTGGAATGAATCAACAAACAGGTTACCCATACCCCAATTCATCTATTTGTCCTGTTTAAAACCAACTTGACTTGTTTTCTATAACTGCTGCTACCACTATAAATGATATCAAACTAGATGGAATTTCCTTGTGCTCTTTTTTGTTTTTGTTCTTAATTAATGCCCCCAACCAGTCAGTGAGACTAAACCGAGCTTATTCAGTAAATATTGAAGAAAGCCAGTGAAATACGAGACTTCAGGTGAAGGAAAAACAGCTGCAAGTGGGTTGGATAATGTATGGTATATTAAAACATCATTGCGTGTTTTGGAAAATTGTACACACTGTTGTAACATTTTTTTTAATCTTAAATCTAACACATAAGATAATTCTTTTTTCTTCTTCTTTCAGGACATTCTGCTCCTGCACTCCTCATTAGAATAATTGCCCTCCTTCTACCCCTGCACGAAGCGAAACTACCACCATGAGTATTATCCAAGACAAGATAGGCAATGAATTTTTGCGCAACGGAGGCATGGATCCCAATTTTGCACCAGGTATGCTTATGTTCAGCCACCTGCCTCCGGTCACCAGCTTCACAAGACTCACCTCACAGTCGGTGATGGGCGAGCTTCCCCAGGAGATGATCCTGAAAAAAGAGCGCGACTCACCCCCGGATCACCAGGGTGCTGCGGCTGCGAACACAGGGGGGTTCCTGCACAGCATGGGCATTAAACAGGAGCGGCTAAATGAGCTGGATTACCGTATGCCCCTCTATGGATCGAGTGGAGGAGTTGGGGTGACCTGTGCAGGCGGGGGTCCGGGGAAGAGCGGGACAGACATGCAAGATATGTCTTTTGGCAACCACCACCAAAATCACCAGAACATGCTCCTGCACGACCTCAGCCTCAGCAACGTGCGCTCCCTTGGAGAACCGGTGAGATGCGATTGTTGTGCCGCAGAGATGATTTTGGAGAAATGAAACGGACACATCTCTGTTTAGACTTTTGTTCACGTTGCAATAAATCTCTCTTTTTTTTTTTCTTCCATGTCAGATCCCTCAACGACCGGGTAAAGAGCCAAAAGAGTCCTCGGGTAGAAGAGGGCGGAGAAACAATGGGGACGGGCAAGGAGGCAAAGCTCGGAGGAAACGCAGCGATGCTGCAAAGGTGAGTCACTCCACGTTGCACCTGAAAGACTTTTCAGTCAATGCTGATTGTCTTTTGAAACCTTTCTTTTAACCAGCCTATTCATCACGTTCAGCGATGCCAGTAAAATTAATAATGATCAAACAAGTGTTCTCCCAAACAGCACTGTCATCAACTTGTTTCCGGTGCTGCTGTAAGCTTTGTGTAAGTTGAACTTAACGTGTCCTCTTCCTGAAGGCCATGATGTTGGACGCAGATGGAGCCTGTCTGTCCCCCAACTCCAAACCACATATCTGTGAGCACTGTAATGCCGCCTTCCGCAGCTCCTACCACTTGCGTCGACATGTGCTCATACACACAGGTGAGAGACTTTCGCTGCCGGTTCCTCTTTGTTATGCTGTCACAACACGTAGTGCTCGTATTGTAACACGAGAGCCCGTCTTCAGTACACCCTCAATGTTTGCTTATCCCTCTCCCTGCTGGATGATGTTGTTATGGGACACATTGTGAGGCTGAAGCATCCAGCGCCAGACTGGATTCCCCAAGGGAAGAAAAAGCTTTATTACAAATGTCTCACAAAGAAACTGAATGCAGAATAAGATTATGATTAATGGACACAACATTCCCCTCTTCACCACGAGCGCATGGGACCCGGTTTAAATCCAGACAATCACTGATGTCAGGGATGAGTCAGGGATTACTCATGTATTTCTGGACGTCTAAGTCATTCTCTGTGCCGGGAATCCCTCCCTCGCCTTTTTGAACTTGTGCTTTTCAATGAATATTTGAGCATTTCGGTTCCAACCTCAATACATTTTACGGCACCATAAAGGTTTAAGGTGTCTTGGCAAATTGTGGGAACCTTTTGGGCACAGGTTTGGGTCTAGCTGCAGTTTTTAATTAATGTGGTGAGCGGATTGTTCTATTCTTGATCGCACAGGTGAGAGGCCTTTTCGGTGCAGTCAGTGTAACATGAGCTTCATTCAGAAGTACCTGCTCCAGCGGCACGAGAAGATCCACAGCGGTGAGTTTGCTGCATGGAAAAATGGCTCCGAGTGAATTACCTCTGTGGCAGAGACCATCTGTACTGTAATGTTTGTTGTGGTGCCACAATCCCTTACACTGCCTCTGCTCTGTGTTGCAGGAGAGAAGCCTTTCAGCTGTGACCAGTGTAACATGCGCTTTATCCAGAAGTACCATATGGAGCGGCACAAAAGAACACACAGTGGCGAGAAGCCATATCGCTGTGACACCTGCCAACAAGTAGGCAGTTTGTCGTGTGTTTACCAAGTTGTTTTCCGCTGTTTGTTTTTCGTGCTGGCTATTCAACTCATTCTCTATTGAACATGCGTACCACTCATTGTAATCAAGCTGTACATTTGTCCAAAGTGTATCTGTACATTGAATTGGAAGCCAATTTTATAAGTCATCTCTTAAAGAGTCGAATTTTACTGGATTGGCCAGATGCAGTTGTTCACCCCCCCCCCCCCCCCATATTGTAATTATCAGTAAAGATTCCATTGATGGTAATCAGCCTACTGAATGTCTTTTTGTTCCAGTTCTTCTCAAGAACAGACCGGTTACTGAAGCACAAACGGACGTGTGGAGAAGCCATAAAGAAAGGCCTAGACCCCAGCATGCTGGAGCTCAGCGAAGCAGAGCTAGGCCAGGGCAGCTATTCACTCACTCAGGGAAACTCTACCACCTCCGGACGCAAGAGGGCGAAGTCCAAAAACGGCGAGGGTAAGAGGAAGAAGAACGCGGCAGCGGCGGCAGCGGCATCTTCCGGGGGGATGGCCGGTGAAATGAGCCTGCAGGACTTTGGCATGGAGCACCCCTCGGGCTCTGACCCCACCATGCAGGGACGCACTCCCAAACTGGTCTTTAAGAAAGCAGGCCGCAAAGGTCTCGACAAAGGCCTCCTGTCTCTGGGAGACGGTTCAGACGGACAAAAGTTGTTGGACCAGAAGCCTGTCTCCATGGATCACGTGGAGGCCTCCGGCCTGGATAACATGGCTCTGCTCCAGGGACCCGGGGGCAACAAGCCGGGCCCCACCACCAGCAGCAACTATGACGATGCAATGCAGTTTGTGAAAAAGCGGCGCTACCTCCATGCAGTTAACAATGACTATGGAGCTGGCTCCCTCCACATGGCTTCCCAGGGCAACAGCGTAATCCAGGGCTCCCTGGGGCCCGAACCCACACTGGCCATGCTGGACTCTTCGCCGCTGGAGCTCAAGCACGACAAGTCGGGCATCCCGGAAGAGGTGCTGCAGAGCCTGCTCGATCACTATAGCCATAAGCCAGAAGGAACACACCACCACGACGTGACTTTTGACCTGTCAGACCATCCCCATCATGTCGACCTCCAGCCAGCCGCCCCCGTCACCCCAGAGTTGGACGACGACTCGCCAAACGGCGGCGACAAGACGTCGGTGATGAACGAGTATTCGAAGTACCTCCTGCAGGCCCTGGAGCGCACCAGCCATAGCGGACCCTTCCCCATCCTTGGTCCGACGGGGCCGTTCCCCCTCCTGTCCAGCAGCTCCAGCCCGACGGGACCCTTGTTCGCCGACAAACACGTGTACACCACATCCGCGCTGGACTGTGGCTACCCGCCTGCTGTCTCCTCCCCGCTGCCCATCGCTGCTCCTTCCTCCACCTCTTCTTCGTCCTCGTCAAAGTCCCACTATGGCATGCTCGTCGGCTCCCCTTCTCAGACGGGCTACCACCTGAGCTTGGAGTCCACCACCCACCAGCAGCTGACGCCGTCTCAGGAGCTGACTGAACAGTTGGAGAAGCAGCACTCTCCCGGCGCCTTCAACCTACCTCCCCAGGACCTCACTGCTCCAGCAGAGGGCTCCAAGGGGCAGCAGCCCAAGGCCGGAGGGAGCGCTGCGCCCACCAATGGCTCCTCCTACCCTGACCTGTCCCCGCTGAACCCCCCGAAAGAAACCACATACCAGATCGAGAACTTCGCCCAAGCCTTCGGCTCGCAGTTCAAGTCAGGTCGGCGAACCCCTCTGAGCTACGGCAGCGATCCCGCGACAGAGGTCGACCACCGAATACGGACTCCAGTGTCAGAATTCTCAGGGTATACCAGTTTGTTAGCTGACGTCAGTGAGCCGGTGAGTACAGGATCAAAAACCCCAACAAGCCAAAGTTACAGATAAGGGTCAAACGAGGTGAATCCAACGTGGGGAGGGGGGCGGGGGGCTGTTCTGTTACTGTCCATACGGACCCTGTGCCCATCCCAATTTTGTTCTCGTAGCAAAGTTTTCTTTTCTGAAACACTGCCATTAAATGTTAATACAAAATGACCAGGGAGGGTCTTCCATGGCCTCAAATGCAATTTTTTAAAAAAATATTCTCATTTTTATGTAGTCGCTTAATTTTGTTTAAGAGTAGTGATTTTTGATATGAACGTACCGTAGGTTTAAATGTAATTTAAAACATTTAGAGGGTAGCTATGAACTTGCTTGTTTTTTCCTTCCTTTTATCTGTACCCTTGTGTTTTACCAATCATACCATTGTAAAGTAATAATGAATAATGATGACTTCAATAATAACATTTGTGGCAGGGAAAGGCCCAGAATTCAAATGGCAAAAAAGTATATATTGTCTGTTACAAGAAGCGTATAAACTCAGGAAAATAGGCAAAATTGTGTAATAAGACTTTGTATTATGAGATGCAATTAGCACAGTTTTTACAGGTGTACTTTGAGACTACAAAGCTTTGTTTTGGTGTTTTCTTTGGGTTTTTGTTTTTTTGTTTTTTTTTTTAACTTGTCAGAACAACAACTTACAAAACACGATCCTGTCCGGTTTCTACTGTGTGTAGTTTTGTCGAGATTATGGTACCGTTGTGTCAATGTGAAGACACGCCGACATTTCTTCGGGGACGCGACTTTTGTAGCAGGTGTTTGTGCGAGACGCTGCGAGTGAAGAGGATATTCTGCCGTCGCCAGTTGTTACTTTGTTCGTATCAGCTGGCGAAACTGCGCGGGGGGGGGGGGGGGGGGGGGGGGGGGGGGGGGGGGGGGGGGGGGGGGGGGGGGGGGGGGGGGGGGGGGGG
>JASSRZ010000086.1:9260609-9279794 GCA_032164315.1 Malacoctenus gilli | reverse complement strand
TGTGTGTGTGTGTGTGTGTGTGTGTGTGTGTGTGTGTGTGTGTGTGTGTGTGTGTGTGTGTGTGTGTGTGTGGAGATCTCTGTTTGGCCTGTGTTGGCTGAGTTGTCCAATGGGAGGGCTGGGATGAGCTCCATCTCCTGTCTCACGTGACAAAAACAATAGTGGACAGTGGTCTTCTCCAGGTGCCGTCCAGCATCATGCAGGGACAAAGAGCATCAGGCTGCTTGGTCTCCGAATGATGACAAAAAGCAGCTTGTTGACCTGAAGAAGACGAAATATGTGACTAAACTTTGCTGTCTTCTTCCCATGGTACGATGTGTTTCCTCACAGGCGGGTATGTCAGCCCCTGGTACACGCAGAGACATCTTTGACCAGAAGGTGGCGCTGCAGCCAGCAGACAACTCCACCATCTCCCTCCAGATGGGAACCAACAAAGTGGCCTCGCAGAGAGGGATGAGCGTCTACGGTCTCGGTCGGCAGGTCTACGACCCCAAGTACTGTGCCCCTCCCACCGAGCCGGTCATCCACATCAATGGCAGCCAAGGCACCGGCACCAACGGCTCCGAGATCAGCGACAGTGACTATCAGGCCGAGTTCCAGGAGGACGACTACCACGGAGCCTACCAGGAGGACTACAACTCCCCCTATAACCAGAACATTGACTACTAGCTGGAGAAGCATTAAAACCTCTATATTTTTATCAACACTACAACGGGGCAAGTCTTTTGCTGTCCTCAAATATCCTTCTTTCTTCCTTCGAGCATGAAATGAAATGTTGCCTTGGGGTGCTTTCCTCCTTCACATCCACTCTTTAATCTGAGCAGCAAAAGGTTGTGATAAGACGTTGTAGTATTCTAGAATAACGGCAAACGTGTTTTTTTTTCAAGCCTGAAAGCGGTTGTTTTAGAGCTCTCTTTTCAGGAACAATGATGAAGTGCTGCAGTAGTGAGAACTTTCACCAGTCGTGTAGCATCAGGAGACGTTGCGTAACAATGTTTGTATTCCCAACCGAAAGATCGTTCCTCTTTATGTACATTCCCCCGCAGTGTCTTTCTGTACTTCCGTGTTTTGAAAGCGGTATCTTTCAGTTCGTTTAGTGTTTTTAGTCGTCGGAGAGTTTTGTTTTTTCTTTTTTGAATAATGGTATGTGTTGTTGATGGGTGCGAGAGGACCAAAATCTGAGCTGGCTCTGCTTCACTGCTCCACTGCCTTGTGCCTTAGACCGACGTTCATTCCTCTTGTATTACTGAGCTGTATGTATCACAGTGACATTCTTTGTAAACAGTTTACTGTTTGATGGTGTCGAAAGACAAATTGTATGTTATAAATAAAGCCTTAAATTTTTGGAATTCTACAGACCAGTCAGCAAAGTGTCACTTTCATCATTGGCTCAACCAAATTAAAAGTCAGTGTTCTGATTGTATCGTATCAGGACATTGCGGTATTACTTAGAAAGATGCATTTTGAGAGGGATTGATTCCACCTGCTGTTGTACATACATTATCTGCTGATGTTGCAGCATTGTTTTGCACTTAACACCCAAAGTAGCAATGAGTGTTTCCCATTCATTCGAGAGCAAGTTGAATTTACATTTTGATGCTATGCTCGCAGATAAAAAAGCCAACGACACCCCCTCACACACCTGTGGTTTTGAGGACCTTTTGGCCTCAGTATGCAAGAAGTACAGCAGCAAGAAGGCGGCGGTGACAAACAAAGCTCCCGGTGTTCCCATGACAGCAGGTCCATTAGCAACCGACTCTGCGACTGGTCACTCTTCAACATGCATGCACGCACAGCACACACACATGCGTGTGAGCAGACATGCAATGAAGAAAGCTCTCTGCCCCTAAACACACAAAACTGAATATAAGTTCAGCATTGACAAGCCAATACAGTCTGAGAGTGACGACATGACAACCAGTTCTGAGGAAATTACATTTTTATACCACAGGGTGGCAGCATAGTAAAATTGAGGTTAACTAAAGCAGGGAAGGAGCAGTCGAGCAGTTAACTGTTGCATTAACAGTGACAACACTCACTCACTCACTCACTCACTCACTCACTCACTCACTCACTCACTCACTCACTCACTCACTCACAGTCAGTGTTCTCTTAACTCAGTCTCGTTTGTTATCATGTCATTAAGTTTGATATTGGTATTTTGCAACTCAGACCATATTTTATCACGAGGATTAAGTCTATATTTTTCTGTTAGGCATTCGATTGTTTTCTCTAACTGTTTGACTTGTTCTAGTTTTTACTTGTCAATGTTTTAAGCCGAGGTTTAATGCGGAGAGGGAGGGAAATGGTTGCATGGCCACGGATAATAATTAAGTGTATGTAATTAAGTGTAAGTGTCCTGTATCTGCCGTCTGGATCTTTAATATAATCGATTTTGTAATGTTTTTTTCCGCCAACGAGTGAAGGTGGAAGACACAAAAATACATCCACATACTTACCCCTGATAGAAATCATCCAAATACACATACCTGACTAGTGTAGTTGTAGTTGTTAAGTGACACGTTAGGCATTTCTGCTGTAGCACATCGTAATGTATGTATTTCAGTTGTAGCTTTATTATGGTGTTTGTTTCAGTAATAAGCCAAAGGTTTATTGCATTACCATTTAATAATTTAGGAGAGAGTTCAACAAGTCACCCATCCAAAGTTATTATATTGAAATAAGAGTTGTTAGAAACAACAAGGAACAAAATCCATTCGGAGTTTAGATTATAGTTAAGTCAACAGTCAACAAATGTGCTGCTCCACATTTATTTGTAGAACGGAGGAACATTCACACATCAAATCACACATATGAGAGTTTCTTTTAGGAATTGAGTGAATCCATAGGTGGAAGCCCTGAGCCAAAACATTAAAAACAACATGAAACGCAAAAGATTGTCTTCACCTTGTCAAGACTGTCAAAGATTAAAAACAAGAGGTGAAATTTCCTCACATGATCACGTCCTCTTTCTGCCCCGCGCTTCCCACTTGTCGTGTCACGCTTCCTGCTGAAAAGATAGATGCAGCTCGGAGTCTCTGCTCCAGTTAATCCTGAAGACTCTTACAAGAGCTGACACTGTTGGTTTGAGTCTGCATGCAGTTGTGAAGGTCTCTGTGAATGGCACAAAGACCAGTGGTGGACTGCTCAAGTGGAGTGTTTTTCAATCTCAGACCAGGTCATCTTCCTCGAGGGGCGCAGATGCGAGGCAGATACTGCCTTGGTGAAGCACGGCTCAATATCATGAAAAGGGGCCGCAACATCATTGGACACCGTGCAATCTGCTGCACGGTGCTCTGGTACCCAACCTGGTTCAGTGACCACCCCAGGTTCAGGGTCCTTTTTCTGCCAGCACCCTTTTCTGAATCCAATAGAAGAGTTTCTCAGCATGGCAGTGGAGCGTCTATGACCACAACACAAACACACAGCACGATCTCCTGGAGGCCATAGTGAATGCATTGGAGGATATTTCTCTGGAATCTATCCAGGGTTGGCTCAGACACACAAGAGGATGTTTCCCACAATGTTTCACATCATGTGTGACGTTGATGATGAACCTGTAGATGTGCCCAGTCTGGAAGTGCTGTGAATAAAGCCTATTACTGACATTTTGGTGGCAATGTGTTGAATTAATCC
Source organism: Malacoctenus gilli (assembly GCA_032164315.1). Lineage (NCBI taxonomy): Eukaryota > Metazoa > Chordata > Actinopteri > Blenniiformes > Labrisomidae > Malacoctenus > Malacoctenus gilli. The sequence goes on along the minus strand of JASSRZ010000086.1, from coordinate 9,276,158 downwards.
CTCCTGTGTGTAACAAACACAAATGTAGTCCGTGTTATGGCGGCTAGCGTTTATTGTCCGAGGGTTAGGATTGATTTGGATACAGAAGTTAGATGTTTGGACTGTTGGGTGTGAGTTTTTAAAATTGTGTGTGAGGATTGGAAAAGATGGTGAGTTGTTCCAGGAATTGTGCCTTAGCAATTGAGAAAAAACTGTAAACAAATAAACTTTTTGAAATGTTAAAACAATTTGATAGTGCAGAAAATACAACAGGGTGTTGAGAATTTTCACAAAAATAAACTTTCATCAAATAAAATAAATAGAAAATGTAACTCAGCTACGTAAGCATTTGCTGTCAAACAATAAATCGAATGTGCTTACAGCCAAGCAGATTCAAAAGTACTGAACACCAGGTAAACTGTATGTCAGCGCTCTTTGACAGGTGTCCTATAACCCCTGAGGGGGCTGCGAAGGTCCTGCAGGGGGGGTCGTGAAATTCTTGGTTGACTTTTTTCTTCAGTCCACTAATGTATGCCCTATGTATGTTATCCACAGCTGACTTGAGGGTTCACTCTCTGTTGTACATGCATGTTTGGAATAGAAACATGAATTAATCAGCTGTGTCAGGAGTTCGGTGTTGTATGCAGGAACAGCTCTGTTTATGCTGGTGTCACAAACGAGCGTCCCTCAAGTTCACTGTCACATTTTTTGTTTGAAACTGTAGAACTGCTGCTGTCAGTTTAGCTGCTCGCTGTCACACAATGGCAGAGACATGGAGGGAGAAAAGGTGGATGGCAGAACGTACAGCAGTGCAGTTGTTTCCACATTTAAAAAATGTCCATGTGAAAAACTTGAGTGCATGTTGCATGTCTGCAATTCGCAGATGATATTGATCTTGACATGTATCAGTTGAAGGTATGTTTATGTAACCGGTCGAGTCGGATTCTGCGCCGTGTTATAGAAGAAACTCTCCATGCTGGTACTCTTGGAGGCACAGACTTAAAGTGTAGTTCCACAACTGGCCAGAAGGGCCAACCTATCAGGTATGAACTCAAGTAACAAACCAAATAGTCTTAACATTACACATATTTTGTGTAACAATAACAATAATAATAACAAAAACTTTAATGGACAGAAACATTGTTGCTGCAGCATTGACCCTTTTACATGCATATCTACTCAATGTACCTTTGACATGGTCACAAACACCACAAAAAACATGAATACGTGAACCCTTGTATAATCTGAATATCATGGGATTGAACACACGATACAAAGGTTCACTCATATGAAGCACTGGAGGACCAGTTCAACATAAAACACAATTCTCTCTTCACTTTCTATCAGTCGGTATTTCCTGCGCCATTGTTTTGTGAGTCTTTGGCTTGGGGAACGTTGAAGGACCTGCTGTAGGTTACTATTTATCAGGAATACTGCATTCAGTGTTACTATGGAGTTGTAGGAAGAATTTTGCAACAAAACGATCATAGTGCCGAACCCTGAAATATTCGAACTTAAGAGTAATTGTTTACAAAAATCAATCAATAAATAATGAGCTAAATGAGGTAGTTATCTCCCCAGGACTCTGATGCGTTAAACCCAGGGTCGGACCGTGGATTTCCCCCTGATGTACCCCTTCTGATGTCAGCCTGGAAGCGTAAAGCGAGCGAGTGAGCGAGAGAGAGAGAGCGAGCGAGAGAGAGGGAGCGAGAGCGAGAGCGAGAGAGCCCGTGCGAGCTGATGGGAGCAAATCAAGCAGTGTGCTGCTAATGGGTGGGGAGAGGAGAGGAGCGGAGCGAGCGGGAGGCTGTCACTGAGGGAGCCAGGGAAGACTGCGCGGAGCACAGCACCGGATCGCCGGCGACAGTGAGGCGCCGCGCTGCGGCTCGCGAAGGGGGAAGGCGCGCCAAGTTGACAGCCGAAGCCTCCCTCCTGCGCAGGGGGGGCTGCTCCTTGCTCGCCATCCTGCACTGCAAGCCGAGGGGACACATCACCTTCTTGGCTGTCTCGGCTCTTCCATCTCGCCCCTGAGTTACGCCTACTTCCGTCGGGGGGGGAGGGAGGGAGGTGGGAGGGGAGGGGGGGGCACTGTTATCTTCAGTCCATCGCGGAATGCGGACCCAGCAGGCCTCGGAGGCGGGGGTGCCCCTTCCAGGGGGCAGCGGCGGCAGCAGCCGTGGCAGCCCCGAACAGTCGCCGAGGTCCGACTCGGACGGCGGCAGCCCAACAGGCGGAGAGGCGGACAGGATGGTGGACGGATCCCTGGGCTTCGGCGGATGCATGAGTGCGGGCAGCTTGGGCGGGACTCTGAGAGGGGTCCTTTCTCGCTATTGGAGCTTGGAGAGTCTGCACTCCACCACAGGTAAGGAACTGTGGTACCTAAGATGAGGGCTGAGACGCCTGGCGCTCATCTCTCATCCACCTGCAACAAAGTATTTGCATCGTGAACTGGCCACTGACTACTGAAGCAGTTAAGTAGACAATTGAGTTATAGGAAACACGTTTATACAATGGCCATTATCATAGCTGGTGCTTTTACATTCTGCATGATGTGGTTGACATGGTTCAGTTAGAACAGATGATAGCGGTTGATTCTCTTTGACATGCATCATTTCTTGCGGATACAAAATGTAAACAAATAAGCCCAATAACAGAACCAGTGGTAGGTACAAAGTTGCAATGTTTAAAAATGCAGACAGGACCCCTTCACTCATGAACAAACAGATATTCACACACTCAAAAAAAATCACAGCATCATGCAGCCTACAGCTGAATGATCCAGCCCATGTACAAGTCTATCTCAGTTATCTCCCAGCTAAGTGGTCAGTGTTAAAAAAAAAAAAGTGCAGAGAAAATGTGGTCATGTTTGCAAGTAGGGACTTTACTTCGGATTCCCAGAATTTTACAGGCAAACGTTCCCTCAGATTATTCGAAAGATGTTCTGTGGTATCTTTCCGTAAATGTTTGTTGAAAAAGTTGCTGGAATATTGTGCCCTCATATAGTTACATTCTTTTCAGCCTGATTTGTTTCCAGAATGGTTGAGGATGTTGTCTGGAACCTTTCCAGGAGGATACAGGCGACTTCTTTTGAGAAGTAACTTCACACACTTCTGAATATACAAATGGATGCAGGAGAGTAACCAAAGTTCAGACAGACACCACGAGGTCTTATGTTTAATTTAAACACAAAGGCTTGTATTTGTTTTTACATTCTGCAGCACAAAAATTGTTGTTATGCTCTTTCATATCACCCATCTAATGAAAAAGAAAAACCAAGGCAACAGCATCATCTGGAGCCTATGATAGAACCCTACTTTTGAAGTACCTGAGCCACAAAGTGATGAAATATTGGTAGATGTAGAAGAAACAAATGTAGAAGTTGTAGTCATGACATAAAAATAGAAGTACTCCAGTGTGTTCCAGGCAGCTGCCAGTCCCAGCTGCAAACACACCAACTTGGCACTCACTTACATCTCAAATGCACAACAGCCCATCCCATCACCAAGACACAAATGGGATGACATCACGGCCCCTGTGCACAGGGTTCGAGTCATGCCGTGCACCATTTGTGCCATGGCACATAAAGTTAGCCTTGAGTCTTTTTGGTGTGTACAAGGGGATCCTGGAGAGACCCCGTCAAGTTTAGTCTACAAGTTGTGATGACATCACCACGAGGAATAACACAGACATGCAGCCATTCATCGTTGACCATTTTCATTATAGTTTCACTGTAACATTAGCAATGTTCAGTAAATTGAAGAAAGTAAGGTGCACGGAATCAAAACATAGACTAACGCCTTGATTTCTTCTTCAGTTAAGTAGTGCTGAGAGCTCCTGGTCAGCAGTGAAGCAGAGCAAGGCTCACAGTGTTAAGTTGAGTGGTCATATCAATATACAGCCCAGCCCTGAGTGTGCATATGTAATATGTCTGGGGACAGAACACACTGTCAGAATCGAAAAGACTTGTACAAATTGCTGAGTGCTTAGCGGTTCATCATATCTACAATTAGCATTATTTATGCAAGAATGTCAGTTGGAGTAGCGTACACAGTGTCAGAAAAGTGATGTTGATGAAAGCCTTTGAACATGAACTTATTAACCCACACTTCTAAACAAATAGCCCATGATAACAAAACATCTCACCAAATAAATAAGCTCGTTTAGCAGCCTGTATAAGTGTGTCACGAACCGTGCCTTAACGTAAAATAAAGGTTCTTCTTGTTGTGCACTTGGTGAAAATTTTTTTTGAAATGTACCTCAGACTTCCTTTACTTTTTTGTCCTCCTGAATTTCATCACCAGAAGCCAGTCCTCTTTTCATTTCCTCAGCATCCTTTTTTCATTGTGCCTCTCTCCGTCGGGACCCCCCCGTCTTTGGCTATGGAACTTTTGCATGTGTGTCCTTCGATGGCCTGAACCCAACTTGAGCTTGCAAACATTTGTGGAAAAAAGGCTTTGGGGGACCCAAAGTGGACATTGCTGCATATTTAAAGTTTGCCATAGACCACCGGGATGTTCTACAGCACCACTAGCAAAATATTCTCTGGGTGAGTCGCAGGGTACATGGAAACAGGAATATCTTAAATAACCACAACCCAGGGCCAGACCTGGACATAAGGTGTCAGGTCATTCAGAAAACCACCTAGAGGGCCAGGCGGGGCCCCAGCTTGAGTTGCCAGCACAGCAGGAGAAAGGGCCATATGTTGAGGGGGAGCGGCTGCAGGGGAGGGTGGAAATGCCCCCATGTCTCACCCCAAGCCTCCAGCACCCCAAGGCAGAGCAGTCGTAACGTGCCAGTGCCCATACACCCTGTGCACACACTCATCCCCTCCCATGATAGATGACGCACCGAATCAGTCCAGCCTAGTCATCAGCGAGGCCTGGGCAAGGGAATGTCAGCACAACACATTACCAATTGAGGAGAGGGCCTGGGTAAGGGCCTGAACCCCCCTACCTTCTTAACATGCTATAATCAACACCAACAGACACTCATCTACATGAGATACTTTTGTGACAGTAGCATTAGCTTTTAGCTGTTGGAACCACCTGGCAGGCTTGATGCTACAGTGGAGCTTTGGGCTCAGGTGCTGTAACCTAGAAGAAGTGCTGCTATGGAAAGCTCACTCCGTCTTGCAGCCGTGTTTGCATTGTTCTGTGTATAGCTTTTGGTTTAATTGATAATGGTCAACCACTTGAGGAATGTACTCCCTGCACCATGACTGCTCGTGGGTGCATGTGTAATGTAGTGTATTTAAACTAAAAGGCAAGGGGATGTGAGCTGAAGTGCTTCCCTCCCCAGGTCTGTCTGACCCTCTGTGCCCCCCCCCCTCCCCCAATGTGTATGCATATGGTGCTTTAAAATTGGGAGCAGGGTGGCCTCACCAGTTGAGTGAGTTTAACTGAAGAGCCTGTCTGCCCTAAGATATGCAACGATGAGTGCAGCAGAAGTGGGTTCGACGGCTTTGTGCTCACTCCCAGGTCAACTCTCAAAGCCTGAATGAAGTGTACCGGGAAAAAAGTGTAGTGGGTGAAAGAGATTGGCAGGTGTGAGACCAGCCTGCAACAGTGGCAGAATCAGAGTGGGTGGGGGGGTTGGGTGGCCTTGTGTTGGTTTGCATGGGAAAGGTCCATTACTGTTGACTTCCCAATGTTGGTGCTGGTGGGTATCCTAGTAAGTGCACTGTAAGTTTTGTAGTGCTGGTACTACGCTGAAGATGTCAGCTGTGAACTGAGCACTTTGCTTAAGGCTTGGAAAGAAGGCAGCTGGGCTCAATTCATGGGTTGTTTGGACGAAAGCAAAAGCACACAGAATACATGTTAAATTGCAGAAAAGGGGCCAAAATTGTCTTCCTCCATCTTCCATTTATGTTCACACTTTCAACAACTTTCTGCAGATCGAGGGTGTATGGTGTCGTACTCACGACAGTACGGGATACATTTATGTTTTCACCTGTATGACAGGTAAAAGATACATCTTGAAGTTTTGGTGGGAGGCACCATATATGGTATAAACAGGACTCATTGGATGTTTTGTTTCTTTCAATATCAATTTTTTTCAATCAGATCCAACCAGGATTATCAACTGTTTGGTGGTACTGGGCACAATGGTCACAATAATGATGTCTGTTAGTCATATAGATGCTGTCCTGGTTTGGAACTAAGGTTGTTTGCCAAGATCCACTTCCAGTTGCCACTCAGTAGCAGAGGAGAGGAGGTCAGCACCTTCCCTGTGGTTGAGCACTGGGCTTGTCTCTGGCTCTTTGGATCCTGATGGTCTTTGGCTTGTTGTTGCTCTTAAACGTGTTGATGGCTGTAGCTATTCTATCAGCAACTGTCCAAAGCCCCTGGTCATGGTGCCAGCAATAATAGCTCCAATCACTTCTGGACAGCTGCTAAGGAGGTGTTCCAGGGATCTCCATCGAGTCTCTGTTTTATCCAAGATGTTGGGGTTGGCCAAACATTGAAAAAAACCCGATGCAATTGAAGTCTGTTTTCCAGATGTTGAACAAGGTGATCTTGAATTGCAGAGTGAGCCCCCTGGAGTCCACACCCCTTCATGCCCTATTCCCCACATCCTGCTTGTTTAGTCTTTCTCCACACCTGCCCACTTCTCTTAGAGACATAAGCTTTGAAACCGACGCCAGCTTGTCTCTGTGCTCCCCGAGGTGACAAACTTCAGCAGTGCCTTGCCACATCATCAAGGCCTCCCAAGTCTCCCGCAACATGAATTGTGGAGTGTTTGTATTTTCTGACATTTAGAGAGGATGCATTTCCTGCTCGAATACATGATTCTTTTAGGAAGCATAGAATTCTGAAAGGCACACAAAGTTTTATACTCTTGTGAATGGGTCTATTATCAGTGGCCCTGCAATGGTCAGCAGGACAAGTCTCAGAAGCACCCAAAAAGCTCAAATTAAAATGTGGACAAACTATCTAATTTAAATAAATTTAACTTAAATTTAGTTTTGCATCTCAAAACTTTTCACATGTTTTCAGCAACACATTTCCAAAGTGTTTTATGTTTGAGGAGAAATGGATCGCATACACCTCAACAAACATATTTTGTCTGGATTTTTTTTCGTGTTATTTCCTTGAGGTTGGGAATGACAAAAAAAGCAAAGCAGTCTGGAGACTGATGAAGTCCTAAGACCATAAGTTATCAGGTCTGGATGGGTTGAATTGGCTTATAGCATGTGTTGTTTGGTCAGGTCATGTGATTGGTCGGCAGATATGTTTGCACTGTGTGGTCAAGTCCTTTCAGCAGTTGATTAGCCCCTGATTATTTACATTGCTATTTTTAAAAAATGAAACTTGATGTTGAACTGATTGACAGACACAACATGACACTGTTTTTCGCCAGCAGTGATGCACAATGTCCCCTTTCATCCTTATGTTGCATCAAACCCAAGCTGTTGATCACTCGCTTCTTCACTTGCGGCAACTTTAACAATCAACTTTAACATGTTGTCTCATTCATATTTGTGTTGACTTTTGGCTTTCTGCCAGCATGTGATTAAATGTAACCTCAGCAGGGCACGGCGTGGCTCAAAAACACTCACTCAGTCCTTTTCTCTCGAGGGCGGAGTCTGAAAACATCCATCTTAAAAGTAAGAGGCACTGCGCTCCCTGAGAATTAGGTCACTATGGAACAGCCATCCAGCCTGAGGCATCTTCGTGTTCTACCTCGTCTGATGTTGCTGAGCAGCGACAAGGACAAAGAAATCATTCACAGTTGCCAGACATTGTGTTAACACAGTTTTCTTTGTCTTATTCGATTGTTAACTTCTATTGTTTGAAATTAAATGGCTTAGTGTGCAGTTAGTGCCTTTGCGTGCAGTAGTTTGCACTCTTTGAAGGAAATCATGTGCATGAGACTTGGTGTGTTTGTGAATGTTTTGAGTATAACTTGTTTTTGTAAAAAAAAACAAACTGTCTTTTTCAAATGAGGACTTGACTTCGGAGATATAGAGATCACAAATCATGCCGATAAATTGATCCAGGTGACTCTCATTATGGAGTGTTTCCACTGAGACTGGCTTAGCTGTTGCTCCAAACTAGTAAAGTTGAGCTAAAAATGTCATGTCGACAGATTGTGTTCCATACAATAATTTATTGTGTACCTTTTGGGTCTGAGAGTCCATCAGGCAGAATCAGCTTCCTGATGTCATTAGAATGACTCTCTTGGTTGGTCTTCTCACTTTTGTGTCTGCTCAAGTTGGAAAAAATCCCAACTTTTAGAAACACCAGAAAAGGCACCATAGTTGGAGTTCACAGTTGGTCATAATTCATAAACAATTTATGTATTATGTGTTTTTTTTTTCTTAGAACATAGCATTGTTTTATACCTGTGGAAAGACAATACAGGTTGTTTTACAAAATTTTTCATGATCCTTCAATTCCTCTGAAAAGCCTGGCTTGTTTTAACTCAGGTATTTTTGCCGAATCATTTACCTCTATTTTCCTTGCATGAATTGGTCTGAACTTTTTTGACCCCTGACTCTGAAAAATGCTACTGACAGAATCAAAAAGTCTGTTAAGGACAGACTGGCAAATGGAAACAACTAAAAAAGGTTAGCCAACATTGGCCCAAAGGTTTTTTCAAGTGGTGAAGTTATTATTATTATTATTATTATTATTATTATTATTATTATTATCAGTAGTAGTAGTGGTAGTAGTACTAGTAGTAGTATTATTATTGTGATAAGAATGTTAATGGTGATGTGTTAATACATTTTTTAATATGCTAATTTAATATTTATTTTTTTTATTTTTTTAATATGCTTTACATTTATTATCAAATGTCAAACTGCTACAATAAAACCAATAGGATATAAAATAATAACAGTGATGAAAAAAACCTTTCGAACTGACATGCCTTCGTAAAAAGGAAGGTATTAAGACGAGATGAGATAAACCTTTATTTATCTCACAGTGGAGAAATTTACATGCTACAGTAGCTCTAGAGAACTCATCCACCAGCTATGGGACCCTGACGTGGTCAAGTAGGGCATTCCACAAATGGGGAGCAGCGACTTGCTCTCAGGAATCTCAATTTGGAGTGTGTTCCAATAGTCCAGCCTGGTGGAGAAAAGGCATTGATGAGCTTCTCTGCAGCAGACAAAGAAGAGGGAGGGGCATTAAAGTCTGCCTTCATCTGCAACGCTTTCTTTGAAACTCTCAGGCACACTTTTCAACATTTTAATGCAGACGTCCCAGCCATAAATTGTTTCCATCACTGAAGTATTTTGCCCTGCTGTCACATTTATAGTTTTTTTCCAATTGCTAAAACACAAAAAGCAAAAATTAGGCACAATTTTAACAACCTTTACTTCTGTCTCCAGTGGCTTGACTTGTTTTTCCTTCTTCACACTCTGATGTCAATTTCACATCACCCTGTTGTCAAAACACAACACACCATTTTTCTGGTTTGCACACACTTCTCACATAAAATCTCAAAGCATCAATTCACAGCGCACAGCTCTCTAAACTTTCGGGCCTGGTTAGCAATTTGCAATCAAGGACTGCAGCATAAAAGGAGGTTTAGCCCTCTGTTTTGTTTGATGAGCAATGGAGAACAGAGAAAGCAGTCAGAGAAAGAGAGGGGTACGAATGAGAGAAAGAGGAGGAAGAGGAGGAGGAGGCCAACAAGGAGAAGCAAGACAAAGAAAGAGAATCAGAATCGTGCTCCTGTATTGGACTATGTGCTCAACCATGGGTTGAGCATGAGGGAGGTTGGCCAGAGGGTCCACCCAGCCAATTCACAGTGTCGACCATTATTAGGATGTTCAGGATGAAGAACAGGTATAAAATCTATTTTTGTGTGTAATGTATTCAATAGACGACAGCGCTGCCTCATAAACAGCATTTTGGGATGCATTTGTGGGTCGCAGTTGCGTTGTTTTGGGTCCCCTTCATTCATTGCCTCCTACATTTTGCTATTACACTAATTAGAATTATTATTTCAAAACATGTAAGTAAAAAAAGTAATCTAATTACAACAATGTGCTCATAGTATTTATATTTTCAGGGTTGACAGAGAACCTCATCGTGGAGGAAGAGCTTCAATTGTCACACAGCAACAAGAAACAGCCATTGTTGACATAGTCCATGAAAACAATAGCCTCACACTAAAACAGATACAAACAAGGGTCCTGGCTGACAACACCATCTTCAATGGCCTCCATACAATCAGCACCTTGACAATGTCTCGCATTCTTAACAGAAATTTAATGACAATGAAACAAGTCTACAAGGTTCCATTACAACGCAGCACAGACCGTACGAAGGCCCTATGTCGACAGTATGTGCTTGTAAGTCCCATACATTCATCACTGACACATGCATGCATTGTACCACTACACCATAATCTACTGTAACAGTGTTCCTTTTCTACATTGTCTAACTGTAGCATTCTGTGTCCCTGTGTCCATAGTGTAACTTGCATTCTCATACTGTCTGCATCACCTCATCCAAGACTATGATGTAGCCAATGAAATCGATGAATATGTCTTAATAGATGAGGCTGGGTTACACGTGATAAAGGGGAGGCAGCGGGGAAGAAATGTGATTGGCCGGCAGGCTATAATTGAGGTCCCAGGCCTGCGTGGTGGCAACATCATTATGGCCACCACCACAGCATCCTCCACAGACATGCCAATCTCGGGGAAAACAACACAGCCCTTCTACTTGAATTTCAAAAGCACCTGCATGATATCCTTGTCCGACCTGAGCATGACATAGATAACCCACAGTGGGTCAACTATGTGATCTTTTGGGACAATGTAAGTTTCCACAAGGCTGCGAAGGTGCATGGAGTGGTTTCAAGAACCTTAATTTGTGTGATGTTTGGAGTTTTGTGTGTACAGTTTTGAAAAAAACCCCCCAAAAAACAAACCCATGGTTTTGAAAAACATGTTTTAGCAATTGAAAAAACTATAATTACATATGTATGTAATAACGATAAGAACTAAACATTCAAAAACTTCCAAAGATGGCCTTGGAACTCTGCACAAGTGCAAACTATATACAATCTGAAAATGATGCCTTTGAAGCAATGAGTACAGGACATTTTTGTAACAGTTCGTATGATTCTTTGCTTCAAATATTATGGTCCAATAAGGGGGCCAAACTATTGAATCCACAATGAATAATGTATTATTGACGTTTCGGAATAATTGTCTAATGTTGGAAATCTGGGTTAACAGTGTGAAAAGGTGCTATCGTACGTGCGACAATCCCACATAACAGACAGGTCTGGGCCAGATCTGGCATCAAGTCAACACTACTGGCAGACGACTGGCATGGCAAGTTGTATATCAACCGGATGTGGGCCAGATCTGGCAATGATGGCACTGCTTATATGATGGCATGCCACACGTGGTCCGATTGTGGTTTGGTTTATGTGGCCCAGATCTGTCCATGCCAAATGTGGGACGATTTTGTTTATTATTTTGTGTAGATGAGTTTTTTGAGCCTATGTTGCCCTATATATATGGGCAACATAGGCTGAAATAAAATTGGCCCTCATGTGGTTTCTGGTTAAAACAGAAAATGTTTCTGTAGTTATTATCTGTTAAGTTGCACTGCAAAAAGCACTGAAAATGAATGATATTGAGCTGCTTCAGAAGAACTTGAATAAAAATCGAGCCTGTAAGCCTGGTGTGGCTCCTTAACGTTCAAACCTTTTTGAATAAAGAACAAAAAAACAACTTCATGCCCACTTTCAATTTCGTCAATAAAAAAAACCCATCTACAATTAACGTATTGCATGTTTGAAAAATGTAAACAGTTCACGTCACAGCGCAGTGTTTCATTGCTTGTGAAATGATCTGTACCTGCAATCTGAGCACCTGCAATCTTCACAGCCGCATTATGCTGGCAGTCATATTATTATGTGCAAGTGTGTTGCAGCTTTTATTGTGTGGCTGTCTGTATTTGTTTGAGGGTAGCTTTGCTCTCTTTATGTGTCTCACTGAAAGACTGTGTACTGTCCTCACTGAGTGAAAAAAACCCAATATATCTAATCCACAGATAGCCAAACCATTTTGCCCATTGCATTGTTTAACTGCTGCGTGCTTCTTCTTTTTTTCTCTCTTTGTTGCTGTTTTTTCATTGTCTTTTTGTTTTTTTTTTCTTCATTTGTTTTCACAAATACATTTTCAATGACAAAAGCTCTTGACAAGGCAACTGAAAATGACAATGAGGGAGTGTGACAGCGGATGTATTTTTAGCTCACGAGTCAGGTAGTTACAAAGTGTGAGTTGAGACACCACTGAAGATGTTTCTAAGATGGTAGGAAACACGAAACGGGCAGTTATTTTGGGAGCCGGTTTGCTTGCAAGGGACTTATCGTGCACCAGTGGTGTACTGTAGGAAAGAGATGGACACGCTGTGCTACATATGAAAAGTCCAGCTGCCTTGTCACGACACAGTGAAAATTAAAATATGAACGTTACTGTCACATGTTTTCATAGTGATTTATCTAAATCTTTTAAAAGGTTTCTTTTAGTTTCAATATCAGCCTTGTGAGGTAAATACAGTTACTTGAATAGTTGGAACATTAGAAAACTTACGTTTGGAATGAAATAATATATTTAGCTAATACATTTATGGCTGATTGTAGTAAAAAACTAATTTGTGTGATTAAAATAAGTTGTTCACAGCTTTTAAGATATTTCAATAACATTTCAACAAAAACTTGAGCCTCAAAACTGTCCTAAACAAATAACTGATGTTTTTTCTTCACTCATGGCTTGAGGAGGTGCAGTATATAGTTTTATAGTTCATGTTTATGCACTAAAGGTGCTGTCAAATTTGGTGAGGTTATTGAGCATCGAGGTTGTCAAATTAAACCGCAAAGAGACTTACTTATAATGATACTAAACTGTCCAATAACAATAGGGCATTTGTCCTTGCAATGTTTCAGGCCCAACTTGCAAAAAATGGAAGAGTCAGGTTGTACAGTAATTTTCCCAGCCACGGTCAACTATATGAAGCAGCATCCTTCCTAAAATGATGGGCATTGCACCACCAATCCTGCTTTCACCAGGGTGAGGTGGGCATTGAGACGAGCGCCCTGTGAGGCAAGGAGGCTCCCAGGCTACAGCAACCCCTTTGGGGGTCAGGCCAACCTAACAAATACAGACGAATACGGAGCCAGAAGATCAGTACCTTAATTGACCGGATGTCACGATGGATAAGATTCCTCATGATGGGAGTTTGTGACACCAGCAGGATAGCAGGGGTCCTCTGGTATTTTGCTCTTGTTTGTGTTACTCGTAGATATCACAAGAACTTTCCTTTATGTACTTGCAATGTTGGAAATAGGTCAGTATGGTTCATAAAAAAATTGTTCCTGTAACTAATGATAAAGGTTGATGATGCCTTTCTTTTCCCATGCGCTCAAGAAGGAACATCCAACTCGTTTCCCCTGAGGGCCACGTCAGCATAATGGCTGCCTGTAAAGAGCCAGATGTAATAGTAAAACAGTCAAAATGTCACCAAATGTAATGTGTAATAAATGTAACTCCTCTGTAACAGATTGTAAAATGACTTTCTGTATTTACATCGGTCTCTATTCAGACGCAGGTTTGAAGTGCCGCTCAAATTCCATTATTTGACTCAATTTCTTGCAGGCCAATGAAAACGGACTGCGGGCTGTAGTTGGCCCACGGGCCGTAGTTTGGACAGCCCGAGTGTACAGTTTGAGTTTGTTTTAAGTAATAAACAGAGAGCAGTTCTTTGTCTCTGGTTGTCGCCCTGTAAGAACACTTGAATGCAGCACTGAGCTCCTCTCAGTGGACAATGAAACCTTCGGCTGTGGAAGAACCTCACAGCAACACAGTAACATACACACATGATACATATTGGATTTTGGTTTAATGGGGTTTATTTAATGACCCAATTTATTGACAAAGACAGGTGGGTGGAGCAGAGCACCTGGACACCACCCACACACACACAGTGATGACACACACACACCTCAGAGAAAGTTATTATCTTATTAGCCTACAAAATGGTCTTTATTGGTATTAACAACCAAAACTATCACATCTGGACAACTTAAAGATGTATGGGAAATATGTACCTATGTTTTTTCCCGGTTCAGATCTATTTCAAAGTATGTGATCGGTCCCGATCGGTCTCTACCCACAAGAGAGGTTGGCTGCCACAAGACGGCCTCTCATCTGTCAGGGTCCGTATGGGATAGCTTCTGGGTCTGGATCCAGACTGCAGTCCGCCAGTTAATGACCTCTGCTCTAAAATACAGGGTTTGTTTGACGTTTTCAGTCTGGGTTGTGCCCGATCTACACTTTATTGCTTAACATTTTTGGCACTGCTGGGAGACTTCATTTTCTAAACCAACTCCTAGTTCAAAGTTCAGTTCATACATTTTAAAATGAACCACTTCCGTTCGGCATTGAGGGGACAGCCCTCAGAACACTGCCGTTTCCCCATTGTTGCTTATTTACTTTGTTCCCACCCAATCAGCACACATAGGAGACAAGCTGCAGCTGTCACCCCTGCAGCATTCAAATATTAAGTTTTGCTTTGATTTGTAATGAAAGCATTGTAGTTTCAATAATCATGAGCCTCAACGAAGCTATTATTCACCAGTAGTTTCAGGATTTAGCCACATTCCGCAGATTGAGGTTGAATTTGGATTTACTGCATTGTTTTTGCCTCCTTGTGCTTCTTGTCTTAGCGGCCATTGTGCCTGACGGGGCGTCAGAGAAAGCTGGGCACGGGGAGGAGCTGGAGAGTGAAGAGGACCTCCTGTATGAGGAGTTTCGGTGCTCTCGGTTTGGACACCCGGGAGGAGGGGGAGGAGAGCAGTTGGCCATCAATGAGGTAGGCAGATATAACCTCTTCTGGCAAAGGTTTTGCACCACAGTTGTAGTTCAAACGACTGTACAAAGGAAATGGTGGGTATGACTTTCAAATGAAGCAGTTGCACAATTGTTATTCTGATTGCCTTTCGAGTATATTGTCTGGTAGTATATCGATGTGTGCAGACCTTGATGAATTACTCTGAGAAGATCAGAGCAGGTGAGAAAAATCCCAGAAATGTCTGTGTCAATTCATTGTTTGAGATACCTGAACTGGACTCTGTTAATGGGTGGATTTATCAACAAAGTTCTTCGGGTACTCAGGGCTGGTCCTTGGCATTGGCCATAAAGGCAGCTTCCTCAGGTCACTGTCCGCTCCAAGGAACGCAGTGGAATGCCTCCTTCCTTGAGGTCCGATTTCCAGTTGCGGAGGCGCTGTCCCCCCTTTCAGTCCGCCATTTTTTCTGTGACCACAGAGACACAACCAATCCCCGGTGATAAACTTCTTATTAGATTAATTGTTTGATGCACACCTTGCTTATTGTTCTGATTTGGTTTAGTTGTTTATATTTCTACGTAACTACACTATTACTTCATACCAACTACGCGCTTTTTGATTTTCCAATGATAGAAAGAACATATGATGCAGACTGGTTGTAGTGCGACAAATGACACACACACACACACACACACACACACACACACACACACACACACACACACACACACACACACACACACAC
>JASSRZ010000086.1:9227885-9258708 GCA_032164315.1 Malacoctenus gilli | reverse complement strand
CCGCCCCCCCCCCCCCCCCGCAGTTTTCTCTGGAAAGATCCATTCAGTTCCTGAAACATGGCACGATACATGGCAACACTCACAGTTAAGATGCTTCTGTGTCACAGAGGACCAAATAATGCAAGACCGCCTGGTAGTCGAATTACCATTGTGACAAATGCCACTCGATTGATCTGTGTGCAGGTGGACGGACGTGCGGTCCGGACCAGTTTACCTGCCAAGAGGGCCAGTGTGTCCCCGGCAGGTACAGGTGTGACCATGTGAAAGACTGCGTGGACAACTCCGACGAGAACAACTGCAGTAAGGCTTTCTGAGACTTAACATGTGCACGTTGTCCTGACTGTAAATGACATAAATGTAGATTTTGCTCTTCTTAATAATGCATCTTTATTTGCCCTTTATTAATAAACATTAACTACAGGTAACTGATATAAATGTGTGATAAAAAGACACCTGTGATACACTGAATGTCAACAAACAGGATTTCTCAGATCACTGCGCTTTGGTGTCCAATAATACATGTGATGACACTAGAACATGTTTCTTTGCAGACTATCCAAGCTGCACTGAGAAGACGTGTGCCAACGGGGCCTGTTACAACAACTCTCAGCACTGCAACGGCCTGTTGGACTGCAGAGACGGTTCTGATGAGAGCAACTGCAGTGAGTCAACAGAAGTCACAGCAGAGCACCGGATACAAATGACATCTGAGAAACAAACCTGATTTGGAAAACATTGCACGAAAAGTGATGTGTGTGTGGACAACTAAAAATACAATATTCAATCAAATCTGAATAGAAACCCCCTGACATACACACCTGAATAAAGAGTTTAACTGCAGTACACACATACGTTTAGTAATGAAGTGTTTCATTTAAACTTATCAGTAACTCAGGTGTTTTTTTCCTGTCTTCCTCATGCAAATCGGGCAACTACTGGATCACTCCAACCTGCTAATTAGTATATATGGTCACAACGATATTGCACTTTGCAGCAGTAAATCCTTAACCTTTGCACCTCTTCACTTGATTACCTAAGTTCTTACACCTTGTGATGCTCATGTTTGAGGAGTTCTAGCTCTTTTTCTGTTTTGCTGTGAATGCCAGACAGTCAGACACGCTGTGTTTTATTTTCAGCGGCTCAGCACTGTCCAATCCACCAGTTTGAGTGTGCCAATGGCTACTGCATTCCCCACGCCTTTGTGTGCGACCACTGGAACGACTGTGGGGATAACAGCGACGAGCAAGACTGCGGTAAGGCTGAGTGACACTGAGAAGCATTTAATAGCTGGTGATCAGTTCCCCTCATTCTAACCCACTCATTCTTTAGAGTACCAGAGCTGCAGCGGCAGTGAGTTCACGTGCACCAGTGGTCGCTGCATCCCCCAGCAGTGGGTGTGCGACAAATTCAACGACTGCGGGGACTTCAGTGACGAGAGAGGCTGTGGTGAGAAAACCTGTTGGTTCCACTGGAGTCAAAAGAAAGTTTTGTCCCTTTCGAATGTTCGCAGACTTCATCCCGTGAAAATTTGGAAGAAGAAAATGCTAAAAATCGAACATTTTGCATCTGGAAGCAAACAGCGAATAGGAATAATGCTGTACTATCTATTTCATCATCACAGCTGTTTATGCATCTTGTTTCTTAGACAGTGACTCTCGAGACTGTTACCCGGGTGAATGGGGGTGCCCGGGCTCGCCTGCGTGCATACCAGTGGGCAAAGTGTGTGACAGCAAACCGGACTGTCCTGGTGGCACGGATGAGACCAACTCAACAGCTCAACAAAACTGCAGTAAGTCTCACGTGTTGAAGTTTGTGCGCAGTCACAAAAAATAAATCTGCTCTCATGAGTCTCGCTCTCCAGATGCCCCCTTTTTTGTCTTGTCATTCCTGCACTACGCAATACTGTATCCTCACATGAAGCTGCACATTTTATGGGATTGTAAATGCCGGTGCAAGGGTTTTTTAACAAGGCGTGTTCCTCATGTTTTCTCTGAAGTCAGATGCTCGGCCTGTGATACAACCATAACTCATCACTGGCCTCACACTCAGCTGGTTTATGAATAACTTGGTCATGTCATTTTTCCCTGATGACGGCGATAATTACATCCAGTCTACTGATAGTCTTGTGGGTTACGGGCAACCCAGATGATAACGTTTTGTGAAACTGTTAAACTGACTGGTGGTTCACCAACATGTTGATCCGCACCATGTGTACCCGGCAGGCCTGAATCGGTGCTCCACCTTGAGTTGCGAGTACCTGTGTCACCCATCTCCTCAGGGTGGTGCATGCTACTGCCCGGACGGCTTTATCGTGGCGAACGACAGCCGGTCTTGCGTGGGTGAGTGTCACATGAAGGCATTTCCTTTCATCATGACCCGATTCTTGTCTCTCTGGTGAAAGACGTCCGTCCTGTTGCTCAGACTTCAACGACTGTAGTATTTGGGGAATTTGTGACCAGCTGTGTGAAGATCGTCCTGCGTCGCACCACTGCAGCTGTGCTGACGGATACTTCCTGGAGCAGGGTCATGCTTGCAGAGCCAATGTGTCGGGTATGAAGAGTTGCACGTAATCTACATAGAAAATCATCAAATTAAGGCCTCCTATACTAAGAATATAAGTACATACTTAGCTGTTCTTAAGAAAGCTTAATTTATTATGATTGTTTGTCGGTAACTGTGAATCTATGTGGTCTATGAATAAACATCCACATCTTGTATCTGGTGTATGTGTGTCTCAGCTGGCGTACCACAGCTCATATTCACCAGTGGAGGGGATGTGATGATGGCTGATATACACGGGCGCTTTGCCAGGACTCTGGTTCCATCCCAGGGGAAAGGTTATGCGGTGGGCGTGGCCTACAACTTGCACAGTGACACCGTCTTCTGGAGTGACACATACACCAAAAAGGTGGGTCCGATACATCAGGCGTTTTGTCTTCACGGCCCCTTCTGGCTTTGTAAAATGCCATCCTGTGCTCTACTTTTTGAGCCAAAAAATGTGACTCGATGTTCCCTCCCAGGTTTATTCTGCCAACTACAATGGTGAAGACATAAAGGAAGTCCTCACCGCTGGAGTCCACAATGTGCAGAACCTTGCAGTGGACTGGATCAACTTCAAGCTTTATGTCCTGGAGGCGATGGTGGAGCGGATTGACATGTGTGACTTTAACGGAGGTAATCGGGTCACGCTGGTGGCAGAAAACCTGCAGACTCCCCACGGACTCGCCTTGGACCCAACAGTCGGGTGGGTATCATTGTTTTTATGACCGTGTTCTGAGCTTGCAACACTTTGGGTTTTTCTCACTCTACATTAAATGCGCGGCGTGTTGTAACCACGGTTCTGACTGTTATGCAGGTACATGTTCTTCACCGATATGGGCCTCGCCAATGAGCAGACCAAGCTGGAACGTGCCTTCATGGATGGCAGCAATCGGCTGGCGCTGGTAAAGAGCCGGCTGGGCACACCAACAGGAATCACCTTGGACATTGTCACCAAGAGGGTCTACTGGTCCGACAGCCACTTTGACACGGTGGAGACCGTCACCTACCACGGTTTGGACAGGTGAGGGCTCCATCTGAACTTTTCAATCAGTAGGGGAAATAAATGTATTCTCGCTGTTTCGATTGTTCTCAAAGATTTTTGTTCCTCTCTCAGGAGAATCGTCCTGAACGGCGGAACCCAGGCGCCGCATCCTTTCGGGATAGCCGTTTTCGAAAACCACGTGTTCTTTACCGACTGGACCAAAATGGGGTTGATCCAGGCCAACCGCTTCAATGGCAGCAATCCCAAACTCCTCTATCGGACAGCCAAGCGGCCAGGCCATGTTGCCATCTCACACTCTGTCATGCAGCCTTTCGGTGAGGAGACGCTCATTCAGCTCACAATTGTATTCCAGGCATCTTTCGGAGAGGCCAAAAATCCAAGGCACACTCTTCGTAAGGGCTGCAATAAATCCTGCCGCGACATAATCACGTCTATTCTGCGTTCTAGTGATGAACCCTTGTGGCCGACACAACGGCGGCTGTCATCAAATCTGTGTCTTAAGCCACCGCACTGACAACGACGGCTTGGGCTTCCGCTGCAAGTGTCGCCATGGTTACGACCTGCATGCTGACCGTCGGAGCTGCTTCAGTGAGTTCAACTCGAGGGCAAAATGATCCGATGCCCCTGTCATTCAGCTTGCAGTGTTTTGTTATTTTGCCCTGGTTTTGTTCAAATCTTCTCAACCACGAGCCAGAAGTTGAGCTTTACAACATTGCTGCACACATGTTCATTTTGCAATCTTTGCATCTAGTTAAAATCAATGCTGTCTCTCTTTAAACAGAGGTGAAGGACTACCTGCTGGTGGCATCATCCCTGGCCGTGCGGGGCATCCCCCTGAACTTGTCCTTGCAGGAGGACATCACCCTGCCCCTCACAGGACTCGCGACGTCCTTTGCCGGCTCCGCGGTGGAGTTTGACGGCAACGAGGAGGCCATTTTTTACAACTGCAGATCCAGAGGCCTCGTCTATAAGTCGAACCTCAACGGCACAGGTGGGTTTGGAAGAACCTGTGAATGATTGGAAGTGAAGCCGCGTAATGCTGTGAACCGTGTGTAACAAGCCCAGTCTTTTTCTCTCGTTGCAGTTCAGCAGATCTTAACAGGCGACAGAGTGGGAACGGTCGATGCCATGGCTTACGACTGGACCTCCAAGGTTTTGTTCTGGACTACAACGAGCTACAAATCGGTGGTGGCCTTCAAAGTCACGGACAAGTCTAGACGGGACATCGTCACTGGGCTGAGGAACCCAAAGGGCATCGCAGTGCATCCCAGCGCTGGGTAAGCAACAGCCGGTGAAAGACGAAGATGGAGCGGGAATGAAAAAGGGAACACAGCAGGCATCGCTCAAGTCTCTACTGACGTCTTGCATTTGGAGCACAACTTTAAAAACTGATTTTATTCGTCCAAAACTGTGGATTCCACAGGTACTTGTTCTGGTCTGACTGGTATCGCCCTGCTGTGATAATGAGAGGCTTCACTGATGGCAGCAATGCAGTTCCTTTGGTTAACACCACCCTGGGTTATCCATACGGGCTCGCTCTTGACTACATGTAAGTACAGGGAAGATTTGTGGGAGCAACGGAAAAAACATAGATATTCCTGAGGTTTCTTTAAATCCTAAATTCAACTCAAGGTTGACTGTGGAAATCACATGTTTTCCATCACTGACAGGATGGACAGGCTGTACTGGGTGGATTCCCTCTTGGATAAGATTGGTAGCATTGGAATTGAAGGGTACAACAGGCAAATGTTTGTTGTTAGCCAGCTCACGCAGCCCTACTCTTTGACAGTGTATTCAGGTAAGAACTCCCATCACACATTTTTCAATGTTTCCTCGAACAAACCTGGAATATTTAACAAAACGTTATATTTCCCTTTATTTACTGCTTGTTCCAGAAATCAAAATCATTTCCGAGTGTTTTGGCGCTCCTCAGTTACACAAAAGCTGTGGCTCATCTGACTGTAAAATGCAATAAAGCGCTGAGCCTGGTCTGAGAAGGCTCTGACAGTCACATGTTCCTGCTTTATTGAGGTCATTCCAACATGGTCTTCATCCTGAATGCTTCACGAGTTGTTCCTGTCATGCAGACTACCTGTACGTGTCCGACACGCGGACCAGGGCAATATTTGAGATGAGGAAGCGAGATGGCGGCGGGAGCATTATGATCAGACAAGGGATTAACAGCGTCATAAATATTAAGGCCTACACGGCTGACCTTCACAGCAGTAAGTTCACGCACACAGCAAAGGAATAAAGATCTGCTTGTAAATACGTGGCTCTTCCATGGGACATTTTAAAGCATCATCATAAGAACGAGAGATTTTTGAGTCAAATATAACTAAGAAAACCAAGTGAGTCTTTTGTTTATTGTCCTCCCTGACAGCCATCAAGAGTCGTTGTAACACGGTGGCCAACGGGCTTTGCAGCCATTTCTGTTTCCCAACTCCCAACTACAACCGAGTGTGCGGCTGCCCGTACGGCATGAAACTCGGAACCAATCAGCGGGACTGCATCAAGGACGACTCTGTTCCCCCGCCCGACGACTGTGGGGACTTCGCCTTCGAGTGCGATGAAGGACGCTGCCGGCCCAACTCCTACCGCTGCGATGGCTATCAGGATTGCGTCGATGGGACCGACGAGGCCAACTGCACCGATACAGGTGAGTAAATGAGTAATCGGGTGAGTTTTCTTGAGGTAAACCTGAGGATTTATCCGGCCTGAGGCTCTGATTTCGTGGCAACCAGGAGCGACCTGCTCTCCGCGTGCCTTCACCTGCAACAACAAGCGCTGCATCCTCTCAAGCTGGCGCTGCGACGGCATGGACGACTGCGGAGACAATTCGGACGAAACCAATTGCCCCACTCGACTCCCCACCACCTGCGCGGCCGGTTACTTCACCTGTGACAACAAGAGGTGTGTCTCCAACAAGTGGCTGTGCGATGGCGACAACGACTGCGGTGACGGCTCTGACGAACACAACTGCAGTGAGTCCAGAGACCTCCCTCCATCTTAAACTCACCCTAAATAACTTCCTTCCAACCCATGAGAAACATCGTCAATACTTGACAGATTCGACCATCACCACCTGTCCTCCTGGCTACTTCTTGTGCCCGGACCACCGCTGTATATACAACTCCTATGTGTGTGATGGAGACCAGGACTGCCTGGACGGCTCTGATGAGAGCAACTGCGGTAATAATCTTTAGAACGATCAATTCTGTCACACTTTTCTCTCCCTTTGTAAGCATTTGTTCCTCTCTGCTTTCTTTTAAGACTCGTCCTGTGATTCCCATGAGTTTACCTGTGCCAGCGGGGACCAGTGCATCAGTCCAAGCTATCGCTGCGATGGCGTGTTTGACTGCCGGGATCACTCCGATGAACGGGACTGTCGTAAGTTAATCACGCAAATGCATGTTTTTTGTCAGCAGCTGGAAGCTGAAGGCGTCGCTTAATGAAATGTCGATTTAGTGCTTCAGTCATACTTTCTAACTGTTGTCTTCACTCTTATAATTGGGTGATTCATTTAAAGTCTTTAAAAACAATAAACATTTGACCAAAAACAACGTCGATGTAATGAAATCAGTTAGAATATTATCAGTGTAAATTAAATGGGGAAGTAAGACAAAATGACCCTTTGTACCGCCCCGCCCCAGTCACTCCCGCGCCTGGCCTCTGCCACGACAACGAGTTCCAGTGCCAGACCGATGGTCTGTGCGTGCCGGAGGCGTGGGAGTGTGACGGACATCCAGACTGCGAGGACGGATCCGACGAGCACAACACCTGCCCGGATGTCACCTGCAGAGCCAACTATTTCCAGTGTGCCAACAAGATGTGCATCCCGACCAGCTGGCTTTGCGATGGGGACAACGACTGCCGCGACATGAGCGACGAACAGAACTGCCCCACCCCTCCTTTCAGTTGCCCCTCAGGACAGTGGCAGTGTCCCACTGACCAGATCTGCATTGATATAGACAAAGTGTGCAATGGGGAGAGGGACTGCCCCAACGGAGCAGACGAGTCACCTCTCTGTAGTAAGTTTAAGAAAACCTGTATATTGAAGTTTTGGTGGTGCTTTTCTTTGTTCTTTCGACTTTCGAAAAGAAAAATTTTCTAATGCACTGAAATGTACTTTCATGAAGACCAAGATGATTGCGCCCTGAACAACGGCGGGTGCAGCGACGACTGTGTCCAAGGTCCGTTTGGTGCCGAGTGCGTCTGCCCGTCAGGATATCAGCTCCTCAACGACTCCAAGACCTGCGAGGACATCAACGAGTGTCTGATCCCTGGGTTCTGCAGCCAGCAGTGCTTCAACGAGAGAGGAACCTTCAGGTGTCACTGTTCACACGGCTACCAGCTGGAGCCCGATCGACGCACCTGCAAAGCCATCAGTAAGTCTGCAGCGATGAACTCTGAACTTACCAGCTCCAGTTTACATGGCTTCATCAGCGACGCTGAGTGGGAAAGTTAATTTATGCAAATAAAGCTATTCGAACATAGTAAAAATGTATTGGTGGTGGTTACCAAGTTCACCAATGTGTTGCCAGACCCTGTGGCTGCTGTACTGTTGGTCGCTAAACGCAGCCAGATCATCGCCAACAAAATCAACATGAGACCACCGGTAATCCATCCAGTGGTCAGTGGTTCGTCCATTGTGAGCGTCGACTTTGACCGCGTCACGTCCAAGATCTACTGGGCTGATGCCTCTCAGAAGAAGATATACCGTTCCTTCCAGAACGGCACCGAAAAACAAACGGTGAGACGGTCGCAGATGTGCAATAAAGCCAAATGCCGTTGCCATAACTGCCAGGACTGCGGTGTTAATCGTTGTCATGGTGATTTAGGTGTTTTCCAGTGGTTTGATGGTACCAGAGAGCATCGCAGTGGACTGGGTTGGTCGGAACCTTTATTGGACCGACTCTGTCATGGAGAACATCGAGGTGGCCAGTCTGGATGGACGCTACCGGAAGGTCCTCTTAAACAAAAACGTAACCAGCCCTCGAGGACTTGTTTTAGACCCACGCAACTAGTAAGACATTTTGCTCTTTTCATTATCCTGACAGGTCAAAAATTAAAAGACATCAGAATCAGACGTATTTAATTCGATATATTACAATCTAGCTTTTTTTGTGGGTTCAGTTTGTCTTTATTTTAGCTTCAACTAAGCTCTGGAAATAAATGTATTATAATAATCTCCACAATTCATCCAGCACCAACATGATGTTTTGGTCCGATTGGGGTCAAAACCCACGGATCGAGCGGGCTGACATGGACGGAGCCATGAGGCGAGTCATCGTCAGCACGAAGCTGTACTGGCCCAACGGCCTGGCCCTGGACTACACCACACGCAGGGTGTACTTTGCAGATGCATACCTCAAATACATCGACTACTGTGACTACGATGGCAGCAACCGCCATCAAGTGATGGCAAGCGACATAGTACGTTTACGTTGATCATTTGGTCGTGTGGTAGGAATGATGGCCGGTCCTGATGATCTTCAAAACAAATGACTCGCTCTCTCCACACGAGGTTCTTCAACATCCACACGGCATGACGGTCTTCGAAGACAACATCTACTGGTCCGAGCGCTACACCAGCAAAGTGATGAGAACCAACAAGTTCCACGGTGGCAACATCACCACTCTGATGAGCGGCGTGTACCAGCCGATGGGCATCGTCATGGACCATCCGATCAAACAGCCTGAAGGTAGCCTTCATCTCACCTGTGTCTTGCTGGTGGAGGAGAAAAGAAAAGACGTGTTTCATGGTCTATTGAGAAAGCTCACTCCCATTGTCATGCCTGTAAGGTGATGTTGTGTTTCTGTATTTAGGGCTCAACCCCTGCAGAGAGCATCTGTGCACTCAGCTCTGCCTGCTATCTGGCCTGAGGCCCAGATACTACACCTGCCACTGTCAGTCTGGCTGGAAGCTGGACACTGACAGACGCACCTGCATTCAAGGTGGCTTCCTCAGAATCATCCCACTTTTATTTCACGTTTCCTGAATTTTATGCATATTGACACTTTTGTGGATTCTCTGCCAGAAAGGATCACTGCCACAGATTTGTTTATTGTGAGTTTCCTCATATGTGTCCATCTGCGTCCATCAGATACAACTCCCTTCTTGATGGTGGTCCGGGACACCGTGATCTTCGGTATTCCCCTGAACCCCAACGACACCTCCAACAACGCAATGGCTCCGGTGTCTGGTATCAATCAAGGACAGGACATTGATTTTGATGACAAAGAGCAGTATGTGTACTGGGTGCAAAGCAGCGTGAGTGGAAAACTTAAAGTGAAGATATTGAGTTATCGTAACTGGAACAATTGCAGGCTGATTTGATGCATCGTTTCCTGATTTCTCTGATGTCAGGGATCCATTTGGCGAGTGAAAACCAGCGGGACCAACAGATCTGAGTTCGCACCAGCTGCTTACATGGGGTCGCCCAACGGTCTGGCTTTTGACTGGATAAGCAGGATGATGTACTACACCAACCCCACAGCAAAGTCCATTGAGGTGAGCCCTGCTGGAAACCAGTGTTGATCACATGATCACTGACATGCATGTTGGGAAAACAGACCCAACATGGCAAGGTTGATATCAGGAATGTGTAATGCAGCTGATAGAAAGATCAGAGATAATGAATTAAAAAAGTCTAACAGTAGATTCATGTCTTTTAAAAGATCTTCATGAATTCCAAATATTATCTGAATGAGTTTAGATGTTTTTTTCTCTCTGCAGGTTATTCGTGTTGATGGGCGCCAGAAATACAGGAGGACCCTCGTCACTTCCACTGGTAAACCGGAGGGAGCGGGAAAGCCTTATGGGATCGCTCTGGATCCGGCCCACGGGTAGAGCCTCTCTCTGTTCACTGAAAAAAGATTCTTATTAAACTTTGTTCAGGAAGAATATAAATGTTCTAGTTTTTTCCCCCTTAGTGCTCACACTTACACTCGTGTCGCACAGGAAAATGTTTTGGACCGACAAAGGATCCGACAACGTTCCTCCTAAAATCGGCAGTGCCGACATGGACGGTGGCAACCTCAAGAACCTCTACACGGAAAACCTGGCGAACATCGAGTTTATCACAGCTGACATATCTGCCAGTAAACTGTACTGGGGCGTGTCTGGCTCTGGGCTGGTAAGAAAGTTTCAGAATGTGAATGAATGGGGTACTCCAATGATGCCTAATTATGGCAAATGATATAAACTCAATAGAACTTTGTGCCAATGACTGAGAAATTGTCCCAAATATAAATTAGGTTCTTGTGAACCTGAGTCACAGCCCTGCAAGACATTGCCTTCTCAGCAGCTGCTCGTGTTTTGGGCAGATCGAGAGCGGCACCATGGATGGAGTCTCTCGCGTGACAGTGGTCAGTGGGCTGTCCCATCCCTGGGGGCTGACCGTCTACCAGAACCACCTCTACTACACCGATCTGGACTACGAGGTCATCGAGAGGGTGGACAAGGACACTGGTGCTAACATGGTGGTGTTGAGGGCAGGCATGTCGGGCCTTCGCGCTCTCAAAGTCCATGCCAGAGACGGTGGGTTCAATTTTCTATTTCATATATTTTAATCTTTTCATTCTTCAGAGTTTTTCTCATCGCTCTGTCCTCATCAACCATTTACAGAAATATCTATAACATTAGAGAAGTGTAGTTAAATGTCTTGAGTTTGAAAAAGAATGGTTGAATTTTAAGTCAAATATACAAGCGCCTCTCTCCATCACTGTCTCTCCCGCTTTAGACTCAGGAGGGACCACCAACGCCTGTAGCTCCAACAACGGAGGCTGCGCCCACCTCTGTCTGCCCAAACCAGACACTCAGAAGACCTGTGCCTGCACCACGGGATTCTTCCTCTCCTCAGACGGCACCAGCTGTGAACAGCACGAATCTTTCGCCATCGTCTCCATGCTCAACTACATCCGCGGTTTTCACATAAACAGCTCGGACCACTCGGAGGCCATGGTGCCTGTTGCAGGGTGTACGTTGGCTTTTTTTGTGGTTTCACGTAATTTTCAAGTTTCTCTCACATCTTTCCATCTTGCTTATAAATAACACGACCACTTTCTCCCAGCATCCTACTACAAGAGGCACAAGCTGGACCTCCATATACCATCTGGCTTTCTATACTGGGCTGATAACAGCACGTCTTCCTCCTACAAGGGCATCTTCAGAGTTAAACCAGATGGAGGGTATTACACTCGAGTGGTCAATACAGGAGTTGGAATTAAAGGCATCCAGGGTCTGGCTGTCGACTGGATTGCAGGTGAGGCTCCTCACCAACCTTTCATTCTTTCTGTGCAACGTGCCTTCTTGATATTTCAGGTATTTGCTGGCATTCACCTCATCTCACAACTCTTTCTCAAGGCAACTTGTACTTCACCAACGCCTTCGAGGTTGAGACCTTCCTGGAGGTGCTGGTCATCAACACCACCTACCGGAAGATTCTCATCAAGTCCTCCCACGACCAGCCTCGCGACCTGGCCGTCAGCCCCAAGCTCCGCTACCTGTTCTGGACCGACGGAGGCCAATCGCCAAAGATTGAGCGGGCCCTGCTGGACGGCACCAACCGCACGGTGTTGGCATCAGAGAGCCTGGCGTCGCCGCGAGGCCTAACGGTCGATTACACCAGCGACTTCCTCTACTGGACCGACGACGTTCTCGACATGATCTCCCGCATGGCCGTAGATGGCACACAGCGGCAGATTATCCGTTATGGGAGTCGCTACCCGGCTCCGACGGGAATGGCGATATTTGGAGACGCTATGTTGTGGGTGGACAAAAAGCTTGGAAAGCTCTTACAGGCCAGTAAGGACCCAGCAAACACCACTCAGCCCGAGGTGAGTGTTACGCGAGTGAAGATTGTATTTGCATAAAAAGGGGTTCAGCTCATCCCGTTATTTGATGAAACACCTTTTGTTTCGATGGCTCCAGGTGATCAGAGACGGTCTGAATGATCTGATGGACGTGGTCATCTTTGACCCTCATGTCCAGCCCATTTCGGCCAACCTGGTGGGCTTCAACCCCTGCCAGGAAGACAACGGGCGCTGCCAGCAGTTCTGCTTTGCCATTCCCAACCAGGAGCACCCCAGCTGTGGCTGCGCCCACGGCTCGCTCCTGAGCAACGGCGTCACCTGTGGCTACGGACAGGACGAGTTTCTCGTCTTCACCACGGACTACACGCTGAACAGCATGAGGCTGGACCCCACAGATCACAGCACCCCCTATCCAACGGTGACTGTGGGCTACAACATGATGGCACTGGATTATGACTTCAGGGAGAAGCGAATATTTTTCACACAGTATCAGGGGATTGGGCGGAGCAGGATTGGTTACATCACCACAACCTCCATCTCCAGCCCTCCTGTTTTTATTGCCGCAAGTGAGTTTTGCTTTCACTGTCAGTGCGCTCTTTATTTGCTGTCCCTTTTTATTTAATTATTCGTCAACAACTTGGTTTTTTCAGATTTGGACGACCCAGAGGGACTCGCATATGATTGGGTGAACAAGCGTCTCTACTTCACTGACTACTACCGACGAAACATCCAGTCTTTGGGGGTGAATGGGCAGAACAAAACAACCCTTATCAACGCAAACCGTCCAAGGGGAATTGTCGTCGACCCGTGTTATGGGTAAAACCAGCGCTTCTTGATTTTAGAGCACAAACATGTAAAGTCGAAGTTCTTGAAGAGAGTGTCAAGTTTTCTCGCTGTTGTTTCCCATCAAGGTACTTTTACTGGACTGATTGGGGAAGTCCAGCTAAGATTGAGAGAGCCACGCTCGGTGGAAACTTCCGGACCACGATCATAAACACTGGCCTGACAACGCCCAATGGCCTCTCACTGGACTACGAGGAGAGGATGCTGTACTGGGCCGATGCCTCGCAGTACGTCGAGCTTTTGTGCACTACGTTGAGACATTTCAACAAATCGCTCATTCGTATCCCCTCTTTTTTCTGTCCAACACTTTCTCACAGAGACAGAATTGAGCGATCCACGCTGACCGGCGAGAACCGCCAGGTGATCGTGCACGGCGTCCAGTATCCGTTTGCCATGACTGTCTTCCAGCAGGACATCTTTTGGACCGACTGGACGGAGAGGGGCGTGTTCAGGGCAGGGAAGGACGACGGCTCGGGCTTCGCAGTGCTCGTTCAGGACCTGCAGTATCGGCCGAATGACATCCACGTGTATGCTGCGTCAAAGCAGGAGGTTTGCTCCAGCTCCTGTCAGCAGTTCAACGGAGGCTGCAGTCACATCTGTGTTCCTGGTGAGAACTTTCACAGCTACTTCGTCGCTAAAAAAAAATAAGACCCTAAAACCTTGATAAGAAAAACAAAATATACATTTTCTAATCAATAAAATCTTCTTTTTAAACCGTTATTTAAATTTAACTGAGATGCACGTAGCTGAGTCAAGTGTTTGACTTTGACTTACCACTTAATTTTTCAGGTCAGATGTTTCTCATTATGTTCCCCGCCTCCTAAAAAAAGAGACATTCAGTCCTGCTAATTAAGATGACGATTTATCTCTGCGCTCCCTCAAGTTTCTCCTCCGTCAATTAACTCGCGGCTCGTAATCTCTGCTGCAGGTCCGGTGGGCCCTGAGTGCCAGTGCCCTCCAGGGAAGTGGTACCTGGCCAACAATGGCAAAGACTGCATCAAAGACACAGGAAAGCGCTGCCCGCCAGAGCAGTTCACCTGTCTCAATGGTAACTGTATCTCCACACGCTGGAAATGCGACGGCTTCAACGACTGCCATGACAACACCGACGAGCTCGAGAGGGTTTGCGGTGAGAAATCGCGACCTTTATCGTCAAAAAGTCACAAAACGGGAAGCGAGACGTGTTGGATTAAAGTTTCCTTCCCTCTACATCGTTTTCTTTAAACGCCCTCAGCCTTCCACACCTGCTCAGCCATGGACTTCACCTGCGACAACGGCCGCTGCGTGCCGCTGAGTTACACCTGCGACTACACGGACGACTGCGGGGACAACAGTGACGAACGAGACTGCCCCTTCCCCACCTGTAACCCCGCCACCGAGTTCACCTGCGCCAACGGACGCTGCATCAGCTCTTCCTTCGTCTGCGACGGCCACAACGACTGTCGGGACAACTCCACATCCGATGAAGTCAACTGCCGTGAGTAGAGAAAGATGATGTGGATCCAGTGTTGAATTGAATTATTTTATCCCTCATTATACCTAATATACCTTTTCTTTTTCATTGTCTGCAGCGGACAGGAATTGTCCCGCAGGCCAGGTCAAGTGTGAGAACACCAACATCTGCATCTACCCCGAAAGCCTGTGTGACGGCTACAACAACTGCGGGGACAACAGTGACGAGAACCCTCTCTTCTGTGGTGAGTCCTGTGAAACATGCTGGTTGTTTCAGCGAACCTCGCCCTTCTACTCGGCCGTCGATCTGAATCCTGAGGTGGTTTCTTTGTGTTTCTGCATCACAGCGGGTCGCACATGCTCTCCCGATCAGTTCCGGTGTGATTCCGGAAAATGCATCCCTCAGGCCTGGGTGTGCGACTCCGTCAGAGACTGCACTGACGGCACAGATGAGCCCCCCTCTTGTGGTGAGAGGAGCTGAACAAAATTGAGTAAAAAAAGTAGAAAACATAGTTTGGAGACTGCTACAGAGTATTTTTCCTAGTTTTGTTTATCACCTAGTTACCAGCTCTCTGTCTACTTTGCAGAGGATCAAATCAAAACGTGCAGTTCAAGCCAGTTCACGTGTACCAATGGGAACTGCATTCCTCAGTCTCTGGTCTGCGACGGCAACAACGACTGCTGGGACAACAGTGACGAGGCTGTCGAGCTGCAGTGCGGTGAGACAGCAGAAACAACATCGTGTGTGCTTGTCGTGTGCTTGGTCATCATGTTGACCCTTCTCACTCTCACTACTTCTCCATTAGGCGAGCGAACCTGCAGCTCCAACCAGTTCACCTGTCCCACCTGGCACCCAGGCCACCCACGCTGTGTGCCCCTCACCTTCGTGTGTGACGGGGATAAAGACTGCGCCGATGCAGCTGATGAGCTCCAAAACTGTCCCAACCGAACTTGCCATATGAACGAGTTTGCCTGCACCAATGGCCTTTGTATATTCCTCCCCTACCAGTGAGTTTGGAGTGTTTTTACTTTGCCATCCACACTTCTGTCCTCCTACTCCTTATCATCAGTGAGTAACCCCCCCCCCCCTCCTCCCCAGATGTGACCGAGTGAACGACTGCGGTGACGGCAGCGATGAGCTGGGTTGTACTTATGAGACGTGCAGCAGCACGCAGTTCACGTGCGGCAACGGAGCCTGCATCTCCAACTCGTTCACCTGCGACGGGCAGAGCGACTGCTTGGATGGCTCGGATGAGGCGGACAGCTTGTGCACCACGCCCCAGCCCACCTGTGCCCCCCAGCAGTACATGTGCAAGACAGGCCAGTGCATCGAGAACAGCAAGGTGTGCAATGGACAGAAGGACTGCACCGACAACAGCGACGAGAAAGGCTGCGGTGAGAGATGAAGACTTTTTCCTCAGCGGTGCCTCCACAGCACACAAAGTCAGGAATAATTTGTGACGTGAAAGCCTCCACAAAAACACACTTTCTGTGTCTGACAACAGTTAAAACAGAGATAATATTGTACATGTGATGAAGTCCAAGCTACGCCAACCTTTCTGACCCGTTCTTTTTCTTTGTTCAGGTATCAACGAGTGTCTCAACCCATCGGTCCACAAGTGTGCCCAGATCTGCACCGACACCCTCACAGGTTACTTCTGCTCCTGCCAGCCAGGCTACAAGCTCATGCCCGACGGCAAAGCCTGCGAGGACCTCAACGAGTGTCTCAGCACGCCGTCCGTCTGCAGCCAGATCTGTGAGAACACGGTCGGCTCGTACCACTGCAAATGTGCCCCGGGGTACCTCCGAGAACCGGACGGACGCACCTGCCGTCAGAACAGCGGCCTCGCCCCGTACCTGTTGTACAGCAACCGCTACTACATCCGCAACATGACCACCGACGGGTCGCAGTTGAGCATCGTGCTGCAGGGTCTGTCCAACGTGGTGGCGCTGGACTTTGACCACTCGGAGAGGATGCTGTATTGGCTGGACGCAGGAGTTGGAAAGATTGAGAGGATGCGTTTCGATGGTACTCAAAGGGAGACACTGGTGGATGAAAAGATTTTGGGAGTGGAGAGCCTGGTGGTGGACTGGGTGGGCAGGTGAGCCAAATACGGTTCCTTGCATACATAAAACCCTGTTTAATATTCATCAGTGTTCATTTGTTTCGATAAACCGTAGACACAAAACACTCACGTGTCACAAGAACTCATTATTGTCAATTGTACGTCAATAAGTCAAGAGGTTTTTTTTGTGTCATCTCTTGCAGGAAGATTTACTATGTCGATGGTTATTACGGCTCACTTCATGTCATGGAGCTGGATGGACGATACCAGAGGAAGCTGCTGACTGGACATTTCACTGACGGGAACCAAACCTTTCTTGTCAGCCGACCTCGTGCAGTGGCTGTCAACCCTAAACATGGGTACTGATGTCCACACAAACACCCCCACCCCTCCCTTCTTGGCGGTAATAATCCCTGTTGATTTACCCACTCTCCTTTCTCCCAAGTTGGCTGTACTGGACCGACTGGGGTGACACCGCGTATATCGGCAGAATGGGCATGAATGGAAAAAATGTCAGCGCCATCATCACGACCAAACTGGAGTGGCCCAACGCCCTGACAATCGACTACACCACCAACAAGATCTTCTTTGCCGATTCCCACCTAAATTTCCTGGAGTGAGTTGAAAAAAAATTCAAACATGAGCACGGCTGAATTTTTCTCTCTGTGGTGACCTTTTGCCATGATGTGTGTACTGACTATGCTGGTTGTTTCAGTTTTGCAGACATGGACGGCCAGAACCGGCACAGGGCCATCGCCGGCACGCTGCCTCATGTGTTTGCTCTTTCCCTGTTCGAGGACTGGATTTACTGGACGGACTGGAACACGCACACTGTGGAGAAATCCCACAAGTACACTGGCGCCCAGCGCACGGTCATGGGCAACAACACCCATCGGCCCTATGACATCCGTGTCCAGCATCCCTACAGGCAGCCCCGAAGTATGTCAAAGACTTCTGTGTGTCACTGTTTCTGTTCCTAGTTCCTTGATTTAAACCCTTGTTTTCTGATCTTCTTCCCAGGTGAGAACCCGTGCTTGTCCCATCACTTGACCTGCAGTCACCTGTGCCTGATCGCACCTGGAGGGCAGCAGGCTTCCTGCGAGTGTCCAGATCACTTCATCGGTTTGTCCGTCGGCTTCAAGATCCAGTGTGTGGCTGACTGCTCCAGCACACAGTTCCGCTGTGGAGACAATGAAAAGTTAGTACGACAGAAAGCCCTTTTCTAATCTATTCATAATCCTTTTACAAACAAACACACTGTGTTTACAATCATAAAGCTATAATTTTATTGTTTAGAATGATCTTTTATACCTAAAAAATCAGGTATCCCACCCATAGTCTAGTTACTTGTCAAAAATGGTCGTAAAAAACACCCTCAAGAAGTAGAATTCCTTGTTCCGTGTTTCATTTTCCCACCTTTGTGCACATGGTCCTGGTCCTCAGGTGTGTTCCTATTTGGTGGAAGTGTGACGGCCAGTCGGACTGCGGCGACGGCTCCGACGAACCTCAGACCTGTCCACCTCGCGCGTGTCCCATCGGACAATTCCAGTGCCAGGACGGAAACTGCACTCATCCCGGCTTCCTCTGCGACGCCCACCCAGACTGCCCCGACCACTCGGACGAGGACGCTGCCCTCTGCAGTACGACGACATAAGCACTCGCTTGGGTCACAGCACCCAAGTTGAAAAGATTCATTTGAACCTTAGAACTCATCTAAAAACTGGACTCACGACTTCAACGAAACCTTGAACTCTTTATTAGAAACTCTAATCTAAAAACACACAGTTTGTATTTTGTCATTTTCTTCCCTCAAACTTCAGGCTGGTGTTCAGAAGCTTCACCATGAACTCACAGCTCACCTCCTGATCTTGCAGGTGATCACAGGTGCGAGGAGAACCAGTACCAGTGTAAAAACAAGCAGTGCGTCCCCATTTCGTGGCACTGCGACGGAGTGAACGACTGCTCGGACGGAAGCGACGAAGACGCGGAGACTTGCGCCCAGAAGACCTGCCGGCCAGGACAGTTCCAGTGTAACAACGGCCGTTGCGTGCCATCAAGCTATGTATGTGACTTCCAGAATGACTGCGGGGACCATTCGGACGAGCCGCATGATACTTGCAGTAAGTGAACCATGAAGGGATGCCAGAAAGCAGAGTCAGTGGGAACCTATTGCAAAAAAGACATCCCTCATTGAACAGAGAGGCACAGTGTTATATATAGTGGCTGTGACAAGGCTTTAAGTGTGTCTGTGATGAACACCCAAAAGGTGCTGCTGTAATTGACGATGGCAGTGCACTGTGGCAGAACGACGTGACAGTTTAATCAAGCCGAGATTTATCTGCTTTTCAGTGATGTATAATCAATATAAACTCAGCCGCTTCCCAGGAGTAATCTGTGTGAATTAATGAGGTTGTGTTGCGCGCGCTGTGGATTCTTCTAAATTTAAGCAGCACAGATTATTTGTCCTTGTCCCTCACATCCTTTTCCTGCTGCTTCTAATCACATCTGGCTCTCCCTCATCTCCAGCGCTAACTTTGCGCTTCATTGTGCCTGTTGCTCTCTCAGTTTTTGACATTTTTCGCTGACTGACTGTCTGATCCCACATCTGAGCTCACCCTCTTTTGGTTTTTTCCCCTCTCAAGTGGGTCCAGGTTACAAGTGCGATGAAACCGAGTTTTCCTGCGAGACAAACTACCGCTGCGTTCCTCAGTGGGCCCGCTGCGACGGCACCAACGACTGCATCGACAACAGCGATGAGCAAGGCTGCGGTCAGTGACGACGTGTCTCCAGCATGCGTTCTAAACGTGAGGCAGGGTTGACTCGGTGCTAGGTCAGGTATCACTTGCTCAGGCCTGCAGTCAGTTCCAAAAGGTTACAGGAACCATTCTTTCAGGAGGAAAAGTGGAAACTGGAAAGCAACAAGTGGCTTTCCTGGAAATGTTTCAGGCCCACATTGGAGTATTTTTTAATACAAGCATGTATTTACTAACAGAGGAGGTGACCTGTGACCCAGTGGGAGATTTCCGTTGTGACAACCATCGCTGTGTTCCGATTCGCTGGCAGTGCGACGGCTCCAACGACTGTGGAGACGGCTCAGATGAGAAGAACTGCCGTGAGTGTCTCACGCACTTTTTACATTCACTCCAGTTACCAGAAGTTTCTGTTTATACCATCCAACTGTTTTTATACCACTTTGTCCAACTTTGTGTTGTTGGGGCCCGAGAGACGGGACAATCGAGTTGACCTTGTATGGATTTCTTTTGACACCCAAAGAAAAAACATACATCCAAATAGAGAAAATGCACAAATGGTCCTCCAGCCTTTTCTCCTCGCTGTGAGGCGAGAGTGCCAATAATTCTTCACCAATTCAAGCTGTTTTTTTTAAATTCCTTTTTCCAATTTCCTTCCAATTAACGTAAAAGCACAGTTTTGGTCAGTGTTGCGTTGGCGAACACTGAAACTCCTGCTTCTCTGTGATGGCGGTCTCTAGAGCCGCGGCCGTGCAGTGAGAGCGAGTACAGGTGCGACGACGGGCAGTGCATCCCTGGAAACTGGGTGTGCGACCATGACAACGACTGTGGGGACAACTCAGACGAGCGGGACTGCGGTGAGCACGCACAAACAGGCTGACTCCGAATCCTCCCCACCCGACGTAAACAACACATGCTAACGCGTTGGCTCTCTTCCAGAGTTGTTCACGTGTCGGCCAGGTTTTTTCCAGTGTGACTCGGGTCACTGTATCCCCGCTGCTCTGGAGTGCGACGGCCGTCCCGACTGCCAGGACGTGTCAGACGAGACCAGATGTCGTGAGTAAACAACAGAGAAACTAATGGTTCCCTAAATTACCTGAAGGTCGAATTCTCTGGATTTGCAAGCGTTTTTTTTTTTAATGATTAAGACTGCGAGACTGCAGAAAAATGTCGCATTTGATACATTAAATGAGGCCAGTGATAAAACCCAATGGCAAATGGTGGTGTACATCCTCTGAGTCTGAATGTTTTGAGTGCTTTTACACCTTTCTGTCCGATCCTTCCCAGCCACTCGTTACCCTGGAGGCCGCTGGTGCCCACAGAACCAGTTCCAGTGTGCAAACCGCTTGTGCATGAACCAGGATTGGGTGTGTGACGGCGTGGACGACTGTGGAGACCGCTCAGACGAACAGCTCAGTTTATGCTGTGAGAGTCGCCAGAAAAACAGAACTGACGAGATGAGACAATTAGATGAATACATTTGGATTAATGCCGGCACACTTTTGATAAGAAATACTCTCAAAATTTGTTGTTGAATGCTCGTTTTGTTGCTTGTCCGACTAGTGAACATCACCTGTGAGATGCCATCCAGGTTCCGCTGTGCCAATGGATACTGCGTCTATTCTGGCGTGCTGTGCAACAAGAAAGACGACTGTGGAGACGGCAGCGACGAGAAAGCGGAGCTCTGTAAGACTCCCGTTCAAAAACGAACCCACGTTCCGTAGAACAAAAGAGTTTTATGTGATCAAGGATGAAATCACAGAAAGGAAAAATGTGGACAGCTGTGCAGAGAAACAAGGCGCCATCGTAGGTAGACGCACGGTGTTCTTCGCTAAAAATGATCTTTTCGGTCGTTTGTATTAAAAAAAACGAAAGCAAATATCCACAGACATAACCAGATTAGTTTTTAAGTTCAAGTCAGCAAATGCAGCACTTATCAGGACTGGCGAGCATTAGTCTGAGCAGCGCTAATGCTCCTGAACCCTCGGCTGTGGGGCCAGCGAAATGGGAAATCCCAAAATGACATCAGTGACTGTACAGGACACAAAGCCTCCAACATACCAGGGATAAGGAACTGGTCCTGTTTTATGGTATTGTTACACAATCAGCTTAAGCATCAATCAGAGCAAATTATTCCGAGAGGAGATTAAATAGGTAGGTTCAGAGCATTGGCCAGCTCATCCAAATCCATTTGTTTTGGGGAATGGAGTCTGTAGTGACTGACAGTTCATTGTCACGTTGACACACACAAGTGTATGACAGCTAATATGTTTTTTTAGTGTGTAAAGGAGCAGCGTCTGTGTTCGTAAGTGAGGGCTCAATGTAGTGGGGGAGAGAGCTTTGTGTTTATTTGCTGAGTGTAGTGGCAGGGATGTGTCCCTGCCAGGTAAACGCTCAGCCTTCGCTGCATACTTGTGCGGACGATGATTCACTCAGGCGTGCCCTTCACAGGTCGCGAGCCCACGCTGCCGCCCTGCACGCTGGAAGAGTTCAAATGCACCAACGGGCACTGTGTGGCCCTGCCTTACGTGTGCGATCACAACGACAACTGTGGGGACCGCACGGATGAAATGGGCTGCAGTGAGTACCAGTAAAAAACCAACTCATCCACTGCACTGACAGAGAAAGTCCAGCAGGTTCTGTGTTTGGCTGTAATGCACCAAAACATCGACATTTGTCTTCAGATTTTGGCCACGACCGCAACTGTAACGAGAAGCGGTGCCAGCAGTTGTGCACCAACCTGAACGGCACCGGCTTCATTTGCTCCTGCAGCACCGGGTACATGGTGGACCTGGACGACACCTTCACCTGCCTGGGTACACACGCAGGACCACGGTCATTAGACAACGGTCAAGGTTAAGCGCATGCACCACTTACTTTTTAATCTATCCTCGCTCTTTCAGACATCAATGAGTGTGAGATTTACGGCACCTGCCCTCAGGGCTGTAAGAACACCAAAGGCAGCTACGACTGCGAGTGTGCGCCCGGCTACAGGAAGGTGGGCAACGGCAACTTGTGTGAGGCCGAAGGTGAGAAGAAAAATCGAAACTCTGTGGTTTGACTCGAAATCAGCACCACTCAGGGGCGACAAGAGTGACCGAGAGTCCGTCTAATAATGCGTGTTTGTCGAACAGGAGCCACGCCCATGCTGCTGCTACCGGAGAACGTCCGAATCCGGAGGTTCAACCTGCAGACAGAGGGCTACCACGACTTCCTGAAAGAGCAGGAGCGCATCATGGCTGTGGACTACGACTGGGACCACAACAACACAGGATACAGTATGACCAGCAGCCGACACTGTTCATACCAGACCCGCATCGAGAGCGACACTCAAGTCACCTCATCATGGCCTTGGTCTTCTCTCAGGTATGGTGTACTTCACTGTTGCTGGCAAGAACGCCATGGCGGGCGCCATTAAGAGAGGGTACTTGCCTTCTGTGGACGACGGCAGCAATAACATCGGCGCTGCAGTTGACCTCGGCATTAAATACATCACTTCACCAGATGGCATCGCTGTGGACTGGGTGGGCAGGTGAGCTGGTGCTTATAACTCTGAGCTCTTACATGAGTAATCTCATGCTCTGGGCTCATTCATACCTCATCATTTCGTGGTTGTTTTTTTTTATTATCATCAGTCTAACAAACAAGACCTTGAATCAAATTGATAAAGAAAGAATTTTCTCATTAAAAGGGTTCCTCCTAAAAATGTCAGATTTTATTTATATTCTTTTGGGGTGAAAATTAATTTCAGTCAGAACATATTCACAAAAGACTTGTGTATTAATGGTTTGTTTCAGAAACCTTTACTGGGCAGACTCCAAAGTGAAGAGGATAGAGGTGGCCCTGCTGGATGGCCGCTACAGGAAGCATCTCGTGAAGACGGAGCTCGGTTACCCGTCTGCTGTGGCCGTCAACCCACGACTGGGGTGAGACGGTTTTCCAGGTTATCCTTGATGTAAAGAACGAATTGAACTGTACCTAAAACCACAATGTCAACTCACATGTCTCTGTGTTGAGAACCTGAAAATCTCTACCACAGTACTCTCTGGTAGAGAGGCCCTAACATCTGCGGCGTTTCTGCAGGATGCTGTATTGGGCAGATCGTGGAAGCGCAACCAAGATCGAGTGCTCTTGGCTGGATGGTCAGAACAGGAAAATTCTGGTGGCCGACGGCCTGGGTTGGCCCACTGGCCTGTCGATCGACTTCACCAACGGCGACAGGATCTACTGGTCGGACTCCAAGGAGAGTCGCATCGAGTCTGTTCTTCCCTCAGGAGAGCAGCGCCGAACAGCCGTCTTCATAGGTGAGAACTGTGAAGAAGAAGTTTGAGTCTTCAGAGGACGATTCCCTGATAAATGAATCGCCGAGTGCCGAGAATCTGATGACGGGTTGTACCGCCTTTCCCCAGATGTGAGAAACCCCTTGAGCGTGAGTGTGTTTGAAGATCACGTTTACTGGAGCACGCAGGAGAAGGGCGAGGTGTTTCGACAGGACAAATTTGGCCGTGGGGACAAAGTGAAGTTGCTGACCGCTGGACCCTGGTTGACTCAGGTGTCCGTGTACCAGCAGCAAAGATACAACTCCGTATCTGGTGAGCTGCACAGTGACGCACATGCAATGAAGTGTTGGCACACTGATGACAGAGTCTGTTGCACATGCAGGCCGGCTTTGTGGATGCATTAATTCGAGGGGGAACATAGATATCTTTGGATTTTACTCTTTGGATTCATCTTGTTGAAATCAGAAGACTAAAGACAATTTTTTCCTGTCCGTGCAGTGAAGAATCCGTGTAAAGGAACCTGCAGCCACCTGTGTCTGCTGCGGCCGGGAGGATACTCCTGTGCCTGCCCCGAGGGCACCAGCTTCGTCTCTGGCAGCAACACCGAATGCGATGCAGGCAAGAGAAAGCTGTTCATTTCCCCCTTTGTGCGCTTTAAATAGGTGACACCAAATACGTCGCGACGTGTTGTTGCTGCTCAGTTCTCAAGCTCGTCCTTTTCCTCCTGTTTCTCCTCATTACAAGAAGCCATTTTCAGACTGTTTCTCCTGTGGTTAGTCATCAGCTGTTCAATAAGTCAGTACGCTCATTTCTATTGCAATGTTTTCCTTCATCAGGGTTTGATCCTCCGCCCACCATGCCGCCACCCTGTCTGTGTCAAAACGGGGGCACCTGCTACTTCAATGACAACAAAGCTCTCTGCAAGTAAGACTTCAACCTTTCCTGGGTGTTGTAATATTTCAGCTAGAATGTGAATGATCAGAGGCCCGCAGGCGCCTCTGTCTGATGTTAGAAGATACAAAATCCTCAAGACAATTTCCCTGTTTTTCACAGATGTCCTCCAGACTGGATGGGAGACTACTGCGAGACGAGCAGAGCCGATGTGGTCATCACCTCAAGTACGCTTAACTTCATATGTAGATAAAATCAGGCAAACGGCAAATCACAGTGACACTCACAGACCTTTTCTCTCCTGTGCCCGTGCAGTTGGAATAGCCATCGGGGTTACCATAGTGATCGTCGTCCTGCTGGTGGCTCTGGTCTACGCTGCCAGGAAAAAGTCCAGTGTGCTCCAGAGGTTACGCAACAACCTGCCCAGCATGCCATCCATGCCATCCATGCCATCTATGCCATCTATGCCATCCATGCCCAGTATGCCAACAATGCCAAGCTTCAGGTGAGCTGGATGAAAACAATTTAATTTAAAAAATTAAGATTTTTACATTTTTTTTCAAAAATCAAAACATGTTTTGATAATGGGTCAAAACCTTTTCTTTAAAGAAGAAATTCAAGAATTCATAAAATTAATTGAAAAAAAAAATCATTTGAAAATTTCTTTTTAAAAACAAAACAATTTAAAGATATTAAACTTTTTCAAATTAAAAAAACTCTTTTTTTAGGGGTAAAACAGCAAGATGTAAATTCTTAATTTAGTTAATTTAAAAAAAATTAGGAAAAAAAGAGTAATTTCTAAAAATCAAAGATTATTATAAAAAATGTTTTTAAAAAAATATCATCCAAAAAAAGTCATAAAAATGATCATGAAAACTATTTGAACGCCACTGAAACTGTGTTCTATAGTAATCACGTGCTGCTTTTTTTTTTTCAGGAAAGGCCCAGAACAAGACGGTTCAGGAAATAACACAGAAGACCTGAAGGATTCAGTGGCGGTCAGTGGCAGCACTCATGATAGTAGCAAAAGCCCCAAAAAATCCCTCTTGAGATTGCCATAGATTATCCATCTATTTTTTTCGAGTCCTGTCTAATCCTCTCTGTTATTCCGTGTGGACAAACAATGAATACTAATACATCAAATGTCTTTTATTTCATGTCTGCTGCCTCATGTCAGATTCCCTGCATGTCTGTGTCCATGCTGGACGCAGAGGAGAAGAGCTTCGAGAATCCGGCTTATGATTCCGCAGAAAAGCTGGACTCCAAGAGCCCCCCGACAGCCACCTCTGCCCCTTCTGCAGCAAACAAGGTCAATAAACAAGCTTTGCGGCCGGCCTGCAGACTATTGATTCTGCCCACACCTCTTTTTTTACATGGTGTCCGCGGGTGGAAACCTGGAAGTGTTTCCCTTACGGATTTGTTCGTCTTTCCTTTGCAGCGATTTGCTCCTTCGTTTCAGCTCTTTTCTTCAAGGAAATAAGAACAAATAAAAAAGAGACAAAATTCTAATGAATAGAAGTATCTTTTTTCTGCATCTGAATCCATCCTGCGTGGTTATTTTGATAAACTTCTTTTTTTCTCTCCCTCAGATGAACATTGATAATCCCTTGTATGCGGAGGGCGCTTCACCAGTGAGCAAGAACACTCCAGAGAAGGTTTGCTTCACGTTCATCGTCAAAATGTATCGTTGAGTCGTGGAAAAACGGCCACCTCACAGTGAAGTGGAGCTCAGTATTCCTTTGAACTGTTTCCAATGTTTCTCCCTTCTGCTCCTTTTAGGAGACCATTGAGATCCCGCCGATCGCCTTCAACGCCGCTCCTGCAAGTGCACAGGTAGCCATGGAGACACGTGTCGAAATGTTTACCAAGGTTTACCACTGAAAGGTTGCAAACATAAAGGATTGTGTTCTTTGTGGGGGGAAAAACATCACAGAGGAAAAGCAGCAAAAATCTGTGTGTGTGTGTGTGTGTGTGTGTGTGTTTGTGTGTGTATGTGTTTGTAGTTTTTCATTTTTTTTCCACTTACTATTTTATGTTGTTTTCTTGCAGCAGTTTGAAGATGACAGTTTTGGGTTTTTCCAGAATCCCACATACACGGTGAGTCTCTGGACACAGTGAGCACACACAATGTGTTAAACAAAGATGAACTGGGACACACAGACTGCAGGCTTTATAGGGCATGCAAAGTTGGATTTATTATGTTTTGTATTATAGCTTGAGGCCCAAATTGTAAACAAGCACCCCAACAACAAGATCAAATGGAAATGGAGCACCTGGGCCTTTTTTGCATACCCAGAAAACTGCCCAGTGCTTTAATTTTGAAGGCTTCCACTTTTGATGATGTAGTCCGCAGCGGTTGTCTTCATTGTAATCAAGTCTTTTGAGGTTTTCATTTCTTTTTCAAACATCAGATTTCTTCCCTGAGTTTATATTTTTGGATTTTCCGAACAGGAGTTCAAACACGAGGCACCTTCTGATTCTGACATATGACGCCACCGCTGCATCAGTGATTCGGACGAGATCAAGTTGGACTGAGCCCCTCATTGAACCATTCAT
Source organism: Malacoctenus gilli (assembly GCA_032164315.1). Classification (NCBI taxonomy): domain Eukaryota; kingdom Metazoa; phylum Chordata; class Actinopteri; order Blenniiformes; family Labrisomidae; genus Malacoctenus; species Malacoctenus gilli. Next base: position 9,231,509 of record JASSRZ010000086.1, on the reverse strand, counting down.
TGATATCAGAGGACCTTTTCCCCCTGCTGGAATAAAGGCACATTTTCAAATGCCGAACATTTTCAAGTCTGTCTCACTTGGAGGGGGAAAAAAATCAATCAAGAAGGTGGTTTGTGAATAAAATAGACACTCAATCTTGCAGTTTTGATTTATGATACCTGATATGAAACGTGTCCAGGATTTTAATAAAAGCTTGTGAACTTGTTGATGATTGATGGTGCTTTATAGTTTGATTGTGACAAAGTTCTGCAGTAAAATTGCTGCCATCATCAGATTTTGTTTACAGCAGTTTTTAGTGTTTGCTCTCTCACTTTTTTTTTCTTTTTATGCGCCCCGTTTTATTCACAGCGCCCTCTTTTTGAGATGGCTCGCTTATCTCGGGAGAATCAGTTGGAACAAGACGTTGACTCCCACTGGTGTGCTATCACAGATCGGGGCTCTGATCCGAAGTGTCTGACCCAATGAACTGAGATGAAATGCTTTGTCATCGTCCATTTAATCACGCAGACGATTTGAGAGTGATCACAGAGCGAAGGCAGCGACTCAGCCGCGTCTGAACACATCAAGGTCTCCCCGAGCTCGCAGCAACTAGGCCAGCTCCACCAGAGAAGTGACAAAAGAGAAGTGGTTAAAAAAAACAACAATGAACGCAGTTAAGAGGGAGTTGGGGGGGGGGGCAGAAAAAGACCCACAAAGAGGGGAGGGTGGCGGGGAAGCTGTGACCTGTTGTGAGTATGTTTTTGTGCCTCGTGATGCTTCATGTTTTCATCTGCCTGACTGCGCTGTTGACTGTGAGACCCGGCAGGAGGGGATGAACAGGGAGGGATGGATTTGAGAGGAGCAGAGCAAAGAGGCGTGCAGCTTACAGCATGTGTGCACGCAGTGCTGCCTTCGGGGACAGTCGGAAAATGGGGGTTTTGGTCATCTGGATCCACCTGCAGCCATCAACTGGGAACACATTTATGGAGTGCAAAATTGTGACAAAATCCGATGATAAACAACAAATATAGTGTGTCTATCTATTTTTTTAAAAGAACAAAATATGGCAAGTTGAGAATAAAAACACGGAGTAGATAGACAAAACATTTTTTGAATTATTTTAGGGAAATATCAAAATAATGATCAACAGATACACTTTTGCAACATCATGTTTTATCACCTCAACAACAGCCCCCCCTCCAAAAATGACAATGTCTCAATTGTAAACAGATAGCTAAATATTCAATGTAAACAAAAATTGTGATCTGAAATAGAGTACACTTTCTACAGCTGAACTGGATTCAGCTGTAGAAAGTCACTCATACGATTAACATTCAGGTAGCGAAACAATTCATCAGAGAACTTTGGACCGATTTGCTGAAATATTAAACCACGTAGTTCAGAAATAATGGGGTTGTGTATGAAGCAATGTGCAAGCAAGATACATGTTTTAAATAGAACGACTGAAAGCTCACATCCGTGCCGATAATAATAATAATAATATAACGTTTGTATGACTGTGTGATGGCACCGTGTCAGACGGTTTGGATTACCGGGAGCAAGTGAAGGCAGCACGGAGAAAGAAAAGGCGTGAGGGAGGGCGATGACTGACAGGGGGGGAAGGGGCGGCTCAGGGGCCAGTAGATTGGATGGAGCAGGGAAACAAAACGTAATGTGTGTCAGTCAGCTGGAGACGGCGTGAAGGGAGCGCGGCGCGGGGGGCGGATGAGAGACAAGACGAGGGAGAGAGGAAGAAGAAGAAGACACAAAAGGAGGGCGAAGCGGTGTGACAACAAAAGCGCTGCCGAGACTGGAGGAGGAGAGGAAGAGGAGCGCGCGCGCGGCAAGGCTGCTCAACAAGGTGAGGAGGATGCTCTCCGATGTGCGCGCACTTACCTTTTCTCCGTCTGTCCGAAAAAACGCGCATGTCCACAAAGATGCAGACTCGACCACATGAACGCTCTTTCTGCGTTTTCTGCATCAAGCTTGAATGTAACCTGCTTTTTTTCCTAATATGTTCATTATTTATTATGAGCTTTGGGCGCTCGTGCATGAGTGTAAGCATGTGCACGCTTGGCTGAGCTCCTGGATAAGTATCACCTGGCTGTGATTGATGGCGATGGGAGAGAGAGAAGTGCCTGACAGCATGTCAGAGTTGACCCGGTATTTACCGTCGGGTGGAAATGCATCTCTGGTGGATTGAAACGGGTGGGGGGGAGCCGGAGCCGGCGAACTGGAGGGGGATCCGTGCCAGGTGACCTCCGTGAGACGCGGCTGACACGACAGGCCCGGAGCCGTGGCTTGGTCACGCTCTGCCGCAGGGCAAGACGGGCTTTGGGTTTTACCGCTTTATTGGCTTTCAGGAGGAGCGAGAGCGCCGCGGTGAAGGTCGGGCCGCGCGCACAGGTGCCGCGAAAACAAAACAGTGGAGCCTGATAAACATGCACGGGTGCTTCCGAACTCGTTCAGAAATGTGTCAGGTCCGCAAAGTGGCTCGTTTCAACCTAGGGTGTGTTTTTATGTCAGTGCGATTGATTGGTGATGCAAGGATTTTTGCAGGCAGATGATTCAACAGGCGTTCAGTCTCTGGGGTCCTTAAGCCTCAAGCAAATATTAACGTTTGGTTTTGGGAAGTCAATCAAATGACAACGTTGATGCAAAATCACCACAAAAGGACTGATAAGGGCCCATGAAACATAAACTTGACTACAATACATTCATAAATAGATGGTAAATCACAGAGAATTAAATAACTTGTAGGGACAGAAAATAACAGTGAGACCTGAAATGAGTGATTTGCACAATGGCCAAAGAGACAGGAGATTCAAGAGAGGGACACAAAATGATCAAATTATTTAAAAAATCAAACACAATATTTCTAGTTGGGTGTGAAGTGGCCACAAATATCCCCAGTGTTGGGAAAATGACACGAAATGACCATGTCACCTGTAGATAAGTATCACAAACAGCTACAAATAGACATCAACTGTCTGAAAAGTCACTTAAACATCGAACAACTTAACAACCATCTCAGATACCTGTTTTAACAGAAACAACAGGTGGGAGTGGCGGCACCCCGACTCGCCCCACCCTATTTCAGCAGTAGAAAAATAGGTGCTTCGTGAGCTGCTGACGGTCAGATGTGAGTCAGGAGACAAATCCAGAGTGCCATCAGTGGAAGTGGCGGGGCGGCTGATCCTGCGTCCCGCCGTGTCTCGGAGTGGCCGTGTGGAAGAAGGTGTTTTTCAAGAGTTGTTCTCCTTATAAGCCTCTTAAGAGCCGTCTGGCTTCCAACCTCCTCTCAGACACATTTCATTTTATGTCCAGGCTTTCGTTTATTTCTCAATTTATTTCTTCACTTTTATGGTGGGTTTTCTGGAAAAACAAACTCAGAGACGAGTCTTTCCCTCTCGGGAGCTACCAGATTATTTGCCTTCTGCTGAATGTACAGCAGGCGAGTTACCCCCCCCCCCCCAAACGGATATTGGAGTGAAATCTGTCAAAACCAAATATGTCAGATCAGCCATGTGGGTGGGCGGCATCCTGGGTGGGAGTAGATGGCCAGCATTCTCTTACACACACACACACACACACACACACACACACACACACACACACACACACACACACACACACACACACACA
>JASSRZ010000086.1:9184727-9219841 GCA_032164315.1 Malacoctenus gilli | reverse complement strand
ACACACACACACACACACACACACACACACACACACACACACACACACACACACACACACACACAGAGACACACACACACACGCATAGATTCCAGGAGTTATTGAATAATTTGACTGCTGGCTAGTCAGTTGTCTTTGGTTTGATCCGAACAGCCCTATCATTTCCACCCGGAGCTGCACTGATCTGCCTTTAAGTCGATCATTTATTACATAATGGCGGCATCTGAGCCGTCTCTGTCTGCCCCCCCCACCCCACCCACCCACCTACCTCCGGCCTACCGCCAAACACTGACAAGACAGCCCAATTACTCTGATGAAGTGATTATGTTCAGGTTATTGGCTTCCTGGGATGAGATGATTGCTGCGAAGTGACAAATGGAGCAGCGGAGTGATCAGTGCTAATGATTTCTACACGCTCTCCTAAAAGCTATTCTTTGTTTTGTGAGTAACTTTTTTCTCCAACCTGTTTAAATGTGCGACCCACACAGGCAGTGCTGTCGGCACACGACACGGTGGCTCAGAAGAAGTTCGACCCGGTGCTGCCGCCTCTGCCTGATGACGTGGATGACGACCTGGAGGAGGAGTCGGTGAAGATCGTCCGCCTGGTGAAGAACAAAGAGCCGCTGGTGAGTGTCTTCCCAGAGCTGGGGACGCCATCAAATGACTGCTCGTGGCCGCCCTCAAACACTCTTGTGCCCTGAAGTGAGACATTAAATGTTCATTCACTTTAATGGAGCCGCTTTGGGGCTTTGAAGAGCTCTTAAGTGTGAGAGGGAACTTTGGGCTTGCGGGAATCTTTCAAGCAGAGCACATAAAATTCGACTTTAACTTGTCAGAAACACCTGATGAAGTGAAGCCAGTTTCACAGCAAAACCAACACTAAAGGAGCCTAATAAAATAGCTGCAAATTATCATCTGATGAGCCGATAAAGTATGAGCCACAAAAATCAACCTGTAGATCCTGAAACAGGTTTAGAATTTCTCTTTTTCGAGCTAAGGTAATGTTGCTGCTGTTGGTGATTGATGTCGATTGTTCGGACATCGTCTCCTCCAACGAACTCTGGAAGAACATTACTTTCGTCAGTGGCACAAAATCAGACACAAATTTGAAGTCATTGCCTCGTTTTCCTCCAGGGAGCGACGATTCGGCGAGACGAGGCGACGGGGGCCGTTATCGTGGCCAGAATCATGAGGGGAGGAGCAGCCGATCGCAGTGGTGAGACCGTGGGCACGTAGTGCATGTCACTGTATGACTGTCACTGTCCCTTTGTCTTGGCAGTTGTCTGTGGAAACGCAAAGGGCAGCAATAAAGCACGATAATGAAATGACTGGACGATGTACATGATGCAAAATAATTCCGGCCCTCGACACTGAACTTTCCACCCATTGGGAGTCTCTTATCATGGCTGATACATCGACTGGGAAGTGAAGAGATTACGTTATGTAATTCAAGCCTTGAACTGTCAACAGAGATGAAATCCTTAAGATTAGTGGCCAAGAGATTGCATATTTTGAGATTACGAGCGAGGGTTGCTCCTGACTGTTGCCATGGAGATGGTATCGGCCCCCGTGCCAAATTGAAAATTGTGTTATTTATTTTTTTCTCCCGTTTTAGTTCATGTCTGACCTTCATCGACTGAAAACATTCGGCGCGCGTGGACCGTCTTTGGCTTCAATCGGCGTGTTTGTGTTGTGCAGGTCTGGTGCACGTCGGCGACGAGCTGCGGGAGGTCAACGGGAACCTGATCACCCACAAAAGGCCGGATGAAATCAGTCAGATTCTGGTGAAGACAGGAGACACTTTTTCCTCCATATCTGGTTGGACACATACTCCGATCGCTATCACCGATGCTTGATGACGACGCTCCCGTGTTGTTGTTGTTGTTGTTGTTTTCTCTCAGTCGCAGTCACAAGGATCCATCACGCTGAAAATCATCCCAGCGGTTGCAGAGGAGGACAAACTGAAGGAGAGCAGGGTGAGGACGTTTCTCTCTGCGCACATTTGCAGCTTCTTCTGACGACGGTCACTCAACTCCAAGAAGCTGAGAAAAGATTTCCATTTATAGATTTCTATTTATCAGTAGAAAAAAATCACGTTTTTAACCTTGTTCATGCGGCGTTTTCACTTACTGCATGAGCAAAATGAACAGCCAGGCTGAGCAAACAGTATGAACACAGAGGGGCTGCAATATCTGTTATCACTCTTCTTCTGAGGTGCAAAATCATTCAAAGGGGTGACATGGTGAAAATGAGGGCGAGATTTGGTTTCACAGCAGTATTTCTATATTTTAGACTCTTTATCTGCTGCGTTTTTGACTCAATAACTTGAACTTGAATTCTAAGTATTTAGTTAAAAAAAATAAGATTTTTTTTTATTTTAGTGCAGAAAAGCAGCCAATCTTCTAAAGAAATAACATGCAATAACTATGTGTTCGTCAGTTTGGACGCTAAAAAGGGAACTTGTCATTCTTCAGGTCTACCTGCGGGCGCTGTTCGACTACACGCCTTTCGAGGACAAAGCCACACCGTGCCAAGAGGCAGGGCTTCCTTTCAAGAGGGGCGATATTCTTCAGGTCGTCAGCCAGGAGGACGCCACCTGGTGGCAGGCCAAGAGAGTCGGCGACTGCAACCTGCGTGCCGCTCTCGTCCCCTCCACACAGTTTCAGGAGAGGTAAACTCCAGTGTCAGAAAGGTGTCAGCTTCTTCTTCTTTGCGTCGGCTCACCAGCCCCCTTGTTCCCCCTTCCCAGACGCCTCAGGTACAGGATGAAAGTGAGCTCCTTGCCGACACCCGTGTCTCCAAAAGCGCCGACATGTAAGCCTCACTTACCCCCACCAGCACAATCCGTCTCCTCTGACCTGCAACCACAAATGTACAAGAATATTACAGCATTTCAAACAGCATGTATCAGGGGTGAAATCTAATGTATCCAAGGAGACACAGGAAGAGAGATTATGTAAAGAGAAGAGGGGACATGAGGTTAATCTCTCCAAAAAGAAAAAAAAAACAAGACATAATCCACCGTTTCATTTTCTAATCCAATGTGAAAGTCTATTGTAATAAAATCGGGTCTTTTCTTGTATTGACTGCATTAAAGCTCAACTCCCCGACAAGCATAGTTTTCCAAAAATGTGTTTATCTTTGTGCACTTTTTGTTTCCAAAAACCCCGGAATGACTTTTTAATGCACAGAAGCAGATTAGACACAATATTTACGACAACTTTTCACGTTATCTTTGGTCGTCATGGTGACACTTTATGTCATTCCTTGCATTGCTAACTTCAGATGATCGGATGGAGAAAGGTGCGTAATCAGGCCTTTGTGGGGGGGAATGACCTCATACTCCAAGGGGGGGGGGGCACATTTCTTTGTCTTCCACGTTGTGTTTTTGTCTCCATACCACAACATCCTGAGGTGATGCGTCGCCATCCTGCTGTGTTGTCACGTCACCCAACATCAGCACCCCCTCCCCCCTCAGCTCCTCCTCACCCTCACCCTGTCTTCTCTCCCTGCTTGTCCTCCCGCAGAAGACTGTGACAGTAAGAGTGCTCTCAATGGAAAGGACATAGGTGAGGACGCGAGATCCGCTTTGTTTTTCACTGCAACATCTTGTTTTGCTCGGTCTGTGTGCAGATGGTCACGTGACCGCAAACCGTTGTTGTGTTACAGTTTGTCTGCATTGTGCTGCTTTTGTTTTTATTTGGCCAGTCGCAGGTTTTGAGGTTTAGTGACGCTTGTTTTTATTCAATGTCACGCTCTTCTTGTTTCTGGGGGTGGAGAAACTGCCAAGAACCTTTATTTTGAAGGCTCCTGCTTTTGTGTGGTGATTGAAATGTGTTTTCAGCAGTTCTTGGCATCACTGTGATGTTTTGGCAATGAAAGATGGCAATCACAGCTTTACATAAAGATGTTTTTTTAGAGCACAACATATTTAAAATACAGGCTTGCAGTCTTAAAGGAACAGAAGGGATAAAGTATGTTTTCAGTGGTCTTTTAAGGACCATCAATATTGTTATTGATGAAATCTAAAGGTTTTTTTGCAGTTTTTGACTGTTTCATTGGCGAATTACATATTTATTTGTGCACAACGAGAATAAGTTCAACAGAAATTGATGATGAATCACTTTTTTCAAGGTCACAGTTTTGATTTTGCTTCGCCACTTGAGCTTTTGGTGTTTTTGCTTTGGGTGCATCATCAGGCACACGCTTTCCATTTGAATAAACGGCACTCAGGCTTTTTTTCTCCCATACGCCGCCGGTGCTCGCAGTGTTTCCGTGGCGCCTTGTGGCCTCACGAGCGGCCTGTCGCCGCGCTACAGGCTGACCTGCGCTTCGCTGGCGTCTGATGGAGAATCAGACACGGCGTGCATGGCTTCTTCGTATGAGATTGAAGCTGGTTGAATAAATGGTCTAATGTGAGCTGTAGTTTCTCCCAAGAGTAAGGCAGCGCCTGCCTTCTGTGGCCAGGCTTTCTCATGGGACTTTTACTCAGGTACTTGTACCCATTCCTCCTGCTGTTGTTCACTGTGTCCTGTCTCGTGTGACGTTTGACCCTGACAGACTGTTTTGAGGCAGATTTTTATCAGATCGTGTTTGTTAATACATTTTTTGATGTGGACTGATCAGACTTTTGCACGTTAATCGATTTATATACGAATGGATGCCACATGCAATGACCAGTTGATAATATCCCTCCCATTTAATGCCTTCTATCACAGCGAGTCTGCGTAGGAGTCTCCGCCTCCGGAGGGACCGCCAGGCCTCACCGGGAGAAGCGCAAACTCCCGACGGCAATCAGACAGAGTTCCTGATTTATGAGGAAGTCGCACAGTACGTGGCCCGACCGGGCGACAGGCCGCGTCTCATCGTCCTGATAGGTCTGAGCAATGTGGTTTTACACCTCCATCAAAGCCAGATGTCGATGAAGCAACACTGACATCTGGCTTTGATTGCCGACAGGTTCACTGGGCGCTCGCATCTCTGAGCTCAAACAGAAGGTGATCGCTGAGAATCCTCAATTGTACGGCTTGGCTGTTCCTCGTGAGTCCCTGCAGCTTCGTGCATTCACACAATGACAAAGACATTCAGTGGAATCATATTGGGAGAAAGAAAAGCAGCACTCTGACTTTGACTGAGCCGGCACTGATTTCGAGAATCGCCTCTGCAGGATGAGTCGCTCAACAACCAGCGAAGGCTCACGCAGTTTCTCTTTTCTCTCTCTCCGCCCTCCTGCTGGTTCTTTTTGAACATGTGGCCTGCAGACACCACTCGAGCCAGGAAGACCCACGAGAGAGAAGGCGTGGAGTACCACTTCATCAGCAAAGCAGCTTTTGAGGCCGACATCCAGAATGGCAAGTGAGTACCGAATGTAACCGAATGTAAGAGCTCCCAGAGCAGTTTGACTCTTGAAAGACAGAAGCAAGTCGAAATATTTAGCTTTAAAGAAGCTTCACTCTAACTTCCTTTTTGCTTTTTGTTTCAGGTTCATTGAATTTGGGGAGTATAAAGAGAATCTGTACGGTACCAGTTTAGAGTCCATTCACAGAATTCTGAATCAAAATAAGATCTGTCTGGTGGACGTGCAGCCAGAGGTCAGTATTGAGTAAAAGGATTCACTTTATGCTTTTGAAGCCTCAATTTATATTGAAGCTCTACACAGAGACGCCACATTGTCGCTGTCTGATTTATGCATTCCTCCGCCACACGCAGGCGCTGAAGACACTGCGGTGCGCTGAGCTGAAACCCTACGTCATCTTTGTGAGGACTCGCATCCCCGAGAACCAGAGGAAACAGTTCGGCTCTTCTTCGTCACTCAGCGTAGGGATCACAGTGAGTTACAGACCAACCACGTGCAGGACATCTGGTACACACTCTCGAAAGGCTGCTACCTTTCATGAATTGCCAGTAAAAAAAATGAATTCAAAAAAGTACGTTACTGCTTCGACACCCTGTTTCCCCACCTGTGTCTTTCCCCATTAGGAGGATGACCTACAGGAGATGAAGCAGTCTGCAGAGCGCATTGATGAGAGCTACGGCCACTGGGTGGACTTTGTCCTGGTGAAGGAGGACCCCGTCAGTGCCTTAGCAGAGCTCCAGGTGGTGCTGGAGAGAGTGCAGCTGGAGCCACAGTGGGTGCCTGTGTGCTGGTTACGGCGCTAACCAGCTGCACTCGACTGCTTCCCAACACGCAGTGGTTTGCGTACGATTAAACCGTGAGGTCCCTACGAGGGGGGGATTCCGTGTTTCCTGCCATCTAACCATTCCACCATCACGGGTTTGTGAAGAGAACATCTGCAGTGATGGAAAGCTTCCTCATTGTCTGACCACTAAACGAGTCTGTCGTAGATTTGTCAGCAAAAAAGAGAAAAGCGACTTTGCTCGTCATCCAGGTCCAGTTCTGGTGTACATACTGTATATCTCAATAGGACAGTGACAGTGTAACAGCTGGGAGGGACAGATGTGGAGTACGAGCATGCAGGAACGATGTAAACTCCTCATGTAATAATAGCAGCTATGATGTGAAGTGCCATAATGACAATGTTGAATTTACATCAGTGTAAATGAATAAACCTGCAGAAAATCTGCGAATGCTGAAGCCTGTGGTGGAACTGGGTTTATCTGGAAGTGTTCTTACCCGCAACAAAAGCCACCCAAACAAATAAAAGTCACGTTTTTAATGGGAAAACTCATTTACTCGCCGACCAAGACACGTGAAACAATTACAAACCATAAACAAAAGAAGGAAAATATACATATATGTGAGTGTGTCGTATTCAAGAGTAGACGAGGCCTTTCACTTCCACAGCTTCTTGATAGACATGTTCTTCTCGCTGTCTTTTTGCATCACCTGGTAAAGACATCAAGGAAAAAACAGTCAACCAGTGCTGGTACAAACTTTTACTGCAGAAATATGGAACTGAAAAGCTCCAAGGAATGGGTGGGGGACAGATGACATGTTACACTGACCTTTGCCACGGCCATTTCAAAGTCCTCCTGAGTGACGTGAACCCTCCTTTCTCGCAGAGCGTACATCCCTGCCTCTGTGCAAACACCCTGAAATACAACAAGACACATTGTTGACTCGATTCATTCTTTCAACGCTGCATCAGTTCAGTGGCTCGGTTCTCACCTTGACCTCGGCACCAGAGGCTCCCGGCATGAGCTCTGCAATCTTCCTCAGGTTGATGCCACGCGTCAGATTCATCTTCCTCGAGTGAATCTTCAGGATGTCCAGACGAGCCTGTTCAGACAGACAGAAGATTGTTGTTTTATGACAAAACGCCGGCAGCAGGAGCTTTAAAAACTGACATCTATGATGTAAAAATGGCCGACCTCTTCATTAGGAGGGGGGAACTCAATTTTCCTGTCGATTCTGCCGGGTCTGAGCAGAGCCGAGTCCAAGATATCGATACGGTTCGTGGCCATAATGACCTGCAGAGTACAGACAAATACAATGAGAACGTCCTTGAAAAATGAATCCGTTCGGGAAAAAAATCAGAGAGTTTAAGGCTAAAAAAAATTAAAATTTTATGAAGAAAATGTCATTTTGGGCTTTAAGACTTAAAATAAAAAATAAAAAAAAAACAGGCAATTTAAAGCTAGAAAACTAAAATTAGATAAAGAAAATGGCATTTTTGGGGGATTTCACATCATAAAATTGGAAAAAAAAACAAACAGCCAGTTTAAGGCTAAAAATCTAAATTTTATGAAGAGTATATACTTTGGGGGATTTTACAATAAAAAAAAAAAAAAATCAGGCAGTTTAAAGTTCTAAACTAAAATTAGATAAAGAAAATGGCATATTATGGGAGGGTTTTATGTCATAAAATTGAAGAAAAATCAGGCAGTTTAAGGCTAAAAAAAAATGAAAATTTTATGAAAAAAATGTCCTGTTTTGGGGGGGTTTATGCAAAAATTGAGACGATTTGGGCAGTTTAAGGCTAAAAACTGGAATTTAAATGAAGAAAATGACATTTTGGGGGATTTCCTGTCATAAAATTGAAAAAAAAAAATCAGGCAGTTTAAGGCTGAAAAAACGTTTTATGAAGAAAATATATTTTGGGAGGGTTTTACGTCATAAAATTGAAGAAAAATCAGGCAGTTTAAGGCTAAAAAAATGAAAATTTTATGAAAAAAAAGTCATATTTTGGGGGGTTTTATGCACAAATTGAGAAGATCCGGGCAGTTTAAGGCTAAGAACTGGAATTTAAATGAAGAAAATGACATATTTTGGGGGGGTTTCATGTCATAAAATTGAAGAAAAAAAAGGGTAGTTTAAAGCTAAAAACCCCTCAAATTAGATACAGAAAATGACATTTTTTGAGGGGTTTTACGTAAAAAAAAAATTAAGATTCAGGCCGTTTAAGGCTAAAAACAGAAATTTAAATGAAGAAAATTTCACATTTTTTAAGGTTTTTACAATAAAAAAAATGGAGAAAAAAATTAGGCAGTTTAAAGATTAAAAAAATTGGAAATTTTATGAAGAAAATGACCTATTTTGGCAGTTTAAGGCTAAAAACTGAAAGTTAAGAAAATTTCATTTTTTTGAGGTTTTTAATGGGGGAAAAAATATGAAATTTTTTTTAGGTTGAAAAATTGAAAAAATCATCTAATATTGTGGTTTTCGCCTTGAACTGTCAAAAAATTTTCAAATAAATAATTTACAGATTTTAGTGTCTGTTTGTAATTGCTGATTATGTTAATTAATGGCCGGGTGTTTTGTGCACTTTCATTTTAAGTAGAGAGAATCACATTTTGCTCTTTGAGTCGAGCAGTCGAGGGGGTGTAATTTTCAGAACATAACCGGTCCAATTGAGTTAGAGCCGGTATCGGCACTGACACAGCTGTCATATAAGGGTTAAAAGATGCTCTTTTGATCATAATTCAGCAACATAAAACATATCACTGTGTGTGTGAGGTACCTTAATGTTCTTAGTTGCCTCGAATCCATCCAGCTGATTCAACAGCTCCAACATGGTCCTTTGCACCTCACTGTCGCCCCCCGAGCCGCCCTCCAGGCGAGACGAGCCAATGGAGTCGATCTCGTCCATGAAGATGATGGAGGGAGCGTGCTCTCTTGCCATGACAAAGAGCTCACGCACCATACGAGCACCTGACCAGGAAGTAATTGAAGTTTTAAAAACAGGTGCCGGGGGAAAGAAATGTACTTTGTGAAAGATGAGTCTAACTAAAGGGTCTGGTGAAAGAAAACTCACCCTCTCCAATGAATTTCTGGACCAGCTCAGACCCTGACACTCTAATGAAGGTACAATCAGTATGGTGGGCAACAGCTCGTGCAAGCAGGGTCTTCCCAGTGCCTGGAGGTCCATAGAGCAGCACACCCTGCAAGCATGAAGCGTCACAAAACTCAGAATGCTAGAATTTCTAACAAATAAATAGTTACTATGGCAATGCCACGATGTCAATTTGACATTTAAACTAAGAACCAGTTTGCTTCATGTCACAATGACATGATACGGATTGTAAAAATGGAACCATAATTACGACAAATGGTTGCTAAAAGAGAGATAAAAGTGCTTCTTCAGCTCTGCCTACAATGACGTACCTTCGGCTGTGCAATGCCTAAAGCCTCAAACAGCTCTGGGTGCTTGACAGGCAGCTCAATCACTTCCTTGATTTCCTTAATCTGCTTGTCCAGACCACCGATCATCTCATAGGTAGAGTCGGGCACCTTCTCCACCATCATGAGGGAAACCAGAGGGTCCACCTTGTTGGGAAGGATCTTGTGCAGGGTGTAGCTGTCGTTGCGCAGAGCCACGCGGCAATTTGGAGTCACCTAGTACAGAAAAGTTTTGGGAACTTTTGTCATTATGTCCTTCTTACAAGAGAAAGTAGTTTTTTTCAAGGATTTGAATGTTTTAACTTCCATCACCAGCAGATTAACTGGAATGATCACTCACATCATTGATGTCGATGTTCTTGTCCACATCTACGACAAACTTTCCTTCTGGGTGCACCTGAAAAAGATGAGAAGGTATTTAATGAAGCAGTCATATTGTCAATGAAACAAAAGAGGCCCCAACAATCCATAGTAACCACAAACCTTGACCAGCACTTTCTTTTTGTCCATAACTCGGACGACTTCGCCTACATAGGATCCTTGTTCCTGTAGTAACTGCAACTCCTCACGAAGGAGGCGCACTGCAGAAAAAGCAATAGAACAACAATCATTCTCTACTCGAAATCCCAGTAACTTCCTTATAATGTCTCACCAAATTGTTTGAACTCACAGTTTTAAACACACTAAAACCAACATTGAAAAGGTACCTTTAGCATTGAGCTCATTCCTCTGTGCCTGCAGACGTCTGAGGTTCTGACTCTTATCGTTCACGGTCAGCTGCAGTGAAAAAACAAAAGGAAGAGGTTGAAGCACTGACAGAAGGAAAAGCAAAGCAACTACGACTTACAGCTGCACAAAAAAAAAAAATCAATTGCTTACTTGTAATTCTTCAATCTTGGACAAGTAGTATTGCCGAAGGCCTGAACCACCTTTACTTTCTCCCATCTCCATCTGATTGAGGGAAACAACAACCAATGGGAACATTGTTGAGAAAACAACACTCCTTTATTCTTATCACTTTTCTTGTGGTGGAAGAAAAATGAAGTTCAGCACACAGAACCCTCAGCTGGGTTTCAACCCAGAACTTTCTTGTTGTAAAGTGAGAGCATTTCCAACTAAATCACTGAAGGTTTATTCGTGTTGAATGTGATATTCTCACAAGTTTAAAGAGTCGAAACTGTCTTAAGACTCGTCAGAATACAAGTATGGAGTGTCGGGATATCATGGAAGTCTACACATTGGATAGCAGCGACGTCAATAATTCTACAGTGAAAAACGCTAACTCACGAAGGCCACGTTCGACATGTCCACCTTTGTGTTTCATATCTAAAGGGCGAAAAGAACAACTTTGGGTAAGCCGATATTGTTATGACCAATAAAAAAAAACCATTTAAATAACTCCTGATCTAATTTGACATCTTTTGTGGGGCTAACCCCACAAACGAGCTTCGTGTCATTCTCGTATTAAATCGTCTTTATCTGTTCAAGATGTTCGAATTTAGTCATTTTACCGCAAAGCAAAAATAAATGCGAACGTGTCAGAGACTCTCCTCGCGAATATAAGTATTAAAAGGTTCCTGATTCATCTTAGCCGCGGTTAGCTTGCTAGCTTACTTAGCTACAATGAGACAGCAAACCGGCGGCACATTCATTGTTTTGAATAAAGTGACGTTTCAATTTTTGAAGTCCAGCCGCTCAACCGATAAAACAGAGCTCTGCTAAGATGAAGCGATTGCAAATAAAGAGTAACATTGTAGTTTGAAGGATAATCTTTCGATAAAACAGAGCAACACAACAAAAATTACACCTACATGGTCAATCCCGTCCACCTCCATCTTGGAATTTCAGCATCCGCTTTGCCACCGCACTACTTCCGACTTCTTCTTCGTGGATTTTGAATCTGTGCACATTGGTAGCGTCATCTACAGGGAGCACTGAAATACAACAATTAGTCGGTAAACACCCATTATTTCCTAAAAAGTATGTTGTTTACCAAGGATATTACGTATTTGCTTCACAGTTTAGCGTATAAACCTTTAAAAGACTGGCCTTGTAGACAGATTTCGTCTGTCTAGTTCAGTTTATATCTAAATAGCAAAAATCACAAAGTGATTCAAAATACCACAAATACCTCAACGCACTGAACACACAGAAATCCATCCAGAGACTCAGCCACTTGGCCGGCTGCTGCTGCTCTGAGATCAGTGCGCTGCGACACGGAGGCCGATGCTCCGCACAGAATGGCCAATGTTGTGCTTCAACTGTTACATTTGGTTGATTTTCTGTCTTGAAATTGTGACACATAAACTGAAACTAAACTTTTGAAGTTGATTTGTTATGTTCCGTTATATGAGGAGCGGTTCACAGGCCTGAACTCTCGGAGTAAAACCAGATAAACCTGTTGAAATGCCTGCTGTCTGCTCACCTGAGCTCTGCAACCAGCCTCAACATGCATACTCACAGGCAATGCATACTCAGCTACAACAGCATAAACCAGGCAAAGCTGGATTCACCATTTGGAACCAAGTTTTGTGATTTGAAGAAATACACGGGGAAAACCTTTTGGAAGTATATTTATTGTAAAAATTCTCAGAATGTGTAAAAGATAAAGACTTTTGATTAATACTCACCATGCAAACATTTTATAAAAAGACCAAAAAAATTTAATTTCTCGATTTCTAAGAGCACATTTTGGCACAGCGATATCTGTGAACAAGGAATGTTTCTAAGAACTTCACAACACATTCATTAACAAAAGCATTTCACGACATGTTTTCAGCGATTTGGAGCATCGTTCTCTCAAACAGCCGTCGAGGATCTGCTGAAGACCTTCCGTCAGATAGATTTGCCACTGGACATTTCCCTGGCTTCAAAACAATTCAAAACAAAACACCACGACGAGTAAAAACTGCAATGTAAACATTCAAGAAGCAAAATTAAAGAAGAGCTGCTGAACAGAGGACTCCAATCGTTCCTTTGAGCACATATTTCATTGTAAATTACCATACCAGAAAAAGCACCTGAACGTGTAAAATGAGTGCTGACATAACAAACGCTTTATCACTAGCTTATATCCACCCCATAATACATTTATTCCTCCAGGTTCAAGAACAGAATCCCGAAACGCACTCTTTCAAGAAGAATTTGACAAGAAAAACAAAAAAATCACTATCTATACCTCCCACTCATTGCTGGCAGGCATCAGGCACCGTGACTTTGAAGATTATGGCTTTAAATGTGAATGTTAACACACACCCTTTCAACACAGCATGCAATATGGTGTTAAAGCAAACCCTGAACAGCACCAGTGCTTTAACAGTTTCAAACGATCTTGTACCACGAGAGGGAAAAAAAACACATATTGCAAAAAACAACAACCCCGCAGACATACAAAAGGCTCAATGCATTAAAGGCAATTTTTAAGACATTACTTTGGTCCCACTTTGTCGGTGAGGATGGCTTGGACAGAATTTTAAGCTGCAACTTTCCAGGTTGATTCCAGTTTGAACTGAGTTTACATGAACATTTAATGGATTCTTCTCAGTGAATTGAAGGTTTAGGTGAGTCGGATGCCCAAAACTTGCTCCAACTCTTGTCTCCGCTGCTGCACCTGTGAGAAAAAAGGGGAAAAAAAGCTCAGAAAATGAAAATCTATGTTGTTAAAGACCCTCTCATTCAAGAATGTTCAGAGGGAAGCACTTACTTTGGAGTAAATGTATCTGCCCACTGCCTCTGAGACCCAGGGGGCTTGGTAGAATTCAGTCCTCCTCTCCTCCTCTGGGTTTCCTGTCACATCTGTCATCAGCTGATGAAACAAACAACATTACGACTCAACAGGGCAAATCTTCATTACTTTTATGGCATCTAAATCTTCATGAACTACAAGCACTCTTGAGCACAAGGTTGTTGATGCAGTTTGATGCCGCTTTTACCTTCAGATCTCTGCTCTGAGATTTCAGCCAGTCCTGAATGAACTCCTGGGGTTTGTTGCTGAAGCTCAGCATGAAGTCCCTCTCAGTCTTCAGCTGGTTGATGTACTCGATGGTTTCATGAATCTGTAGTGGAAAAAAAAACAGGAGCACATTTGAACGGTCAATTTGGGAAACTTGACCTTTTTTTCCTCATTTTTTCTTCATGGGGAAAAAACTGTTTTTGTGACAAGTGAACCCTCACCTTCATCTCCAGGGCTGCAATTTCCTGCTGGTTGGTGGTGGAGGACAGGAAGCTGTTCATTTGTCCCTTCAGTGGGTCGTCCACCTCCACGTCGATGTCATAGCACGCGGTCTTCTTCTGATCAGTGGGGTCCACGCTGCTCAGCAGAGACACCCAAGAATACAAGTTGGACTGTTACTGAAGAGGAAGAGGGCTCGCACACAAGTCACACACAAGCAGACTTGTAATGAGGACAAATTTGACAATTCGTACAGAGAGACAAAGAAAAATCCCCAAGAGCTCAACAGTGAAAGCAGAACATTACACTTCCCTTACCTAATCATGTGATTGATGATAATGGGGTCAGGGTGCTGCAGGAGACCCGCCAGTTTCATAGGAATCTCAGAGAATCTCATGCGCGGACAGCCAAAGATCTGCAAAGCGTTCGGGTCAACGCAAAAAAAGAGTCAGAGTTCTCAAATCAGCTGAAAAGTTGAAGTACCCAAGAACAAATGTGGTTACATTCAAACACCCACATTTGTCACTGATCAGCAAGAAAGGTCTCACCCCAAAACTGCCCAAATTACCTGTCTGAAGTAGCGGTTGCAGTTGATGTACTCCTTCTCGTGGCTGTCCTGCAGCTTGTTGTTCTTGATGTACAGCCAGAGAGCTTGCATGATGCTGGCCCGGGTCTGCGTGTGCACACCCAGCAGACGAGCCAAGCGAGGGTCCAGTTTGTATTGAGGAGGCTGACGGGAAATAGAGAAGCAACAAGTCCAGATCACAGCTGGCGGAGAACTGGGAGCAGGTTTAAATGGTCACAGAACTAAGACGCTGAGGGGGGGGTACCTGGTGGTCAAGCATGAGCAGGAGGGTGCATTTAACATTCACGTCCCCAGGCCTCTTGACCTGGAAGCCGTCCGTCTCCTGAGTGGTGGGCATCCGGTGCCACTGAGAGACACGCAAGTGAAAAAGTGATTTAGGAAGTTAACACAACCTGATACCAGTCGATTCCAGACAATTCTGGGGCTAAAGCCGATTACACAGCTCAGTAACATGACGGTAAATATTTTCTGATGACATTTCCTTTATGCCTTTTGAGTACAGCAATCTTTATATATCTATTGAAACGCTGAGGTGTTCCGTTGGCCTTGTGATGATGCCAAAACTGATTTTAAAGCAGCTTATTCAAAAACAAATAGAAAGTCTCTCTGGTTTTGTCGAAATAACTTCACATGTGGCTGCATGAGTCCATCTGGACTGCTGAACTAAAGCCAATCTCCTTGGACGTCAGTGCGAATGAGGCCACAATCTTCTGGGATGATTTCATCTCAGGGTTCTGTCATTATGTCATACCTCTACTAAGTGATTATCAGGTCCGTAGAGCTCTTTGTCAAGCTCGATCACGAGGCTTTTGAAGAAAGATGAGAACTTCCTCTTCTGCTTGCCAGGCTGAGGAAACAGGGAGAGAGTGTGAGAACAAAAAAAAAAACTTGGGATTCAAAACCGCGGCCTGTGTTTTCTCATGGTGCTGTGTCGGTCTGCAGCTGCATTGTTTAGCTCTGACCACATTGGGGGGTTGGTGAAGCACAAAAACTGCAGACGAGAACAAGCTGGAGCACCCCCGCCCTCTCTTGAGCGCTGTCAAAGTCTGTTTGCTCAACATGACCCCTTTCACTCCTTCCCTTTTCTTTTTTGTTACGTACTGCAGCACTCCTACGCAGGCCCGAACCAATGAGCCAGAAGAGAAAAATTAACCCAAGGAAGAAAAAAAAAGAAGTCCTTCATGTGGCCCCAGATGACACAATGAGTTGGGCTGGGATTGATGGAGGGAGGGGAGGCATGTCAGCTCGCGGTATGCAACGGCCGGTGGTTTCAATTCCATGTTTCGAACGAGAACACGAGCTCGTGTGTTCGCGGAAGAATGAGGGAGAGCGGTAAACACACATCTGGCTGCGTGGTCTGAGCCAAGGACACGGGCCAAGTGAAGTTTTTAGAGACGGAAAACAGCCGATGGAAATGCACGAGAGTCCCCCCACACTGAGACAATACATGCTATGCTCACCTCCTCCAGGAGTTTGCCCTCCACTCTCAGCTCCCAGGAGGACACCTTCTCCGACTCCTCGCCCTCGGGCTTGCTGGGGGTGTACGTGTTGGAAATGTAGATCCTGAGCTTGCGCTTTTGCTGTGTCACACGGGAGAGCAAGCAAATACATCAAGTTCAGTCCAAACAATGTGATCTGAACGCACGTTCATGTTTACCAGAACAGTAACCCTGAAAATCCCTCCTCCTTGTATTTTCACTGTATAATTTCCTCCCAATTTAAGTTTACACTGTAAATATTAGCTTCTGCATAACAGCGAACTTGCTACGTATTCTTCCCAACTCAAATCACAGCTGTGTCAAATTACTGCTAATGAAAACCAATCATTTTCCAATGCTACAGTTTACACGCACTCACTTTTATTGTGAAATCGTCAAATCAAAAGCAAAAAGCTTGAAAGCGAGGTTGGTTCGAGATGCAACGGTTTGTTATGCGAGCACTAGTCAAACATGACAGATGTTGATTTTGGTCTTTTTAAGCCAGTCAAAGGGACGAGGCAGTTGAAACAGTAAAGCAGACAAACTTTAGCACGGTAACAGGAGTCAGCGTGCAAATGAGATCACAGTTTACTGACATCTCTGATAAAAAAAACACCCAAAAAACAAGTGAAATTGTTTGGTTACAGTTGAAACAAGCACCAGATAAATGTGTCCCAGAGTTTCTGCACCCACACGTTTCATTTGTGACAAAGAAACTCTTCAAATAACCTCAGAGAAAACACATTGCCATCCTCAAAGCACCAAAGAGGAGATACCATAATGGGTTTCTTTATGGCTTCCTGGATCTCCATACGTTTCCGTGCGATGGTCTGATCGAGCTTCCTCTCAAAGGCCAGGAGGTCCATGTAGGCCTGAGACTCCGGGACCAGGTCTCGGATCTGCAAACGAGACGGTGAGATGACCGAGGGTGTCGAGCCAAGTACAACTCAAAGTTTTGTCATGATTCATCGAGGTCAGCTCACCCTCTGTGGCAGAACCTTGTCCGCCATCTTGCGTCTTTTTGCCCTGAAAAGTCCGACGAGAGATCATTTTTCAAAGCCATCATTGGCAACATAAACTACAATCTCTATGTTGTGTCTCCGAAATCAGCATTTGTACTTTCGAGGCAGAAGTTGCGAGGCTCTGGACGCACATGATACGAGATTAACTGAAAGACCCCATTCACTTCATCTAATTATCAACTATTTGGGGAAAACATCACAGTGCGATAACACAATCATGGCCAGTGTAATCCCTCTACAAAAGACCCTGAAATCTGGCCTCAGGTTTCCACTTATCATTGCTTCTGACTTCATAAAAGCCATTTTGTTTCCCCGAATTGAATTACACCGTTCCCCCGCATCGTGACTAAACGCCATTCCCAGAGTTCTTTAATGATAATTTCCGAGGGTGCTTGGTGCGCCGCGGCTCACAAATCCTCAAACAATGAGTATTTTGTTGCGATATGAACCTCAGGACGCAACTGTGGATCAAAGTAGAAATGTTATGGCTTGCTACATTTATAGACATGGCGTCGCTGAGTAGTCTGATGTCAAAAATATCCCCCTCTAGTCGGCTGCTTTCAAAGAAAAGGCAAGTCATGAGATGCAGCAGCTAACCATGTGTGTGTGTGTGTCTGTTTGTGTGTGTGTGTTTGTGGAGGAGCGCTGCACAAAAAGAGCAAAGTGAGAACAAGTCCTGACTGAACATAAATCTGTGATAACATAAATGAAATAAAACAGTGAAACCACTAAAATCACCACTGAATCGACTTCAATGATCATAAAATGATTATTACACTATTTTTATTTGGATCCTTTTGGCTATAAACTAGGGAATATTATTACACCTAGAAAGATGTTGTGTTGAATCCAGGAGTTGCGAGTTTGTACTTCCAGAGATGCCCCCCACCCCCACCCCCACAAACACATGCACAAAAACAACCCAAAATCCTGAAACAATAAACACACACAAATGATTCAGAATAACTGTTCTCTGGCTCTCACCCCCCCCCCCCCCTTCTTTGTTGGCTGTTCTAAAATCGTCTGTCTCCCTCCCTCCCTTCTGCTCCCCCACACACAAACACTTCCCCCTCATTTACCCTCGTCGGAGGCCCCCCATCGCCTCATGCTGCTGTTGATGCTGCTGATGGAGGAACCGCTTCCTGGAGGCGTCCATCCCCGGAGGACCCATCCCTGGCCTCATGGGAATGCTCCCTACACCATAGGAGGGTCCTGGCAGCTGACCCCCCATCGACCCCATGGGGCCCCCAACTCTGCCGAGTGGCATCCCTGGGCGCTGGAAAGGAGGAGGGAAGCTGGAGCTGAGGCGTTGTGTTCAGGAGAACAGTGAATTTCAACAACACTTTAGGCCAAACCGTCACACTGATATGATCGAGCTGAAGCAGTGTAGACTTGTTATGTTTAGAGTATATTTTAAAACTATGCAGCGCCATCACATGTTTTATCTTGCAACATAAATTGGGATCCAAGTTATGAGCATTAAAAAAATGCAGGGAAGACTTGAGGTTTCATCCTTGAAACTGTGGCACTATTCATGGTGATATTTCAGATGTTGAGAAACTGATCTTAGTTTGCAACTTTAAAAACGTGGTAACACTGTAACTAAGTAGGTTCAGCTTAAAACACAGCTCGCTTTAATGAAAGAAAACCACATATCTGTGTGTCTGTGTCTCTAATTGACAAAGGGGAGGCGGCGATAATGAGGCATGTTAAACTGGGTGCCCTCTGCGCTGCAGATGGCGGTGAAACTGGGATAATGTATGCGGGCTCACCTCCGGGCAGATGGTGCTGATGATAAACTCACTTTTGTTTTCACGCTAACTGACAGCAGGCTCGGGGCGGCCACGTGACGACCGACCCCCCTTTCACACTCGCACAAAACATCGATCTGATCTGAA
This sequence comes from Malacoctenus gilli, assembly GCA_032164315.1. NCBI lineage: Eukaryota > Metazoa > Chordata > Actinopteri > Blenniiformes > Labrisomidae > Malacoctenus > Malacoctenus gilli. The sequence continues at coordinate 9,201,106 of JASSRZ010000086.1, read as the reverse complement.
AGTTTTAAGGAGTCCTCCGATCGATCTGAAAGGTGATCCGAGATCATACAGGATCCGACCGTGAACGAGGAGTTCACCGATGATTAATGGCGCTCTGACAGCCAATTTTCTAAAGGCGGAAGTAGTGTCCACGTTTGAACCCTTTGAGAACAAAACGGTTAAACGGCATAACTGAAAGATAACAATTAATTTTAAATTAGATTGTTTTACTTGAAACGGTTTGCCGCTTCAAAATCATTAATTTTCACCCGAACATTGAGATAAAGCGAGTCTCTAACCTTTCACTGCGTGTTTTTATGGGTTTTTCGTCAAACTAAGCAGAAGGCTTACCTGGGGGTACTGCGGGACGCTGCCCATGCCCCGGGGGTACCCTGCAGGGGGCTGCGGCATCCCGGGCATCCTCATGCCCGAAACATGCCCAACACTCATCGGGTTGGGGCTGGGGTTCATCGGGGGACCGGTGAAGCCTCTCGATGCCATCTCCTGCATCCACAAGTGGTTCCAAGTCTGTTCAAACTGACGACAAACGTCGCTCCGAATCAAGCCCCGCCGAGTGTCGGTCACAGAGAGCGCGAGAGAGAGCGAGCGAAAAGGTCCGGCAGCGGGTGTGTGGGGGAAACGGAGGTCTGGATCAGGTTTGACAGCAAGCACACTGTCAACAAAGAGCTACAGCTAATGTTAGCTCCGTCCTAACGAAGCAAGTTCCGGTGTTTGCTTCTGCCCAGTAACTACGGCTGTCATCCTCCTCCCTGCGTTTCACGGCTCACCGCCACCGAGCGACTGCTCCTCCGCAGCGAAGCGGGAGAAAAATCATGACAGCGGGAGACTTAGCGAAAAAAAAGAGACCGAGACTCAAAATTAGGAGTCTGAGAAAACAACAAGTAGTCCTACAACGCCCCCAAGACCCCAGTATAATGCAATACGGCGTGATGCCTTCACTGGTATCTGTAAATATGGCCCTCATAAATTCGGTGTATTTGTGTAGTCTTCACCAACACTGACAACTTTATTTTTAAACGTGTAAAGCCTGTTTTGACGCATCAGACAAAAAAAAAAAAGATGGAACGAAGAAGGCATTACGCAAAAGATCCCAGCCAAAAAATCTGGAAATTGGTTCTATGTGCTGTATTATGGGAAGTGTTCATTGTGTGGTTGTTTAGCACTCTGGTCCCACAGTGAGAAGTTTCCAGATTTGTGCCCAGGTCGAGCCTTCGTGAGTCTGCATGATCTCCCTGTGGACCCCCCCCCCCCCACACACACACACACACACACAATCCATCTGAAGAAAAATGATAACTGAAATATACAGATCTGCCTTAAAATTTGTCAGCGGAAAAAAAAAGCTCTACAAGAGTTGCAAGGCCAACATATAGACAAGGCTATCCTTTAAAAATAAACAGAAACAACGTTCATAGATGCTTTATATCTCAGGATTTGTATGAATCTTTGTAGCTCATGCTCACACACAGATGAGCCCTTAAAGCTTCAAAGTTTCACTTTGGATTTTATGTTGTGAGCTTTGCTACGTTTTCACTTTTGAAACAGAGTGATGGACCTGGCATCAGAACTGAAACATATGAACCTTTTCCAGTGTGACGGTGACAAGACACAGCTTTTAAAATGTCAACAGCATCCCCTGTTGGCCAGTCCATCCCTTCTGCATTTTTTAACCATCGAAAACGAGAGTTAAAATCACCACATAACAACGCCGCAGGTAACAAATCATTTATTATGCTAGACAGATGAAACAAACTGAGCCATGATAGCAGCAATTCAACTATTAGAATATTTACACTATCACATCACACCAAGGACATATGCGACCCTTTACAATGTAAACACATGATACGAAGACATGTTTGAATTCTAGAAAACAAGCTGATCTATCCACCAAAAAAATGAAACAAAAAGAAACCTGCTTCCTGTAGCAGAAACCTGCTTGCACGGTTCGGAATCCGATTACCGGACATATCGACACAGGTTTCCACAGGTGAATGAGTTGCTTGTGTCGTATTTCAGGAGAACTGAGCCTGACGTGAATGTGAACATAAAGACAAACCATTAGCAACGATTGTCTTTGACATTATTTTTTTTTTCAAAAGAAAAATCCTAAAATGTTGAGGAATAACATGGATTCAATTAACACTTGATTTCTTTTTCTGTACTCCAGAAAACATAGTCAGTCAGTCGTCCCACAGCTGCCTCTGCTCAGCCGCTCAATGAATTACTTGAGAATCTGCCGCTGTGCAGTGAAGTCGTATCGCCACCATCTTTGACTGGAAATGACTAAACAGAAGAAAAAGTGTCGATACGATGATTCTGTGAACGAAACTAAATCTGTCAAGTATACAGTGTGAGTTCTGGACTGCTTCTGCAGAGCAGCAAACACCACAAATGTCACCTATAACATCGACGTTGATTTCACAACAGAAAGAGCAGAGGGTGAAGTGTTGGTCTTCCACTGAGAGCGCGCCGGCCCGTGCACGTTCGCCTGCGGCGCGTTCAGAATGCGTTTCTGGGCCGAGTGCATCACTGGGAGAACGCCTCGTCTTTCATCAGCATGCGTGGGCTCTCCTGGTTGTCCATGCGACGCCTGGGACCCATCATGCCTGCGGGCACAAACGGAAGGACAAGTCATTGGATCAGATTTGTCATTGCTGCTCGTTTCATCATTGTGCAGTTCCCCAATTTCAAACCACTCAATGCTTCCTCAACATGTGTGCGAGTTTGGCCCTCCCACTCTTTAGAATGAAGGTTTCTCTGCAGACCAACATGCAAAAGGGTCAAAAGTGCCCTTAAAATAGCTTGAACTTATAGGTCAGGTGTAAGTTGCAGTTGCCAGAAATTCCTGTGGTCAGTTACAGTCACTCAACACACTGACAGTGACTCCATGGCCTCCTGAAACCTACAGTATTTCTAGACAATACTTGCTATGTGATTTGCCCCATCAGGACAAGTATTTAGTCGAAATTGTGCAGGAGGGACAAATATTTGTTCCAGTTTGTTTCGCTGAAGGCAGGAGGTGCAGATTGTTTTTTGGTTTTTGAGTATTTTCAAATAAAAAGAAAACATTATTCAAACATCTGTATCGGCTCCCACTTACTGCTCTTATGCTTGAATGATTTGGATCTTCTTGGTGAGTTTGGATTCTGATGTAGTTAGGAGAAAAAACAACACATTTTTGTGTGAAACTGACAAACCAAGAAAACCACATGTACAAAATATCCTCTAAAATGATGAATTGACGCCATTAAAAAGATAAAAACAAACCTTATCAGATTTCCTTTTCTTGGCTGGAAAAGACACATCAACAATTTATAATGAAAAAAAATAGAAAAACAAACAACAACAGGGTTTATTGAATGAAACCGGAATCAGAAGACAAACATCACCTTTCTTTTCGGCCCCGTAAGACCAGTCATTATCGTTAACGTCGTCATTATCCTCTTGATCACTTTCGGACTTGTTGTTGGTGTTGTTACCAGTGACTATTCTGTGAAAGATGAACAAGTAAGACAGGAGGAATTATGAGTCAGCATTATTCATCACTGGAGTTTCATTATACAACAGATATATTTCTGGCTAAGAGGACTGCAGTCTCTAGAATACGACAACATTTTTGTTGTGTTTGTTATTTGAGAAAACCTCCACTATTGCAGCAAGTATTGCAGTTAAAAATCTCGAATCAGCACAGAGCCGGTGGACTGAAAGCATCCGAGGTAAACAGAAAAATGAGTCTGGGAACGCTGGATCTCCTGCGTTCTCACCTTCGGTTGGCTATCCGGCTGCTGTTCCGTCCCATCCCCAGACATTTCTCCAGGTGTGGGGCGAAGCGCGAGGCAGCGATGCTCCGGCTGCAGTTCGGACAGACACACTCCTTGTTTTTCCACTGGTTGTACACTTGGCCAAACACATCCAGTCCTGGCTGGTCCACGATTTCTGTGACCCAAAATCACATCGTTGACACGACGGCATCAGAAAAAAAGTCTACACCTGGTGGTTCTTTGACACACACTGGGGGAGGGTGGGGTTGGGGGGGTTGTAGGAAATGGCTGTGTGCTCACCAAAGTCCCTCATGCTTTCTTGGTCCGTGTCATCCAGGAAAAAATAGCCCTGCTTGACGGCCCGGTGGACCTCAAAGCAAAGACCCAGGCATGCATCCTCCACCAGGTCAGACAGGATGTCCTGAGCCAGGGCCTGGGGGTGGGGGGGCAGAGAGACAGGGGGGCACAGGGGGGGAGGTAGCGTGCATGGTGTCACTTGGATATCCAACAGTTCTGCAGCATCACTTCCTGTTGCTGTGGGTCTACTGTACCTCCAGCTTGCTGTTGTCCAGGCTGGACATTGAAACCTCCTCCATTTTCATTTGCCAGAACTACCAGATGAGCAGACGCTGCTGTGGTCATGCTGTAGCGCAGCAAGCATTGGCCAAAACAGGGCTGCAAGCAAGCAAGTAAGGGAGGGGAGGGGGGGGGGTACAGTTAGCAGCACGGTGCCATTCAAATCATCTCACCACAATCTATGTAAAGCAGTCTGCGGGCTGCGTTTGACGCCCTGAAGGTGATGCATGAACTCACAACTGCACGTCGAACGCCACCACCGGGGAACTACTTCTTCCCACGTTTATAACCTGCCAACAACACAAAACAGGAGAACTTAGCGACGCCGCAAACATCTCACACGGGAGCCAAACACGACGTTAGCTCCGAGCATTACCATCTGATGAAAGTAGCTTAGCCCCAACCTTGGTGAAGAAAACAAAGAGCGTGGCTATGAATAGGCTGCCGGAGGAATTGGAAATGCCAAGAGGTTACCGGAGAGGCGGCGGTACGTTCAGCCGCCGAACCAGCGGCTCAACCGCGCACACAGACCCCGGCCGAACGCGTCAAATGCCCCCGATCAGTGATTAGAAGCGACGTATAGCCTAATATCGGAGGTGAGTGGATGGCAGCAGCCTCACAAACACATCTCACTACACCGAGGCTGCTTCCCGAGACCAACAACCGCCGCTGCCGCCGCCGCTGCTGCACTGCGGCTGTCCGCGTCTCCACAAACCGCCAGCGAGGACAAAACGACGTCTATGTCCCGGCCGAACAAGACCCACCGACGGAGATTTAAGAAATCACAGTCCCTCGCGAAATGCCTAATTGTGTTTATTTACCTATTTCGGCAGGCATCCATCTTTACATCACAGAGATCAGACAGTAGCAATCGATCGCCACACGACTTTGTTTTTTTTTTTTTCCTCTGGAGCGCTTCCTTCCTCCGCTGCGCCGCCGGGAGCTTCACCTCAACTCCAGTCCGAGTGACACCGCGGCCGGCCACTGGCTCCCAGCACACACAGGGTTAAACACCCGCACAAGTGGTCCTAAAACTCCAGTGGATTCGTTCTGATTTGTGTTCAGATATTTCAACCTCACTGCATCACAAAATCAATCACGTTTAACATTCGTGGAGTCCCTTCGTCGTGTGTCCCACCTGTGTCTCATGGACATTACATGTGCACTTTTATACAGTTGGATAAAGACTCACCATATTCACGCTACTGACCCAAAAATAATCTAGAAATGTTTGTACAATTTCTAAATATTCAACTTCACACTGAAACACAACAAGCCGGTTCATGTATGACACAAACGTCATTGCAGCTAAGCAGTAGAAAAATAAGATATTAAAATACTCCCAGTAATTCAGGGGCATCCAGTGGAGGAGACAGTTTATTGGAAAAATTGTATTTGTCTTGAATTTGCATGCACGTCAACAAGTGGAGCAAAACAAGAAAAAACAATGAACTGTTTTTTGGTTTTTAAATCAGAATGTCGTTTATTTTTTTGCACATTTTTAAAATATGACTTGTGGTAATACCTTTTTCCAACCATGAAACTTTATTCCATCATGGTCAGTAAAACATTTTTACAAAATCTTTTTTTAAAAAAGCAAAAATATTAATGTCGAACAATGGCTTCATCATCAGCTTAGTAAACATCCACCATACTGTCATCATCATCGCCCTCCTGCTCTTCCTCGTTCTCCTGTGAATCAGTAGATGGTAATGAAGCATCTGTACGGGCTGAACTTAAATTACATGAAGACAAACACTGATCCTATAGTCTTACATCTGTTTGATTTCTAACCTCTTTTAGGTCCACATAGTTCACTTCCTCTTCATCGCTGCTGTCCTCCGTCTCTTCATCTTCTGAATCCTGCATGAAACAGACAAAGTGTTCACTGTGCTTGACTAACAAAAGATCGGACACAATTCACCACTTTATGATATGACTTAAGAAAAACATGCAACTTTTTCAGAGGGACTTTAAATCGGCACATCTTTAATCTCAAGTGTTTAATGCCTAGAGCGACTTTTGATTATGAATGAGTGGTCGACGTGAGCGCACCACTTCTCTTGCATCACTTACTGATGGTACGGGAAAAGCCTCTTGCCCTGTGTCATGCTCATTTTCGGGCTTGGTGTGAAGATAGTGAAATTTCTGCAAAGAAGAATTTTGACTTGAATGAGAGGGGGAAAAAAAAGAAAACGAGGAACACATTCGAAAAGACTTCTTTTAAAAAAGGGACTCACATCAGGATTATCTTTCAGGTAGTTTTTCTGCTCTTCTGAATTCAGCATCTGAAAAAAAATCGCATGAGAAACAATATTTTTGCACTGCGGAAGAAACAAAAACAAAGAATAATTCTAAAAAATGAAACTTTCTCGTACCTTAAACCACCTCTGTAGCCGTGCAGAGTATTGCTCTTTGTCTTTCATCGCTTTATCTTTGTAATACGTTTTCTCCATCATGCACAGCTTCTGCCATTGTTTCTTGATCACCAAAAGGCGCCTGTTTGAATTTGGGATTTTCTGCTTTAAAACTTCCATCTGCTCTTGAATGTAGGCCTCTGTTCCAGAACTTATTGGTTAAAAGACATGAAAAGGAAAGAAAAATTACACACTTGCTTTCATAAAAAAAGGGAAGGATTCGAATTACGGATGAACGCTGGTCATGCTCACAGTGACGGCATCTTGGGCTCACAGGGTTTTTTTCTTCGCTCCTGTTAAGTAAAAAGAACCAAAAATATACTTAGAAGAGGAAGAATTTGATCACAAGCACCTCTGTTGGAGGATTGCTTCTCACCTCAGGTTTGCCGTTTAAAATGAGGAACTGCTGGTGCTGCTTCTCATCCAACCCCTGAGAAACATAAAAACCAGTTTAACACAAACTCCACCCAAGAGCTCACAAAGTTTTAACGCGACATTATCACTCACCTTCTCATATTCCTTCAGCTTGATTTTGTACTCCTCCTTCATCTAAAATTTATCAAGTTTCAAGACAAATTTTTGAATTAATAAACACAAATAAAGAATCAGTATTTTGATGTTCTTGTGTGTTTTGTCATTGACACCTTGGAGCAGCGTTTGGTGTAGTCGGCCTTCTCCCCTTTACTCAAACATTTCCAGCGCTTTGCCCAGACACTCAGACGTTCGCTGGCGACATTACCCGTCACGTCCGCCTGCTGCTCGCTGCAGAAAAGGTTGTAGCCAGTTCTGAAGATGGACACACAAGGAGAGAAAGACATGATCAGGTGCAAGTGAATGAAACTCTTTTCAAAGGGAACAAAAGTCCAAGTTCTAAGACTCTTTCAGCCCCATTGTGTTTTGGTCTTCTGAAAGTCTTTTCAGTGACAGGACAGTTTGCAACAGCCCCCAATGGATGGAAATGAAGCTGCTTGTAATACGCTGAAAATTGAACTACTATTCGTATGTGTGTGTGTGTGTGTGTGTGTGTGTGTCTTACAGAGGTGGCCTGCAGGGCTGAACATTTGCTTGGCCGTTACAATCTTCATCCTGATTTCAACAAGAGAGAAAACTTAAATTTTTTTAATGAAAGTTGATCTGATGAAGACGAGGACTAATCCAGGTCAACATGCCCTGCGGGTCATGATTCTGAATGAACAACGGACCACTTACATCTGCAGAAACCTCCTTCCTCTTCCTCCTCCTCTTCTCACTCTGGTAGTTATTCGGTTTTAGATTATACTCTTTCCTGCAAGATGAAAAGCGTAGCTCAAACCTGAATGCAAACAGAATGCCCAGATCCCCCCCCCCCTCCCCCGACACACACAGTGTGTCTTCAACCCCTACCTAAACTGCTTCATCTTCACGTTGTACTCTTCAATTCCACCAGTGAACTTTGTCACATAAGGAGCCTGGAAGGAAAAAAGTGAACGCGTTGAGCGTTTTCAATGCTTTGCCGTGAGGGGAACGGGCGATCTTCAGCCTCTCACAAAGTTCTACCTTCTCATTGTCTGAGAGAGTCTCAAACTTTTCAAACGCCAACTTCAACAGCTGGGTGGGAATCAGCTCTGGGTGCTGCTTACGGAGTTCTGCATGGTAATCCATGAAATACAGGCAAGCTGGTGGGCGGGGTCTCTTTGGGAACTCCGGATGGATCTGCAGGAAACAATCATAAGTCTGTATGCGCGGAACACGGGGAGCGATACTCAAAAAGGTGACGGCGGGTTCAGTATTTACAAGACAAAACATCGCTGCTTGCTGGCGTTTACCTTGTGGTTTTTGACAGGGTTCGCAATGACATCCTCGGCTTCATTGATGAGCTCTGTGAGGGACCTAATCTTGCGCATCTGTTCAACAACAACAAAAACAAGGACACATATTTACATGAAATGCTTCTATTTTCTGTCCTTAACCTGCAGGAAAAGATTCAACGTTCAGGACAAGCAAACGTGAAAGAATTTACTTATCTTACTTAAATATCAGAATGCTTTGTTTAACCATTTAAACTCTTTCGCTAAACAGACACCAAATATTATTTCATCAAGACAAAAAACAAATGTGAGAGTCTGAAGACACTTGGGAGTTTTTATATTTCTGTGTAAATGTTTTTTGTTGTTCTTGCCGTTTTAAGTCAGTCAAAAGTTTGAATCACCTTGTCTAAAATCGCGATCCACTTTTGTTGACAATCTTTCGCTGAAAAGGGCTCAAAAGCAACTTTCGCCCAGTCGAGACTTCCCAGAGTCTTGCTGTACTTCACGTTTCTCTCGCTTTCGGGGACGTTGGATTTCATTGCAGTCAGAAGCTTCTGGAGGTTTTCCTTCGTCCAAGCTGCGGGAGAGAAAAATACAAAGCGATCGATCATGACCGAGGCGACAACCCGAGGGAAGACTGAGTGCTGTTTCTGAGTGAGGGTCACAACTAGCCCAAGAAAACTGGGAAAACGTGAGCCAAAACTCTACCTACCAGGTTCTTCCGTGTCCATTTCTGCTTCGTTGAACAAGGAAAAGATTTGTTTTCGGAGAGTTTCCGAAGAAGTATTTATTGACTCGATACTCTTTACTTAAACCACATAAAAGAAAAACAAAGCCTGTTCAGAAAAGAGCACAAATGTTACCCACATGTTGTGTTTAGGGTTCAGCTCTCAACATGTGTATCTTCGCTCTCAAACAAGGAGGCGGGTCCTACTATAGGAAGCACCAATAGGAAGTGAGACAAGTCGTAAATTCACCCAATGAAATTATTGTACGGCGTCTTTTATAAAGCTGATTGGTTGAACAGACTCACCTCCGGTGGAACACTAACAAGATGAGCGCCACCTATTGGACTGGAGGGGTAAAGCGACAAAATCTCATACAAACTGATGAGTTGGATTCAGCGCAGTAAAATTAGGTTTTAGGCAATAAAGACCAACAAGACATACATTTCTATACTACAGATAGGTGGACATACAATAATCTTCTTATCCACTTACATATATTATGCGACTTTCTTTTAATGTATTTTAGAAACACACATCTGCCTTGAGCACTTTAGAAACAGTTGTCCTTGCATAATAATACACTGTAGTTTAGCACATTATACATATGCAGAATAAACACAGGTCCCATTTAATATAAGTTGTGCACTGAAACACATGAGAGTTAGGATATGGAATGGAGGTCATTTATCTTTATTTATAATGTCCAAAAAAAAAGCAACCTCAGTAAAAACTGACTTGTCTGTAATGAATAGAGGACTCGTTTATTCATGGAGAGAGCAATGGGACTGCAGCTCAAAACAAAACATTCTTTCATTACAACAGACATCAATAAATCAAGAGTCATGTGTTATAATACAACAATACAACAGTGTGCCATTGTTTGAAAAACATGGCTTTATTCGATATCGTAGTTTTCCATTTTTGGGAGCATGCCGTGAAGAATCACCATGACAACTGAACAGCCTTTCAAAAAAGTTCCACCAAGATCTCTTTTTTTCCATAATATATTAATACAATTCATAACGATGCTGATATTTTATTCTTTTTTGCACTATTCCTGAAAAAAACCCCACCTAAAACATGTCTGTGCTCACAGGCAAATGAAAGATAATGAGCCACGTATAAATAAATATCTCTGTCTTGGTAAAATAGAGAAGCTGCAGTTGAAGACGTCTATAAAGGCATCTGAGATTCACAGTATACATCCTGTCCTGGCTCCTCCTCAAACGTCACTTTGGCATCATCGGCATCCAACTAAAACATTCAAGAAGGACATAAAAAGACCTTTAGACACAAGCACAGGACACATAATCAAACACATTCTCGACATTACAGCTGTATCCAGCAGAACAGTCGATCAATTTTTCTCAGTCTTGTTCATGATTAGTGTCATAGTTTTCTTTTTAACTACAACTCACAGGCAGAAACAGGTCACTTACACATTTCATTTCCATTTCAGTGAAGATGCGCCCGGTCATGACCATGCGCAGAGGGATGGTGAGGATGAGGATGAAGGGCAGAGCGAGCGACACTGGACTGGACTTCACGATCCACAAAAGTGCAAGGCAAACCACTTGGATGATCGTGAAAAAATGCATCCGCCCTGTGCTCACCTGCAACCAGCACAGACAGACATCAAGGGAGCGTCCATGCAATTCCCAATCCTGCAGAATATAACTTCCTCAGGACTATAGCGCCCCCTAAGGTTCATACAATGAGAGGGCTTCAGGCGAATGTTGTAACAACTACAAACTGGTAATCCCTCTTTTACTGGAGTTGACAGGAAATATGAACAGTCATACTCTGGTGGCGTAAGGTTCATCAGGGTGGTATTTCTTGGGGATAAAAAGAAGCAGGATTCGATCCCACAGCTGGATGCCGTTTAGTGACGTGACTCCCATGTAGAGGAAGATCCCGAACAGGGCTGACATGGGAATCAGTTTGAGGATCGGCTCCATCAGGATTGAGAGGCCTGAAGACAAGCAGACATTTAAACATGTTAAAGACATTAACTGTTCAGATGCAGCCGTGAGACTGCAGCATTGGATCGCACCGACCGACAAGCAAGGCCACCACGATGCCACTGATCCTCTGCTCCAACACTTTCTCTATCACAGGTTTCGGCCCTTTGCTCATGACGGTCAGGGCGTTGGCGTGAGTGACGGATCGCACCGTGGCTGCACTGAGCCACGGCACGCCGAATATGGCGCTGAGCCCTCCCATGGCGACAAGAACCAGCAGGTCGAAGTGGAACCCGGAGCCTTTGACCATCTTCCTCTCCGGTTTACTCACAATGAGACTGATGAGAGGCAAGAAAGATGAAGAAACTCAGATAAATTTCTCGATGACTCCCTCTGTTTTAAAGTCAGTGAGAGATGCGATCTAATGACTCACGTTGTGATTTGAGACTCCAGAAAGATGAGAATGAAAACAAGCAAGGCCGGCACGCAGCACGCAAACATCACCCACACGGGGAATGTCTTGTGCTCTCCGAAGGGGTTAATGAGCCAGCCTCTTTTGGCTGGGTTGGAGACCATCAGACCTTTGGGGACCACCAGTTTCTGGAGAAACAGTAAACCAAAATCTTGGTTGGTTTATAAATCTTATTATAGAGCTGGACGATCTGTAAATTCACTTTAAACTGTATTGCTGTTGGTTAAAGCCAACCTGAGTGTAGGTGTCGTTGATGTTGTAGTCAATGACGATCATCAGAAAAATGGCGATGGGCACGCCGAAGTCACCAATCAAGCGCCTAATCTGGTGAATGCAAAACAGGGCAAAGACTTCTAAAAATACAACAAAACACCTTAATATTGATGCTCATTGGTGACTCAACAGAACTGTATCAAGGTGGGAGGTTTGAGTTCACCACCTTTCCAGGCAGAAAAGTCCCGTTCTTGAACTGTCGCAGGAAGAAAGCGATGAAGAAACAGCCGAGCATGAGGCACATGGAGAGCAGCGCCGTGTTGGGGTACGGCGGCTTGATGGTTTCGATGATGATCGTCGTGTTGCCGGTGGCGTTGTCGTAGATGATGGTCTCCTCCACCCTTGGGTGCCAGGGATTTTCTATGGTGGTATTGAGGTGATCGTAATTTAAAATCAGCGGGTGTGCCTTGAAGATCTGAGAGGAGACAAGAAAGTAAGAAATGTGTATCTGCGCTGTCCGAGAGTTTCAGCTTCACCGTGTGACATGGATGAGGGCGGGTTACCCTGCCGAGCTTGGCAAAGGTCTCGTAGATGAAGATGAGGGAGATGAGGATGGAGAAGATTTCCTGGGTGAAACGTGAGATGAAGCGCACCAGGAAACTGCCCTCGAAGGCCACGATGACCACGACAATAATGACCAGCCACACTCCGACCCAAACTCTGCCAACTATATACTCGATTTCCTGCGACTTGCAGAACTGAAGAAAGAAAACAGGATCGACCACGAATGGATGAGTGAATATGAACCTTTTACCACCCTGCTCATCCTTTTGGTAGAGCAGATCATGAGGAACAAGTCATTTCTCAGAATGTAGCTCGAAGAAATTGTTTATATCAAAAAAGCAAAAAAAATGAATTAAGCGAATTAAACAAACTGGAATTGAAATTTTGATGAAAGCTTTTTCTTTCTTTTCTTAAAAGTGCGTCTGTGGAGGTCATCCAAGAGGACGTACGGCAAAGAAGGCTTCCTCAAACACTAAGAGAGGACCGGAGAAGCCAATAACCAGGACCGGCTGAGCAGCTACGAAACAGAAGATGATCCCCTGGATGCTGGTCGAAATGAGGAGCTCCGGGACGCCCATCATGTTTTCCACTTTATCAGCTGCAGTGGTGAAAATCAGAAAGCCAATTCAAGGACCTATTATACTTCAAGGTAATTTTACCCTCATTTTACAGGCCGAAGACCACACTCACCCAGCAGCCCTCCGAAGGTGATGGCAGGAGATAAAGCGGCAAAGTAAATGAAGATGATGGCAGCGAGGACCTGGGCGTTCAGAGCATCGGTGATGTCACTCTTGTAGTACTGGTAGCGTCTCTTGAAGTCTCGGATCATACCGCCGAACGGTCGACCGGTGCGAGCGAGCGGGTCCTCGGGGGGAGGACCAGAGGCGATGGAGACTGCGGGCGAATTTGAACAATTGCCGAAGGAACCGAATGCATTCAGATAACCAGTGTTGTTGGTGTGTGAGAGTGACTCTCACCCCTCCGAGGTTTGGACTCCAGGTTGATTGTGGTGCTTTCGGACGGCTGCAAACGGTCCTGCAGTAACTTCTTCTGAAAGCTGATGATGGAGCTGAGCATAGCCTCGTTCTGGATCTCCGTGGGGGGGATGACGATGCTGCAGTCCATGAAGTCGGCCACGGCGTCGGTCAGGTCGCGGGGGGTCTTGGCCTGAATGGCTGCCTGATTGAACACCTGGGATGACGAGAACGGAGCTGCATGTGAGGAAGCTGGTGGGGAAAAGGAAACTCACGAGCTCATTTCAACAGACTGAGGTAACTCACCTTATCAGCCATCAGCGCCGCCATAGCGCGGCCGGTCTCGTGGTAGTCGATGTCAGCCTTGCTGGGGCCGATCAGGACAAACACGAAGCGCACCGGCACCGGCGCCTCCAGGGCCGAGTCGAGCGCTGCCGCCTGCTTCAGACGCACAAAAGCAACTGTGGGCCTCTCCAGGGTGTCCAAGGCTCCTGGTCCGGTTAAAACATACAATCTATGTGTCCACATCATAAACACACAGCATAAACCTGCAGGAAAAAAAAAAGATTGTCTCACCTACGAGCACCATGCAGGCCTCAACCCGGTCCGATTCATCCTTCTGCAGACACACAGAGAGCAGTAAACAGATAGTTAGAAACAGCACTGTGGTTCCTGTCATTGTCCAAATTAGCTTTTCAAAAGCAAGATAGGACCAGGGGAAGAACTCACCCTCTCTCTGACTGAAAACCTCTGCAGGTCCGTCCGGTCGGTCAGCGCTTGGCTCTCGGGGTCAGATGGTTGGCTGGAGGAAGAAAAGAGGTCACTGCTGGGACTCCGATTTACATTTTGGCTGGTTGAGCAAGTGAAAAGACGTGATGCGTCAAGGTAACAGTGTTTGAGAAGACTAATCAACAAATTAGCTTTTTGTGATGGCTCCTTTTATTAATCTGAGAAGGTCAAGCGACCAGTCGCTTTCTTTAAAAATGACTGGCCGAAATGTAAACCAGCATGTTTGATGTGAGCGGCGGGGGACGTCCTGGAGGGTACCTGCGGTCCTGGAGCAGAGATTTCAGCACCTCCTCTCGATCCCCCGGCCTGATCTCTTTCTTGTTCACCATCTCCGTCACCATCTTTTCTGCGATCGTGGCCAGCGTCGTCTCCTCACAGTCGAAAACTGTCACACCTTCAATTGGAGACAATCGGGAAATTGACAGCCGACTGCTGAAGTCGTGGAGACAGAACAAGCGTCACACCTTGTTGGATTCACAGGATTTGTTGGGGAATCTAATGACTAAACATGCCGTTATTGGAGTGGAGAAGAAGGGTGTTTTGTACCATGATGGCCTTGGGAACCTCCAACACACATAGAAAACACGCAGAGAGGAACTCATTCAGAGACGTTTCCTTTATTCTCCCGTGACCTTCCTCGCTGACCTGTGTTCATAGTGCGTCGGAGCTGGATGAGGCTCTTGAAGGTGAGGTAGGAGATGTGCGAGGACGCCCACACGCCTGCCTGGGGGTCGTAGCTCTCCTCGTAGCCCGCCCATCGGCCCGTCTCCTGCCAGTAGGCCTGCTGCTTCTGGTCCTTCATTAGCTCCTTCAGCTTCCACTGAAGGTACAAAGAAACACGCGTGTGTTCAACATTTGATTCGTTCCTCAGCGGGAAGCCGAGAGCTGGAGAGAGTCGTGCAGCTGAAATGTGCATTACAGGGTGAATAGTGAAGAGATAAAACCTGCTGTGCTCTGAGAATGAACTGCCTGTGATACAAGACGCGTTTAATTACTGTTTATGCTTTACTGCCAAAGAAAAAAGAAAAAGAAACCCGGGGTTGATATTATGGGTGTTGTTTTCCACAGCAGTCAGTGTTACCACGACAGGCTGCTGCCACTGTCATAATCTTCTTGGCTGCAGCGGAGTGGACATGGATCACAAAAACTGTGGGAAGGTGACACTTCATATCTGGAAGGTAAACATGCTGGCTCCTCCGTCTCGACGGCGCGCCGGCTCCAGCCTCTGGGTCACTGATTGTTTCCGGCGTGGACGTGGCTGCGTCTCACCCTGGTCATGTTTGGACTATCAATACGTGGCCGAAGTGGGGAGACAGTGTGTGGTCGTGTGTGCACCCCTCACCTGACACTCTGCGCCCGGTTTTTGTCTTCGATGTCAGGCAGCTGGGACGGACATGATGGGGCAAATGAGAAAGAAGCAACAGAACAACAGAAATATCTTAGGAAGCACATTTAATTTCTTTCCTTCTTTCTTTTTTTTTTTTAAAGAAATGATCACTGAGGAAGAGAATCCCCTTTTTCCAGAAAAATCAATCAAGTATTTAAAAGTATCTCCATGAAAACATCTGTTTTTGCTTTTATGGATTTCAGGGAGGCTTAAGTTATTCAGCATTATATATGTAAGCTTTGATTATCAGATAATAATTAAGGCATTCTTTTCATTTGTTGTCTCCAGAGTTTCCATTTTATCTCAGATTGCACCAGAACACCAAACGTTGTCTGTGACAACAAAATCATATATTTTCACAACACAGCTGAGCAAAGGGGGTGGAAGATTCAGATTAGGCAGGCCAGACGCTGAGCGTGTGTGTGTGTGTGTGTGTGGGGGGGGGGGGGGGGGGGCAAAATTAGTTCACACACTGGCATTATTCTGACTTTACGTCCTGGTGGGGACATGACTTGATGTCCCAATTGACATTTGAAATCAAACTCAGACTTGAGTTATGTTTAAGTTCAGTTCAGGATGAGGCCAGAAGTAAATACTGCTGAGTTCTTCTGGAGTAAACGAAGATAGAAAAAGGAAAAAACAATGCAAACACAATGTCACGCTGAACGCTGAAGAGAATGAAAGCAGAATGCAACTATGTATATAAATATATATATATATATATATATATATATATATATATCTTAA
>JASSRZ010000086.1:9136808-9184627 GCA_032164315.1 Malacoctenus gilli | reverse complement strand
TTGGGGGGGGGTGAGTGCCACAAGAAAGTGCAGGAAAAGCGGTGGTAATGTAGAGAAAAGCTGATCAATACTGAAAATGTTCTGATCTGAATGTTCCTTGTGTACTAATACATTTACTGTTCCATACTTCATGTGAATTTGCTCAATTCCTACAGCAGAAAAGCAGTGAAAACCAATAAAGCTCTTAAATCCACTCGTGTTTTTCTATCAGTTGAACAATCGACACACATATGCTCATCAGTAAAGAATTTCTCTAGTCATGTTTTACTGCAACTTATCATGATTGTTGTATCACAACAACAGCCACAGCTTGCTTTGCGTTGCCGCCTCAGGACTGAGCAGGTCTGTGCATTTCCCCCCCAAGACTCTGCAAAGTCCTTCTGACACATAAGTGAAGCCAAACGGGACAGACTGATCGCTGCAGGCTTCCACTGTTTCAGCACCGCCAACCATGAGGGAGGAGAGAGGGGCCGACACCAGGGGGACTGATACCGGGGGGTCGGCACCAAGGGGACGAGATCCTCCGAGGGCGTGAATTATGGCGTTGCGTGTGGTCAGCGTAGACACGGTAACATGGTCTAATCATAATAGATACCCTCAGTCTGTCGACACGTTCGCACTCGCTCCGGTGAGTGATATGGCAAATTAATGGGGCGTGAAATGACACATGCGCGCACTCCGACTCCCACTGGTTTCATATTTTTATGTCACTGTGGGCTGAACCAGGTGGTAAAGTTTCAAGTGTGAAAATATTGTGACTAATTAGAGTCGCTAACAGCCGCGCTCACTGTTTTTGTTCAGACGTATTCATGATGAAGCAGCAAATCCAAAAGACCTCCATTCTAACACAAGATTTAAAGAGCCATACACGGCACGTTCCCAATGATTCATAAGTCTGAATAGTTTTTCTGAGCTAAATGGCTGCAGATTTCAAAACATTAGCAGTGGTAGAATCGAAACAGTAGCAGCTTTTACCGGAACTTTTTTGTATCTTAAGAGTAAGAGTCGAGGCCCACCAAAAGCACTCGGCCCTTCAAAGACATTTGAGGAGGATAAACGTCTTCAGAATGGCCTCTTTGGCTTCCCAATCCGATGCGGCTCGTGAATCGGTCTTTAACCTGCGCGTCACTCGTCCGGGCTGATCTGCTTCTGCTTATTCAGATTAGAAATGGCACCTCCGTGTTTGGGGACGACGCCAGCGCCTGGTATCACTTTCTTAAGTGAACTGTGGTCCAAATGGAAAACACATTGGCTGGCTGACTGCTGTTAACCTCCAGAGGACGGCTGGCAAGCAACGCGTCCTGCGTGAAGGAAACCATGCGTGCACCAGTGACATGTGGCAGCAAAGAGGATAAGCGGCGGTGAGTTCAGGCGACTGGTTCGGTTTTGGCTGCACGTTAAGAAGAAAGTCAAGAAGGAATCTGGAGAAATGTGGCTCATATTGAAGAGATCGTACCGATGTGATGCGTTTTGATCGGCCAAACATGAAAGAAAAATATATATGGGTGATAAATGAAGCCACAAAGCGAGCCAAATAGAGATCACAGAAAGAAGAATAAACAAAAGCGGCAGGAAATTCACGCAAGAAGTTCAGTGACCTGAGAGAGAACCGGGGAAAGGTGATGATTTCCATCTAATGTCGGTGGCCACTGTGCACTTAACTCAGCTAATTTACAACATGTTCTGGTCACTTTTATGAGTGAGCCTCAGAATAACATGCTTATTTACTCTACAAACCACTCGTGGCATAATTTGAGAGCGTGGAAACGAGACTCTCCGAGGACTCTCCACAAATGTGAGGTTGTGAATTCTTTGGCACGAAGAAAGAAAACAACGACCTGTCGAAAGGTTCAAGGCAAAGAAACAACAGAGCGGAAAAAGAGCTCCACAACTTTGGTGGAATAAAGTGAGCGAACAATGTGCTGAACTTGGAAATGATTCCGTCATCCAGGAAGCGATTGGGGGATTTTTTTCGGAAATGCGTTTCTGTGTCAGCTGAAATTGAGAAAAAAAAACTAGTTTTCATTGTCATTCATCAATTTTTTCACTGAGTTTCTGTCAGAAGTAGCAGAATTCACAGCAACCGCACATCTGAAGCTCATTACGTCTGGACAGTAGATGTGCACACAGAAGGAAAAACAGCTCAGACCGGGTCTGTTTAGTTTCAGAAAAATCTGTACGATAATTTATTATGGCCTCACGTATGACCTGAAATAGTCTCAGTAATGAATTACAAAACACTTGACCTCAATTTTGTGACCTCCACGAAGGTTTGTACGTCACAGCAGACGAGTTAGCGCAGTGCTCCCGTCACCAAAGCCAGGTCAAAAGCCAGAATCATCACGATGGCAGAGACAACACCCCTCACAGGGTCTCTGCAGACACTCATGAAGATGAACGGCCGACTGTAACAAGTGTGCCGATCGCGCCGAGGGGCCGGCACACGTGTTGCCTTTTGTCGCGGTGGGCCGTGACACCAGATCAAACGCCAGGCGGGGCTTCCTTAAGGTAGCAGAGTGGCGCTTGTGGGCGGGATGGTGAGAAAAGAAGTGACGGATGTTCCCAGAGGTCAAAGGTCGGAGCTTTACTGTGCACAAGAGTGGAGCCATTTTTTAGCACACAAGCAGGCTCAGATTTATGGAGGAGCTTCGATCTATGTGATGTTTGGTGAACAAAAACTTGAAAGGATGAACCAGAAGACACTGAAACACAATAGTGGCACCACATCAACACCTTTCATAGGCTCCATTTAATGGGAACCAGCATTCGGTTCCTAAAGTGGCTTTTTTTTACATGCAGTCAGACGAATGTAAGTAGAAATTCTTTCTTGAGAGCAGAGAAACTTACAAAGACTAAAACCCAGTTGAACCCTGTCTGTCTGTCAGTCCGCTGCACTCCACACAGTGAGCCCTTCACACTCCCTTTTCTGCTGTGTTTACAGTTGCACCTCAGTGGGGACCGTGTCTCCCATCGCTTTTACAAGCTGTCCATCTATAAAAATGAAGTGCTGTGGTTTCCCCGCTCTCTCCTCCCGCTCCTCTCCCACCTGCCCGGGCTCGGTTGCACCGAGGGGCCGGGCTCTGCCGGCGACGCGCTCACAATTAAGTGGGGAGTGATGAAATTATATCTCTGGTCTGAGCAAATGGAGGGATGAGGAGATGGAGAGGCGCAGTGGGAAGGAGGGAGAGTCCATTCTGTGCTCCTCTGAGACCGAGGGGAAATTCTATTAGGCCTTGTAATAGACCCATTTTTCACCTCCTTCCACATCAGTCTATTATACAATCCCTCCTCCGGTCTTTTCCTCTCTGCTGCCTCCTCCCTAAACACCGGCCAGCCTCATTTAGCTGCCCTGCTTGTCCTGGAAAACCCTGCGCTTCTTCTCTGAAGTCTATTTCCGTCGGCATCATACCTCATTACTCTCCCCTGATTTATCGCCTCCCTTCCTTTATTAAACTGCAACATGAATACAAAAACATGTCACCGCGTGGCCGCAGACAAAAGTCAGCAAACACTAATCAAGTTCATCTTCTCTCCGGTTTTTTTGAACGCCGAACGCGTTTCCGATCAGCAACATCTCGTTGACTGAGGGCCAATAAAACGTCTGCAGCCACAAAGCCAGCGATAAATGTTAATGATAGGTGTTTTCTTCAGCTTTAATTGTCCACAGTCGTTCGACTTTCGGTGATGACGGGGCAGGAAGTAGCAAAATAAAAGGGCCCCGGCACAACCCACCCCAGCGCCGATCGGGAGCTCGTAACCGGCACGGCATTCCTTCCAGCGGCTTTGTGGCCGACGGGAAAAGACTTTATTGGTTTGTCACGTCGATTGGAGGAAACGGCACTAAAACGTTGCTGGCTTAATTGCATCTCCGTGCCGTTTCTATTTGTGTCTCTCTTCTGTGTCCCAGGTGGCAGAAAGTATTCGCCCAGGAAGCTCTTCTGGGAGAGAAAATCTGTCCATCCATCGCTGCGACAGCAAACGCCAACCGGCTCCAGAGAAACAGACTTTTTCTTCATCGCACCCTCTGCGCGTTTCCTCCCCTTTGATTCTTTTGTTCGCTCATCCTGACAAGTGAGTCGCTGAACCAACACAGCGTTCATGTCATAACAGAAAAAAGATCCGCGCTGCAGCAACAATCGCGCCGAGACAGCTGAGATACGTCCAAAGCCCAAACTGCACCTGGAGGTACAAACAGCCTGCGTGAACGACACTGATACTCTGGGCCATTTCAGTTCAAAGGAGTAGCGACTCCAAACCTTGTTACCGCGTCACATGAAATGATTTATATTGTAATTACCATTTACAGCATTTTCACTTGTTACTATGTCACACAGATCACAGAGTGTCCTGACAAGCCACAGGCTTATATCACTGTTAATCATGCTTTATTCCTCAGCACCTCCAGGATTTTAGGCCGACCTGTTTATGGCAGCGCTCGGATTTCCTTCTCTGTGGATGATACCTCGTATGTGTTTGCGGTTTGTGGCTTTGAACGGTCATTACGAGACCTGTGGTTCAGTCTGGTAACGAACATCGGCCGTTAAAGACGCACTGGGAGCCACATGAGGGACGGGGTCTCGTCTGGAGACTCTCAAGGACAAGAAGGCTCTGGGTTCAAACTGGCGACACGGCAGGCACACTCTCAACTTCGACAATGCGGTGACATTTTTCACATACATATGAGCATCGATGTCGGCGGTGACCGAAAGAGGTTATTTTCTGTGAGGAGGCAGGCTTGGCCAGTAGAACTCGCAACTAAATATTTCAGATATTTGGAAACGAGGGTAAGAGAGCACTCAGTGCACTGAGTACGTCTTCAAACGGGTACGACGGGTTATATCAATCTCGGTCTAACGATGCTTCAGTAGAAACATCCATCCACCTTTGTGTGACTCAGTGTTGGTCCACTTGCAACTTCTATCACCTGTATGCCAAACGTCCCTTCTCGGACATGCTGGTATGAACCCTCAAAGCAGTAGCGGCCGATTGCAGCTTGAGGACGTCTCTGTTAGAAAGCATCACAAAACTGCCACCCCGTCCGTCCCTGTGCCAGCAAAATGATCCATGGCGCTTTGTTTTCTGCATTGGACCTATATGAAACTGGAACTATGTGCCCGTATTCTGCTCCATGAAATCTGATTAGTCTTGAGAATGGCCAAGGACAAGCGCCGACGCTCCGCATCTCATATAATACGCGGGCTTGAGTTTCAATCCCAGCCACCCGTCTCGGCGGTGAATGCAGGTATAGAGTGATGGTCATGATGTCACGTTGATACGGCCTCTAAATAAAAGGAGTGATGTAATGTTGCACTGTCGATATGGAGGAGGACATAGGAGCAGATTATTGTACTCAAACGGATAATACAGCTCTCTTGTATGACATGGACATTTTCCCACATTAATCCAGACATCCAAGAAAGGAAGAGCCTGTGGCTCCCTCCGTCTCTGGCATTTTATTCCACTTAATGTATATATATAGCTATCAGATGTTGATATGACGGTAACACAGCGTCTCAAAGCATTCTTCTCAGTGAAGAAAGTAAAGAATAAACCTGTTTTGTTGCATGACAAAACTCACTGCAGTAATTTTGCAGATGTTCTCGTTCAAGTCGCAGTCCCACCAGAGTGACGGGTCCAATTATGGCCAAACTTGGTTGCGGAAAAAATCCCCCAAAAGGTACAGTTCTCGGTTCTTTCCACTGTATTGTTTTGGTATGTTCCTGGCCTCTGATGACAGACAGGCGCCCGTTTGGTCATCAGCGCTCTCTGCGCTAACCTGAGGCAGAATGTGTCGCAGCTTGTCTCTCTGTGGTGTTTGCAGAAGCGCAGAGCGGCAAAAGAATAAA
The DNA here is from genome assembly GCA_032164315.1 of Malacoctenus gilli. NCBI lineage: Eukaryota > Metazoa > Chordata > Actinopteri > Blenniiformes > Labrisomidae > Malacoctenus > Malacoctenus gilli. The sequence goes on along the minus strand of JASSRZ010000086.1, from coordinate 9,178,781 downwards.
GAGCACTTCTCAGTATTTCCCAGAACGTATTCCTGAGTATTTCTCAGAAAACAAACAAAGAGTCAAACCGCGAAACACAACTTCAATCACACGTGGAGACCGTCACAGACCGTTTTTGTCGTGTGGTTGAATACGTGAATTATCACTCAGAAATGACCCTCATGAAGCTTTTCTATTGACTCGTATCTGAGCGGCTCAGATTGCCACCGCACCATTGGCAGGTAAACGCTTGTGGTGCCTTCATGCCGCACCTGTGAGGACGAGGCCACGGACACGCCAAGTCACTCCCCAACATCGCTTCAGGAGACAAACAGCTGTCAAGAGTGGAGAAAAGTTCACTCCATGTCAGCGTGTGTCTTTGAACATCTTCTGGATGTCTTTGGCCCACTTAGACTCAGCAGATGATATAAGAGCCTTTTCAAAAGCCAAAGGGCAAAGTTACACATTTTTCAAGCCAGAATAGTGAAGAAGTGAAATCAAAAGCAAAACTTTTCAATAAAACTACCCTCAAAAAACTTTCTCTTCTTTTGTTTTGGGAAACCTCTTGACAGAAAAGAGGTTTTCTGCCTCTCCTCACTGTCCTGGTGGATCAGATGGATTTCCTCCTAATTGTTACATGGTTCGGCTGCACAAATACAGCCACACAATCCCAGTTCCCCATCATGTCCAAGGAAGAACTTCTACTTTTTTCGCATCCAAAGAAACAGATGAAAGAGACAAAAACATGAAGTTACAAGTGTTCCCCCCCAGGGATCTTCTCCTCCTCAGACCGTCCGCTGACCTTTCGGCCCGAGTTCAACCTAAAGGGTCACTGTGTTTGTGTGGCGCACAAAGCAACAGATACTTTGGCATCCAGGGTCTGCGCATCTGAATCCCGCTGTGCTCTTCCCCGTCCAGATTTGCAGGGAGCCAGCGCCGAGTGTCAGGTTCAGCTACAGTATCAGCTGTCGGGGTTTGGAGCCGGATCAAAGAGGAGCAGTGAAAAGAGTGAGATCCACACCCCGACTCCAGACCGTACAATGAAGGTAAGGAGCAAAGCCCGCTCCCCGGGGAGTTGTAATGGGAGCGGCCGATTACCCCTGTGTACCACATTCATCTAGGCCAACCCAGGGGAGCCTCAGTGGGGGACAGCACGCAGCCAGAGACGGGACGTTACCGACCGCCTCCTGAATCCTGGAGGGAGCTTTTTTTATTTTGAAACTCAATGATCTGGAAGAGTGACGAGAGTGTCGGTGACGCCACAGCATCTCTGCATCTGCACAAGCAGTCCCGGCGCAACACAACGGCTTTGTTATTGTGTGAGTTCATTATGTCCAGCACACACTACAAGGCCCCACAGTCACCGCATCTTTGTCCATCACAGCCCGGCGTTGTTCTTATCCGCCGCATCGAGTCGGCCTATCCTCCTCCACCCCCCCCTCGCAGAAACCAGGAGCCAATCGAGTTAGGACCGATCCGCTGCCCAATTTATCTCAAATCCTCGCCGATGCAGATCTAATTTCAGCCTCTTAGTACCACAAACAGGAAGAAGACGCTGGTCGATAAACAGCCGATGGTCACTGTTGGAGGGGAGAGAAGTGGGAGTGTGGCAGAGCCAAGGGGGAGGAGGAGGGGAGAGGGGGGAGGAGGAGGAGGAAGAGGAAAGCAAATATGGTGACACAGTGGAAAAGGGAAGAGGGAGGGTTGTCATTATCCTCCGTCCACTCCATCACTCACTCCATCAGCCTCTGGCCTTCTAATTCCTAAAGTTAACTGAATTAGAGCATGTAGGCAAATTAGCTAAAAGCATCTCAAGTAGATTAGATATACTCAGAAAACTGTATATAATCGGGTCCGAGCAAACAACAACTAAACTTGGAATGCAACTGGGACTTTCCTCATTACATGTGTTTTCTTGATGCTTATAAGAAGTCACACTGCGAGGATTAATAACGTTTCAGACAACATGTTTGTCTTTCGAGTTGTTGGTCAAAGCTGCTTCCTGTCTGTGAGGCGAATATGAAGCCTCTGCATGTTTGCAGAGTCACTGGAGAAAGCAGAAATGGTTTGTCTGGCTTCAGATGATTTATGGATCAAACAAACAATAACAAACATCTAAACTAATAAGTTTTATTAATACAGGCAGGTGAATCCGATATGAACGGAAGCCGGCTGCTCCTTATCTTGCCTCGATTGCTTCGCTCAGCAGCTGCTCGAACGAGTACGGCCGCACTTTTTCCATTCTTCATATTGCGCTCTCTGCAAAGAAGTGAATGATATTCTCGCAAAAAAACCTTGAAATTCCCCAAAAAAGTCCAATAAAATACCACCTGGGTTATAAACTCTTGCAGCTGCGGGCAAAGCACCGCAAAATTTAATTTTAGAACAATACAGAACCTCAAAAATTGCTCACTGGAAAAAGTGGAACGTGTGGGAGCAGCCGGCGGCTTATCAGCGCGTTACATGGAAATTCAACTGTAAAAGATGAGCGTTATTGATAGGGCTGATAATAGATCTAATAGGGGCAAACACAAAAAAGCAAAAATGCCTCAAACACACACACACACACACACGCACGCACTCAAAAAATTCTACATCTTCAAGGAGACACAAATCTGTCCAAGTCTAGAGGAAGCAGTCATGGGTTGACAACAAAACCAGATGGCAGAAGGAAGCCCTCTGGTCAACCTCTGATCTAATATATCAAATGGAGGGCTGATGGGAACAGCATGTCAGAAGAAGCATTAATCCTAATTATATATTTTCATTTGAAGTTTTTTGGGGTTTTTTGTGGACTAATTAGTGGACATGACTGTAAAAAACACAACGGTCCAGTGAGAAATTGAAGCAAACACATTGTGATGAGCTTCTGGTTCTCACCGTATTTCACTTAGCATGTGGACTTTACAGTGTAAACAGAGAAGCACATTTGGGCCATTTGAAACTATCTAAAAATCTGTTATTACACTCTTGCGCCGGGTCATTTTCAGGACTGTAAAGATGTCATCGTAAATCCAGGACGCAACCAGCGTGGATTAAATTCACGGCACATAAACTTCACTGTACAAAGTGTTGATTTTTTCCACGCACATGCTTCGCTGAGCCAATTTCATGACTTCTAGGATTGCAGACCTCAATCTCCTGACCGTCCGGCCTTCTCAGGAGTATAGAATTCACCGGGGAAATGTAATTACGCCTGACGGAAACAGGCGGACATGAAGGAAGACAAAAGATCTCCTGAGCAATGACAAAGCAATTCTGCACCTTTGCACAAATGTGTTTATCTGGTATTTTCGGCCTTAGTTACCACAACAAGCTCTCTCACCAAATACATTTCAAACATGATTTAAAACTGCTTTTCTTAGTGTTTTTTGGGTGTCCCAACACAGAAAACTCTGTTGTTGACAGTTAAAAATCAACATTTCCAGCCTGGAAATGTGAACTAAGATTTTATAGCAGTCACCTGGCTGACTGCACAAATGTAATCGAGTTCAGTTCAGTGCACAAGTCGTCGGTGAAGGTGACATGACGGGTGGCAGGGCAGGTCATACGTCTTATGAGACCCCCGCTGACCCCTCCAACACACCACACCGGGGACTACACAGGGGAACCCCCCCCCGCAGCCCTCCGCAGCTTGTAAAAGTCAACAAGCCATCACTCATGTTTCCTGCATTCCCTCCTCATCTAAGTCACCTTTCCTCTCACCACCTTCCTCGTTACCTCCCTCACCCTGAATCAAACCCTCCTGTGGAGACGCCGTCCTGCCTTTAAGAACAACTGATCACCCAAAAGAGTTGATTTAATGGCTGAAAAAACAAATCATTTTAATGTGAGAAAAAAAACCCCAACAACATCCAGATCAGGCCTCATTTTCAGAAGAAAAAAGTATAGAAAAGCTTTCAGCCATCACACAAAATACAGTAATTACTTCATTGTTGTGGTCCTGCTTATTACTTATATGATCCCTTTTTGACAAATCTCTGTTACAGTTAACATAATTCCTTGGCAACAAGAAGTTACGAAACTGATGATATAATTTTCTCGCTGAGGTCCCTCCTGAACAGTTGATGAACGTTATGACACAAAGAACCTTGTCAATGCGTGAACTTGATCATGCTGCCCTCTAACGTTCCAGAGGGGAACTGCAACCTACCAGAGAAATCTCAATCACAGGTGAAACCCAAAAAAATCTCCATTTGTCCTAAAAAATTGCTTAAGAAAATGCTCATTGGTTCCAGTTGATCCGATCACAGCAGAAAAGTCAAAAGAAGTGCTGCAGTTCAACCTCTGACCTGAGAGGCAGTAATTTGACAGAGTGGCATTTGTATCGGGTTTATTTACTCTCCCTTTAAGCTTTACTTTCAACTTTGCCACCAGTGATGACAAACTGAAGCTGTCAAGATTAGACTTGCACATATTAAACAAGAAAGGAAACTGCCCGTCATCTTTTAAAGTCTCCAGATTTTGACTGCATTTGGCTTCACTGGAATGTTTTGGAGAAACAAAGAGAGAAAAAGATATTCACGGCTTTCTTATTATAGAAGGCGACTGAAGAACCATGAGATGAACTGGCAACCTTCTCCCGCTCCACAGCCACAAGATGGCAGTGTTTCATAATCTTAGATCGCTATAGTGCTTCTTTGTGTGTAACTGAGTGCCTTTCAATTTAACAGAATTGCCCCAAGACAAAAAAGGTTACAGTGTCTTTTTTTTTAGCAACAAAATAACAGCATGGATAAATACAAGCACGGTGAAGGTAGATATTGTATGGTGTCATTTATACTGCACGGACCAAAGGAAAGGTGTGTGTGAGAGTGGGTGACGAGTGTGACACAAAGAGAGAGAGAGAGAGAGACAGAGAGAGAGAGAGAGAGAGAGAGAGAGAGAGAGAGAGAGAGAGAGAGAATGTGAACACAGTAAAACTGGGTGTTAAAACCTCCAGACCTGATGAAGCCTCCCAGTCTGTGTGCTGTGAGTGGAAGCAGCAGCTCGCTGAGCGCCTCCCGCTGGCTCCACTCGCTGCCAGAGGAAGTTGATCCATCTATTGAAACATGGGCTCCCACAACTTAATGTGGCCTGAATGAGATCTGTATGAATCTGCATGGCGGCTGGACTCTGTGCACCATGGAGATGTCTGTCTGTCACTGCTTCGTATGGACTCTTCTGAGAGGCACCTTGTGTCTGGTGAGTAAACTCATGACACGAGATGCGAGACGCATTTGTGATCTTAACCTGAATGCAGGGGTTCCTTCAAGCTGAATTTCTGCCCCTTTGTTTTCCGCGTAGTTGGTTCTCGGTCACAGCGACTTCTCCTTCAGTGAGACAGCATCGGCTGAGGTCAGCAGGGACCGCGAGGCGTCTTCACAAAAGGAGTGGGTGCTCCAGACCGGCAGTCTGACACCCAGGAACCAGCTCGCCCCCGGTCCCATCGCGCCCTTCTCCAAGCAGGGACTGTGGGAGATACTTGGGAGGGACTCACAGTCGCACTCCAACTCCAAAGCCGTCCAGATGAAGCTGCAGCCCATCATGAAGGTCCGTGGCGCATCCAGACTGTCCCGGACGTTCAGTTGGGGGGACTTCTACTCAAACATCAAGACGGTCAAGCTCAACCTGCTGATCATGGGGAAGATCGTGGACCACGGCAACGGCTCTCTGGGCGTCTACTTCCGCCACAACTCAACGGGCGTGGGCAACGTGTCGGTCAGCCTCGTCCCCCCGATGAAGGAGGTGGAGTTCGACCTGGAGCGCCAAAGCGTGGTCAACCCCAAAGACTCCAAGACCTTCAACTGCAGGGTGGACTACGAGAAAACCGAGCGCAACAAGAAGGTGATGCTGTGCAACTACGACCCGTCCAAGACGTGCGCCCAGGAGCAGACGCAGAGCCAAGTCACCTGGATGTGCTCCAAACCGTTCCAGGTCATCTGCATCTATGTGTCTTTCTACAGCACGGACTACAGGCTGGTTCAGAAAGTGTGTCCGGACTACAGCTCCCACAGTCCCTCTGCACTGCCCACAGGTTAGGCAGTGGTCAGGCAAAGGACTCTGGACAGCGACGTGTAAATAAATCTACCTGTGGAATTGATGTTTTTCTTTCAAGTCAGGACAAAAAAAGTTGTTTTGGAGTTGAAGGATTTGTGTAAAATATGTTTTCTGTGGAGTGTAGTTGTATTTTTAGTGGGTTTTTTTTGTTGTTTTATAATTTACATTCACATGACAAAAAGGCAGGAAATTACTACATCAAATTGTTGAAACAAGGCTATATTTTTGCCTCTTTGTAATTGAAGAAACTTTTCACTCTTTCAAGATTTGCCAAACCTCCAATGATTTTTTTTTATTAGACTAATGATTAGTTTGTGAGGGCTCTTACCTTCTCAGCATCCACTGATGTGTTTTAACACTAAAGGAGTCAAGCTACAGTTACAATATTACAGCTGAATTATAGAACTTTCACTTTTTTCCCCTTTTGTTTTACGAATGTCGTTCTAATCCTCATCCTAAACTCTCACACTGATTTGATACTTTTACCTTGTGAACACAAAGTCATCTTTGCTTTCATGTCAAATGTTTTTTTGTATGTTTTTTGTATTTTTATTTTTAAACTCTGGTCATTCAAATACAATAAACTAAGTTCACTTCATAAACTGGATGCATATCTCATTTCTTTCAAGGCCATAATAAGACACTCGTATGCAATATGTGCTCAAAGCACAGAAATTTGTACCTCATCGAGCTATGATGCAACATAACCTGCACAGCAACACATTGAGAAGCCAAGTGAGAGGCTTTGTGTCGGTGAACACGTTCCCAGAGTTTGACAGGCCCACATGAGCCCTGAGAAGTGCTCCACTTAAACACATCTATCAGCTGCAGCTCGGCCGCCACGCCCCTCCTCGACCCGCGGCTAAGCTTCCCTGCCACCCGGTCGCGTGTTTAATGACCCAGACCGACACATCGCAAACATGATTAGGTAGGTGATGGAGAGGACGACGACCCCACTGACCAACAGCCGCACTGCTCAGCCTGTTGTCGATGAGTTGAGCCCGAGTGCATGGCTCCTAAAGAGAGTGAAGGGAGGTGAAAAGGAGAATGAAGCCTGCCAGTGTTAGTCTAAAAATTGAGTATCTTGATAAAAATCTCTTCCTTGTCCTGAAGTCTTGCTGAACTTGCTGCAAAAAAACACCCACCTCACCTGTTTTTGTGATGAATTGCACCATCCAGATGCAAGTGTATTCTGTATCACAATCAGCGTTCATTTTTTGCTAGTTTGGAGCTTTTCAGACCCAGTTTTGTGGAGAGCTATGGACAAATGTCTGCAGTGTGGTAAAGGGAAGGTGGAAACCTCGAATGAGAATCCTCGAACCTGGTTGTGCTTCAGACAGCCTCAGTGAATCAGGCTGACCTTCAGTGGGACGAACAGGCTCCACTTTCTCCTTGTGCCACCGCGGTGAAGTGGAAGAAGTTCATGTTCTGAACGTGGTGACACACAAAACGTGTGAACTCACAACTCCCAGAAGGCCTGCGGGCACTCGGGGACAGCGGACAAGAGTTTAAATAGAACCTGTCTGTATAGGAGAGGAGAAGATAAATCAGTCATTCGTTTAGATTTATGCACCTCAGGAAAAAATCACAATATGACATTTAAAAATACGACAGTCAAAGATTTGTGTGTTTTTGTGTGTCTGGAAACCTGCAGCACACGTTTCATAGAAAAACACTGAGACAACATTTGCTTTGCATTCAATACAAAATAGTTGTGGTTTATTCTGTTGGGAACAAAAAATGGCAACAACTAAGTGTCACTTCTTATAATCAGCGATATCTACAGGAAAGAAACAATGGTTCCTTCTATCAATTACCATTTCCCACCAGGTAAAATGATAATCTTTAAATGTTTTACATGTGGCTTGCCTGGGTGTGCGCTCGTTCACATTTCGTCTATTCTGAACATTAAAACGTGTTCATTTCCTTTTAGTTTCCCTTCAGTCTTCATGCCTGCAAAGAAAAAAACAAATCCGTCCGCTTTTTGTCGGGCTCACCGTTGAAAATGCTTTTTGTTTTACACAGCTTCAAAAACACTAGTGTCTGTACAAATTCCTATGAAAAAAATAGAAATGACAGTTCTGAGGAAAAAAACAAAAAAATAAACCCAAAACAAATACGAAATCCGTATTAAAGAACAACGACATGCCTGATTGAACCCTAATCTTATTTTGTAACCATCTCTGGACATTTTTTTCTCCTCCCTTTGTTTTGTCTGTTGAAACCTTGGACTGTGTATTTTCTCTCAAGGGCGACAAAGACGGATCCACAGAACAAAAACACAATTTCCCCAAGAACGACATCCAGTTGTGCGTTGCTGTTTGCGGTATCCTTGTTTCCTGTACGGTGTCTTCCAACCATTGGGAAAATTAAAATGGAGGCAGATGGAGCTCGAAGAGTTCTACATGGGAGTACACATGTTGCTTTTGTCGGATAGATCTTCTTTAAAGGGTACTTGTTGTCGTCGGTGGTCCAGCTGGGTCCTTTAGTCCACGAAGCTCGCTTCAATGTGTGCTTGCCGACAGTATTTCTACTTTACTGCTGGTAAGGGTTGAGAACGGGTGACCTGTGTGACTTTAGTGCAATTTTCTTTTGTCCCATATCTGCTTTTTGTGTCTTAGCCCTTGGTTGTCTTTCTTGGGGGGGGGGCTTCTAGTTTAACTACAGGCCCACATCTTTAGTCTCCTTTAGTCCCTCACAGGCCCTGGTGTCCTTTAGTTTGGGGAGGGGGGACTTCTCTCGCAGCTCTACTCCAAACACTAAGAACAGAGCAAAAAGAAGCCTCATGATAAAATGGACACTTAAAGACTTTATCTGCAATCGTCCTTCAAGCCTCCACATCTCCAGACATTTGGCTCTTGTTGGGTGTCCAGTTTTCTTTCTTCCTTCCGAACAGATTCCAAAGTAGGAACGAGCAGGATGTCGAAGGATTTAGGTTTTCACACACGGGAAAGAGCACGATGTCGGATCTCACTAAGCCGGAGCCGAGGAGAACAGGGAGGGTGTCGTGTTTCTTTTTTTTTTCTCCTTTTTTTCTTTTTGTAAACAACATCCACTTCACAAGCCCGCCTGTCCCTCTCTTCCATCACCTCCTCGTCCTTCTTCTTGTTCCCTCCATCTTTAGAAGAGACTAAATACAGCAGGTTCTGGATGGGGCAGAAGGGGGAGGGAGGTTGTAGGTAGTGTAGTAGGTAACAGCAAGGGGAAAGTCAGTCCCTGTGTGTTGGAGGGAGGGATGTGTGTGTTTTGAGTGTCTGAATATGTGTGTCTGAGTGTGTGACCGCCTCGGGCTGTTAGGATTGTTTGAGGCGCTTGCGTGGGGGTCCGAGGAAAGGGCACTGGGCCGAAGCCAGCGAGCGGTACGCTTCGGCCACCAAATGCGGATGAGAGCCGACCATGGACTTCCACCCGGCTGTCTCCATCACCTCGGCAGCATGGCTGAAGGAGGAGACGCACACAGAGCATTAGTTCAAGATCCGAAGAAACTTCAACGTTACGACCAGTTTGAGATACAACACAGAGAGTTTGGTCCTAAAATTAAGGAGAGAATGAGAGAAATACACAAACTGAGCAACTTTTCCGCTTTCGTTTCACCAGAAACCCCAAAAACTGAATAAAGTTTTGTGCAGGACACTGTTTTTTGAGTCATGTCTGTCTGCAGTTCGAAGGGAAACAAGTCGTCAGAGAAAATTTGATATTGTGGCGCAAGCTGACAGGAAATGTGAGTGAGCTGAACCTCAGCGCAGTCACATGTTCAGTCACCGAGTTATTATCACACATTCATCTGAGTCAACAGAGGAGGTGACAACAGACTTGGTGAGGAGTCAGGTTGCCCTGATCCTTCTGAAAGCCTCAACAGGGTTTCATAATGTGAGACGGACCACTTCATCAGAGCACACGTGGAAATGAATTACTGGAACAGAGACACAACGAAATGAGGTCCTGCTACCTTCGGAAGCGATGCGAGGGAAAAGCAGGCGAGATGAGAAAAGACTGACACAACAGAGACAAAATGTTCGGCGGGCATGCAGGATCTCGGAATCAGTGAGGAGGTGCCGGGAACCCAATTATACGTGAAGACGAGCTCCTTTCGGAGTGTGAACTCACTAGTTGATGAAGTCGACCGCCTGCGTCTTGAGCTGGTCGGCGCTGTGCAGGTCAGCCAGGATGAGGATCTCGGCGGCGTTCTCCACTGACAGGCTGGTGCACAACGCATCCTCGCACATGACCTTCAGTCTCTCCAGAGCGTACTGAAAGCAACACGGCACATCAGGATTTGTGTGTTCGCCTCTCCTCATTAGTATTCATGCGACATTCATTCACAGTCAAGGAAATATTTAGCTTTCGCTGTTACAAATCAAACACTATTCTGGCCTCACTCACGCCTGCGACGCATAAATACATCCAGCTTTTTAAGGGTAAAAATAGGAAACTGTAACATGATTATTTGGAAGCTCGACCTCCGAGAGAAACTTAGGCTCAGTCGCCCATTTGGTGTCACGGAGGAGTGAGATCAGTGCGAAATCCTCCAACTGTTTCTTCCAATCCTGACGGCTTACAGGGACGAGGTTTCGTCAAAACGGCTGACGAGGGCGCAAACACGAACGAGTCCACGTTCACCGAGGCAAACTAGATCACGTGCCGCTGAGCCTCTTTCACTCAAACCGGTCATGTTTCATCACACTTATCCTGAACAGAAGCACTGGGTGAGAGAGCTGCTGTCCAGTTGTGTCACCTTATCGGCTGCTGCGAGCAGGTCGTCGGCCATCTTGTCCAGGTTGGGAGCCTTGTCCGTGTAAATGAAGCACATCATCTCTTTGAAAACTTCGGGCTCCACGTCGTTGATCTCCACACGGTTCTGACAGACAAAGAGAAGAGAGCAAAGCTTAATATGTGCGACTGCAGCTTGTGTGTTATTGTTGCAGCGAGGACTTTGTCTCTATGAGTAACACCTTCAAATGGCTCCAACACGACTATGAACAGCTTTTGCAGTATTTAGCAGATCTGTCATGGGACGTTTGAGTGAATTAACTCGAAAGGTTCCAGTTTCGCTGGATAATCTTGATCTCTGTTGTTGTTCATTTTATCCATGACTGAATAAGTAGTTCTGCTTAACTGGAAGTTGTCCTACTTGCAACGAGTTTCGGACCAGGATAAAAGAATCCATGTTTTAAATGAAGCGATGACTGAGTGATGCATTTAACTTTTCGATAAACTGTGCAGGATTGAGTCTTAAATGGGCTTGGTTTTAAAATAAATCGGTGTTTCAGCTCCTGCAATTTCATTTCTCACGGTCACATGTGCGGAAAAATGAAAAAAGCAATTCTCTGCCTCTGCAGCTTTGTCAGTGAAGGATGAATCCTGACCCTCAAGTACGGCAGGACAATTGCATTTCAGGTGTGCTATCATTCAGTTTCACCAAGCAGCTCTGTGCTGCAGCCGTCTGACGGCGCACAATCCTTCACTCACTTTAACCCCCCAACACAGCAGGGACAATCTGAACAGCTGAGCCGCAGAGGGACAAAATGAATTTATTTCTAAGAATAAGAAAGAAAAAAAAAAGCCTCTGGGAACACAAACTCACCTTTTTGCTCTCTTCCATTTCGTGCTCAAACATGGCACTGAAGACAGGGGAGCGTGCTGGAGAGCAGGGACAGCAAACATGTTAATGTTGGACGGAATTGTGGCAACAAGCGTCATTGGAAAAGCAATCCAGAGAAACAAATCTCAGATAAAGCCCATAAATCCAGGTACAAAAAGAAAACACTTCAACCTGCAGGAACACAAAGAGAGAGGAAAAAACAGGTGTGTCTGCTTCGTGTCTGTACCTGCCAGGATGGCTTTGTGAGCTTGAAACTCCTGACCAGCAACACACAGGGAACAGTCTGTGAAGCGCGAGTTCTCCCACAGTCCCCCCAGCTCGTCAGCTAGCCGGCAGTCAGGCACCTTCACCATGTTCATGGTGTTCTGGCCTGATATGTTGACCGAGTCCTGCACCACGCTCACCTGCAAGAGAGAGGGAGGCCTGAGTGAAGTGTGGTGCTCCATAACTGCCGCATAAGCAGGAGACTGTCAAAAGAGCAGGTTCAACGTAAACAATAAGCGCTGTACCTCACAGAAGAGTGTGAGCTTGTCGTCGGGGAGAAGACCGTTGGCCTCATCGAGGAGGAAATCTCTCCGGATGAACTTCTTGAAGCCCCAGTCTTTGCCCTGGACGAAGCGGTACGCTCTCTGGCTTTCTGCAAACACAAGTCACAAAGAGGCATGTCTGAGTGAAAAAGCATCATCCACAGAGTGGAACCTCGCAGAGATGTGGTGCGACTCTTTCAAGCATCCGGCTGCGCCATGTTATGTGCTCACCCATGGCTTTGGTCTCCTCTCCCTTGGCATTGAGGATGGAGAACTTGAACTTGGCGCGCACTTCCGCTTTCGGACAGCTGACCAGCAGCAGGTAGAGGGACAGGTAATCTTTGCTCTCCTCATCCAGGCCCTTCGGATTCACTCGCAAACACCTGACGGTGATTTACAACATAACAGTTAAGAATGCCAGTAAACAGATTTTATTCTTACTGCTTCAAAAAACAAAATGAAATGATGGTGTCTTCGGTGACGCACTCATGACTCTGTTTGGCATATACTGCATATGAATGATGGATGGCTTTTTTTCGACAACACACACATGGCGAAAGTTTCTTTGCCGCCAACATAAAGATAAATCTTTAAAGCTTTCGAGAGCCACAATGAGAACCCACAACAAAGCCAGGACTCTGCGTCAAGTAATATTTCTGCCATGATTGGTTGCTTGCTTGTTCGTGGTTTAAAGGGACTTCCAAATGACAAACTGCCAAGTGTGTAATTCATTGAAACAGATTGTCCAAATACGTGACAGCAGTGCTGTGATTAAATAGCGCCACAATCGTGTAAACCCACCATTTGAGTTTGTCGTTGGCCCCTGAGGAGAAGGTGGAGCTCTTGATCACCTCACCCATCTCCTCACGACAGAAGCTGAAGTTGTTGATGGTCCACATGTACGAGAACTTCACCACTTTGATCTGGTGAAAGGAGGAAAAGTCAGCACGGCTGGAAGGGACGCCTTTGGGGACAGTGTTACCGAGGCACTCTTTACCTGTGTGTAGCACCAGCTCTCAGCCACAGGCCCGCTGGACATTTCCGCAGGGGGAGGGGGACTCGGGACTCTTGACATCGCCAGCGTGACAGAAGGTGTTGGGGGGCGACAGGGTGAGGAGGAGGAATCCGTGTCTTCCACTCGTCACTGTTCAGTCCTGACGTCCATCTGCAAAGGCCGGAGGGAAGTCGTCTGGCCCCTAAAGAAAGACAATGTGACTGCGATTAATTAGTCAACACATCTACTTACACCTTGAAAAATGTGTTCAGCTGGAACACGTCCTGCATCTATCAGTAACACAGGCAAGACCCCACACCAGTGAATTCACGTGGCCACACGGACTGCCGCTCAGGTTTGTGTTGCTGTTAAATAAATTGTCCCAGACCCACTCGGGGACGGCGGGAGATCGATGGCCGGTGCTTCTTCTGAGATCAATAGCTCCTGCAATTGCAATTAAGTCTCAAAAATGCACTGTAAATAAACAAGCGGCCTCCCAGGAACCTGATCGAGTTTGGGGCCACTGGCCAAATCCAGCTGTCCAAATTACCTTGAAGTCACACAGGAAGGCCACGCAGATTAGTGCCACAAACTTTCAAGTACATACACGGAAATTAACTTTGAGACAAAACCGGGTGTGCATTTTTCATTTATGGTCCTCTTCAGTGCAAAAAGTGGTCATTCACATAACAACAGCCCTTCATGTCTCTTACAGAAGATGGATAAAAAAAAAAACTAGGCTTAATATTAACCTTCCAGAACCGTCACATTCCTTATCCCTTGTTGAGATGTTTATGATCTCCCCGTTTTCATAATCTCAAAAAATTTACAAAGAGATTTGCAAACCACATATTCAATATTTCATAAAGGAAATGTAAACTTATATCAGTTGAGTGTGTGCTAGAAAAACACATGCTGACACCAAATCTCACGAAGCACTTGGCCAAAGACTGATATAGCTCACTCCTCCACGTCTCCACTGTTATCCAAGAAACACTAAAAACACATCAGTGAGACAAACTTGTTGCTCCAAGTGTTATGGGTGAATCATTCAAACATAAGCCGTCCTGCTGTCAGAAATATTTGCTAGAACACGTGCTAAACTAATCCGCAGCTTTAAATAGAAACAAACACATGCACCGTTTATCCCATGAGGAAAAAGATGCTTTGTGACATCTTGTGAGTCCGGCTGAATTTATTCAGCAGACACTAAAACTGAAAACATTTATTTATGACTTGTTAAATAAAGATTAATATCCCACAGCACACAAGGTTTTTTTTTACTGCAGCCATTCTAAAAACCAGCACACCATCACATTCTTGATCCAAAGCCAAGATCATTAGCTTTCTTCAGCATTTGCCAGGTCAGTGACTGCATGGTGCATCATTATTCAGCCCATCAATCCAAAATCAGACAAGTCAGTTCCCTTTATCCTTCATGCTCACTCTGTGTCCAATTTTCCACAATATTCCGGGTCTGTTTTTCCATTTCATCTGTCCTAAAACCTTCAATCAGCCTCGACCTTTCCCTCACACGCTGAGCCTTTAATATCTTTAGGTCTTCAACCATAAATTCAATTTAGGTTCAACCTCAAGGTAAGAAATAGTGACAGCTGGAGCTGTCTGCTCCTGATGATTACACTGAATGGAGGTGATGCACTGACAGTGAAGCTGTTAAAGGTTTTGTCAATTGTGGAGTGTTCAGGGAGTAATAGTGGATTTCAGACAGCGACTTGATCAGATTTTTAATATTTCAATTAATCTTTCATCTTGTCCTCTCCATCCACATAACGAGATGAGTTTGCAAAGGTCACATAAAGATGAAAACAACACAAAGAGCATCAGCTATCTTCAATAAAGAACAACAAAGAAATCCCCTCCAAAAAACCCCTGCAAAAAACAGTTTTGGTCATCCTTCGTTTCATCAACTCATTCAGCAACTTCCTCCAAGCAAAACAAAGTAAAAACCCCGTATCAGAGTGAATTAGCTGTTATATTTGTGACAACTCAGTCAACCATCCTAAAACGATTCATAGAAGCAGCTCGGCCCAGTTGCAATTTCATCTTGTCGCAAAAAAAAAAAAAAATCCAATGAGTAAAGAGCTAACCAATCCTCCACATTCTTAAGAACTGGTGAGATGAAGAGAGGAGAGGATGGGAGAAGAAGGTATCGGGAAAGAAAATGAAAAGTAAAGCAATAGAGAAGCCAAATGGAAAAACAGGTGGCGAATGAAAGATGGAGCAGCATCTGTGGAACCGTTCACCCAGATAAATTGCCACCAACGGAGGCGAGATGGAGACAAAAGAAAATCAAACGGGGGTTCGAGAGAGAAATCAAACACAGATTTGTGGAGCACTGACTGAGCCGCAGATGTACGAAGCACCGAAACTTTAAAGCTGCGCAGCAACATTTCATCTCCTCCAAGCTAGTCTTGGTAAAACTACCCTCCAAAGATTTCAAATAGTCCATCAACAGTGAAGAACAGCTGTGCATTAATCAGCCTGTTTGCTTTAAATCATAATCCTTACTTTGATGAATTAAATCCCATCTGTGATTCTGTGCCTGCTACACCAATAAACCTATTAGGATTCACTCTTTTTCTCTGTATATTGTTGGCTTTCGGTTAAAAAGCTGATTTTTACAGAGACACTTGAATTTTTTTACACGCAACTACTCGGGGCTCCCCAACAGGAACTAGTTTACAGACAATTGATCTGTTGTTCATCATATTCCATTAGCAAAACACAGGCTCGTAAGTTCAAAGGCAAAGTCATAAAGTCGTTCAGTTCATTACTGAACTTTAACCAGAGAATGTGTACGCTTATCACGATTATATTGTGTACATGGTCTTCATGTTAGTGTAAGCAAAAAACTGACACAAGGTTTTCAGGCTGGAAACGCTGATATCAACAAGAGTTTCCAACCACAACCAAGCCAATCACAACAGTGAAAGAGAGAAAAATAATCTATGAGTTTTAAGTCACTGCATCGCGAGTAGAAACTAAACCACTTTTCTGAGTACTGAGCTAAGTGAGCTAAACTTTGAGGCACTACTAATCCCAATAAAATGGATATTTATGACCACAATAACCAAGAATAAACAGCCCTCACAGCTCCGTGAAAGTCGTTTCGCAATCTGTGGACAAGTTGGTTCATCAGTTGCATCGAAAGAGAGCAGCTAACACAATAACAATGCACAAAGAGGAAGCCCAAGGGACAGGGAAATAGGAACAAAGACTTCTGATCTGAAAATGAAATAAGTCTTGAAATTACTAACAGGATGTGTATCTAGCGCAAATATGATACACACAGAGGCAGTTCAGAGCACGATGCTGTTTTTTTCTGACACTGCACACCCCCTGCCCACGGAAAGGAGAAATCAATCTCTGCTCTAAATTAAAGACTGGAGGTATGGAGGCATTTCAGGCTGCAATTTCCAAAGGGGGACGGAAAAATTGCAACCCCTGTCGAAGTGTCAGTGAACACAATGTCTGTTTCCAAAGCTGTGGTCTTTGAGGACTGCAGCGAGCCGCAGTCAAACCTTAAAACTATAATTGGTACAGGGACTGGGGATCGATTGCAGAGCGCGCGTTCGGCCTCTGTGGGAGTGATTTCATATTCTGCCCTTGGTCATGGTGCTCCTCCTTTCCTAAAAACTCAATCTCAGAGAGGTATGAACTATTGATTTTGCTACGGCGATCAGCTTGCCTCGCTCTCATCCCCGACTTTGTGCAGCCCCACAATTACACTGAAGGGGATTTGACAGGGCAAAAAAGCATTAGCACCCAGGCTTCACCTGCTGTCTGTACTTCCCGACTAAAACCCTGCTCACTTCACCAGACGGGAGAGGTTAAAGGGAGGAGAGACCTCAATGCATATCTAATGTCTCGTGTCACCTGGTTCATACTATTACCAACACTTACACTTGCTGTGTTGACCTCCAAGGGCAAGTGCTCCTACAGGATAAATAAAAAAAACATTGGACGTAGTTTGATCTTTAAGACCTTATAAGGTAGCTTCGGGGCCTTAAGGAGAAGCTATTTCTAAACATGCATCTAACTTATCTTACTATCATTGGTATCATTAACGCAACTCTCTATTATTTGCTCAATTATTAAGCTGACACTGCAATTTGAATACTTCACTTGCATAACAAGTCAAAACCTTCATGGGTAATAGAACATTTACAGATTTGTTTAAACCTTAGGTTGACTAATCAAACTGATAAACTACTTTCAACACCATTTTCTGAACACACACTATAATTAGGGTTGATAGATTGAAAGTAATTTGATATTTACAATTTATTATTTCATTAAAATTGCAGAATGAAAAAAGAGTATGAAGACAGTACGATTATAACAGACTCTCATTAACCATGTGTACTGAGAAGGAGTCCGACTGACAGTCAATCTGAACTTTGACTTATTGTTTATACACAAACAGCAGTGTCTGACAGCTGCACAGCTGATCGGATTCCGGATGCTTTGGTTCAAAACTACTGCACAAAGCAAACTACAATGTAATTACTTTACACACGCCTGGTACAGTCCGGATAAATCCTCTTGTTACTGACATGTTACTCAATAATAATAAGAAATACAACTTATTTATGAAAACACAGACAAATTCATCACATTAACATATATTAATAGGTACGTTGAATCACACATTTAATGACAATGGGAAGTGAAACTGACACTTTGAAATGAGTTCATGTAGGCAGTAACAAGCAGATACTTCACATACTAACAATACACATACTCATAACTACCACGCTTCTGAGAATAATTACTGTAATTTTCTAAGCCGTGAAACAACAGCAGTGTTAACACAAAGACAAAGATAGAGAGGTGACAGCGCCGTATGTATCTAAATCCTGAAGATAATCCAGACAATCCAACAATTGCACGGCAGCTATCTCGATCCAGCTAGCAGGCTAAATTAGCCTCAACCCTGTAGCAGCTAACCTGAGCCAAACAAAAAGGTCGGGCAAACTGTGGCTAAAACCGCCTCCAAAAATACGACGCGGACGTTTCCGAAGCGTAGTTTTAGGTCTTTAATCTTTGTATTGATGCTTTGTGATTTATTTTGCGATAAACTCACCTTAATGTTGGGTCAAAACGCAACGTTGGTTGTCCGGGGTCTTGTGTTGTTGTTAGCTAGCAGGCTGTGGAAGTGGCAGACGTTGGTGCGACAGCCACACAGACAGCGCACTCTGGCGGCTCGGAGGGACACTCAACAGCGCCACTAGACGCAGCCACCGCAAAACGTGTCTCTAACGTCATGACCACCCAGCGTCATAAACATTATCAAGATAAATCAGATAAAGTCGCAGAGAAGACAGAGGGCAGGTAAAAGCTGCAAAATAACCCAAAAAATGTACTTCTGCCATGGCCGATAAAAATACAGCGAGATTCAATGGCGAAACAAAAAATAAAATGTTTAATTTCCTCCCTTGCGATAATGCAATTTCTTGGCAAATAAACATTTTCAGCACCTCAGTGTGAATGTCACACATGTAAATTATAGAGTAAAAACTTTTTTATACTTTTATGGTAAAAGAAATCTGTACAGTACCACTAGTTTGATGCTACAAAATAATGTAGGCATACGAGTAAAAGAACAAACTCATGAAAAGCAGTTGTAATCATTCAACAAAATCAAAATGGTAAAAAAAAATCCTTTTTATTCTCTACACAGTTATTTATACAGACAGTGAGAAAAAAAATACAAAAGGACAGACTTGAAGTTATGGTCACTTGTACGTTTATTTACACAGATAGGAAAGCCTGAATGCACTGTTTTATGGGAAACACACATTGCAAAATTCAATGCAACCAAAGTAAAGTTAGGGGAAAAATTGTTTATCTGCGCTTCTGAGGAATAACAACATTTCCACTGGTTGCGACGGGGATCAGGAGCCTTCGCTGATCCATCCGAAGGTACTTCTCGATAAGCACCTCAACCGGCATCTTGTCGTTTACGAAACCCTGCCTGCAAAAGAGAAAACAATTTGATGACTGCCTCCCACATGTGAATGTACAGAGACATTCAAACTCGTACATGAGTGCAGCATATTTGGGATCACAGGAGGAGGCTTCAATCCTCATGCTGGAAACACACATCTGTTCTTTATTTTGAATGCAAACGTGGCTAAATCCTGCCACCTACAGGTCATTTTTGTGTACTACAGTATTCGATGGAGAACTGCAGACACGCACCTTTTCAACAGAAGCACAACATCCTCAACCTCGATGGTTTTTCTCTTTGCATGAGCTGCATACGTCTCCAAGTCCACTGCCAGTCGGTCAAAGAAAGCATCCATTCTGCAAAAAATGATAAATTATCTGAAGAATGAAATCTGTGATCATATGTGCAAAACTTTTCAGAATTCAATGAAATTACTTGTCAACTCTATTGACTCAGTACTTATGGATACTTACATGTCATTCAGAAGAGGGTGAACATCTGCAGAGACTTTTGTCTTTGCAAAATGCTTGAAGACACCCATCAGATAGCTCTTAGGAAGAGCTGCTTTCCTCTCAGCTGGCCTCTTTTTCCTCGGTCTCACCTGCTTCACTTTAGCTCCAGGTGAAGCCTCACTCGTACTCCTGGCACTGAAACATTAAATAGGAGCCATTAGCGCCAGGACACAACAAAATCTACCTACAAAAGGCAGATTACTTCAATGCTGGAATTGTTAATCTTTTTATAGTTGTCTTGTGGTGCAACTTGCCTTGCTTGAGTATTTTTCAGCACAGAAGGTGAGGCTGAAGGTTCACGGTAAAAGAAGTTCCTTTTCTCCCGGACAAATGCTGGAGTCTTGGACGGGAACTCTGAGGACGTTCGGAAAACGCTTATTATCTTCCTGTTCTACTATTCTCTGAGTGACAAAAACAGCCACCTGAAAGAAGACTAACCTTCATTCTCTTCATCATCGTCATCCCACTCCTCTTCCTGTTCGTTAGCGTGCCGGGGAGCCGATTCATCAGCCGATCTGTCGCTGACCACTTCCTGATGAAAGGAGTTCTCTTTGTCAGCATCGAATGAGTTTTCTGCACACGAAGCCGCGTCCGGGGCTGACTTGAAGGATTCAGGATTCTCTTGCTGAGATAAACTGCTCGCCGGCTCTTCCAACTCCAGGTTGCTTTGTACATCAAATGTTTGATTCGCTTTGGAGTTGGCATCAGTCACTCCTGCAAGTTACAATAAGCAAGTAGCACTTATTAAAAAAAAAAAACTACCCAATTTTTTTGTTTCACAGAGTTGTAAATCAACACTCTCCATGTCTTGAGCCAAATAATCTTTGAAGACATGATGAGGAGACATTTGAAGTTTTCACCATACCTGCAGCTGAGGTGTCAGCTAATTCCTCGCCTGCATCTCTAATTGGCACAATAGATGCACCTTCAGAGCGATGGGACCTTCGGCTGATGTGTTCCAGCTGCTCCCTCTCCTCGTTGCTCCCATCTTCATTCTGAGACTCAACTTCGTCAACTTCTTCAGACAAAGAAGCTGCTTCAGCATTGTCATGTGACTGAGCAACAGAGGCTTCTTCAATTTGATGTTCAGCTTCAGCTTCTTCCTCAGTCTGAGACTCTGCCTCCTCCCCGTCTTCCCCAGACTGAGAGTCCATCTCGTGAGACTGGGCAACAGATGCAGCTTCTGCTGACTGATCTGCATCGACATCCTCCCCCGACTGAGATTGAGCATCAGGTTCTTCGTCGGACGGATGCTCAGCCTCATCTTCCTCATTCATCTCTGCATCCTTTTGGGAGTGTGAATCAACTGCGTCATTTTCTTCAGTCTGAGATTCAGCTAAATCGTTATCACCCTCTACCTGGGACTCAGGATCAGCTCCATCTTTATCGGTCTGGGCCTCAGCTGCTTCCTCAGTTTGACAGTCTGGTATAATTTCGCCTTCTGCTGACTGGGAGCCTGCTTTAATTTCCTCTCCAAGATGGGAATCAGCAGCGCCGTCATCTTCAGCGGGAGTTTCAACTCGATCAGCTCGGTCATCAAATTCAGTCCGAGATTCCAAATCACAGCCCTCCTCTTCAGATGGCAGTTTCTCGTTCTCCTCTGCTTCATCGATACTTTCCAGTGAATGAGAAACAGGCTGATGATCAGGAACAGCAGCATCCTCCTCGCCGCTCAAAGTTAAAAACCCGGATAAATCTTTTCCTGACTCATTGTGCTCCGTGCACACCAAGTTGTCCTCCAGTTCCAGCTGAAGCTTGGACGCCATGACTGTAGGTTTGTCCTGAGTTGCAATGATGGAGAAATTGGAGGTCATGGCATCAGGCTGAGCATAAAGAGCCGTACTGCAGTTCACAATATCCTTCGTGATGTCAGGTTCACTGAGTTTGCTGAGACCCAAGCTGAAGCCTTCAGAGTAGGCGGTCTCACTCGCATCTCGTTCGGCCAACGCAACACCGCCGTGACCTGAATTTAGGAAAGAAAAAGCCTGAAAAACTTTCTGTTTCAATCTAAAAAGCTGAAAATTTGCCTCGAGGAAAATTTCAATTTACATCATGAAAACTTTAATCTGGAGACGAAGCACTTCTTCAGTGAGTCCATGATTAAAATGCTCACCTCTGGTCTGTCGTCTGTTTACCGCAGCACCAAACTGCTCGGCTGAGATTTTCCGGCGGTTTGCAACTTTCCTTTGAAGGCCTCTTTTTTCAGTCTGAGCATCAGCAAACGGCGTCTTCAGACTCAACGATGAAGAACTGAAGAGCAGATTAGAAAGATCATCTTTCA
This sequence comes from Malacoctenus gilli, assembly GCA_032164315.1. Taxonomy (NCBI): domain Eukaryota; kingdom Metazoa; phylum Chordata; class Actinopteri; order Blenniiformes; family Labrisomidae; genus Malacoctenus; species Malacoctenus gilli. The sequence continues at coordinate 9,156,873 of JASSRZ010000086.1, read as the reverse complement.
AGTAGTTTGTAACAAAAGAAGTCAAAGCTGTGCAGCTTTGTGAAAAGCAATATTTTGCTCATAAAGTGTGTAATTAAACAAAAGAACCACCACACAACAGTGTTGATTTTTTTAAAAGTATATTACCTCAATGAAGATAGTGAATGATCTTGAAGCGAGTTTTCATTTTGCTCTTCAGCATCTGTCAAAACAAGCATATCAGCTTACTTGCACGAGGTAACTGTAAATACAACAGCCAACATGCTCGAACACAATATAAGATCACTGAAAAGCAGAACTGAGCCAACTCAGTTCAAGACGTAAGCACTGTTGTTTTTTGTAAGTATGAACATATACCAACAAGACTAGATAAAGTGGATTAACACTCACCATCCACACCTCGGAGTCGCTTTTCGAAAGCGCTTACATTCAAGCTCCGTCGTGGCCTCTTCCTGCTTAGACCTTTTGTGGTGCTTATAACATTGCCAATAGTTACATCGGGCAGATCCAAGGCAGACAGCTCAACACTGAAAATCGGAAAATATAAATTTGAACATAGCTTGATTATTCTGGCGGTCTGTAAACAGCTAAGAAAAACTGGAAAAACACATGATTTGTCACTTTTTACTTTATTGCTCACCTTGAACGTGTCCTATTTGTTGAAGACCTGGTGGAGGGTGGTCCTTGCACCTCTATTGGCCCCTTCTCATGAATAACAGGTGACTTTACAGGTTCTGAAAGACAAAGATGCATTTGAGAGGACGTGAAAGAGAAGAAACTGCTAAACAATAAGAGGTCATAAACACAACACCCACCTGTTTGCAAAATGTTTTTGAGTATGTGTCTGGGAGTGTCTCCATCATCAATCAGGATGGAGGAGGACACTGGGAACTTCCGTCGCATGACAGAGGCAGTCGTCGTTTCAGGAGCAGGCAGGGATTTCCTCGTTATGCTCTAGATGGACAAAAAGTTCAACATATCGTCAAAGATGAAATCACAAATAATATTGTCCATCATCAGTAAAGAGTGCTGCCGATGTTCTCACCGCGCTCATCTTGTGTTTCAAACTGCGTCGCAGGATGGCCTGAGGGGTCTGGGCGCCTGCATCCTTCTTGGAGAGGAGCCTGCTGCTGCGCCGCGACGCACTGGAAACACTCCTGGAAACACTGAGGACACGACCGCATATTCCTGATTGGTCATTTGTTCAAATAAGATACTTTCTATTGCATTTTTACAACGAACTGCGCCCATTTCTGACAGTTGCAAAGGTTTAAAAAATCGCTCGTGCCAAGGAAAGCAAAAGTTTAATTCAGACTCTCTTTTCTTTTTGGGGGGGGGGGGGCAAAACCAAATAAATCATCAGCAGTACCTGCGGGTAATCGGCGTCTTGGGTGGTTCGGTGCTGAGAATGTGTCTCAGAAGAATCCGAGCAGACAAATCCTCCGTGTGATCCATTTCGACGGTCAGCTGGTTAGCAGAAGCTAACTGGCGTTAAAAAGTAACGTTTGCTTCTTTTCAGTAAATCTAGCGATGTCTCCCTCAAATATAGTTTCCGACGAAAGGGACCGAGGCAGAGGCAGAGTCATTTAAGACAGTCTCAGCCCAGCTAAACATCCTTTAAGTCTTCAAAGTAAAAATATTGCAGCACTGTCACTGCTCAACCGACCCAACACTTCGAACATCCCGCTTTATTTTGAAGTGAAGTCTCGCGAGAAAAGATGAAAACGCTTGTTCTCTTGTATAAAGTTTGCCTTGAACTGAAGCTTTACTGCCACCAGCTGGATCAACTGGGGATAACAAAGTTTTGTGCTCTAACTAGATTTTTGCAGCATTTTGAAAAAACAACCCTCGCTTTTGATGCACTTTGTTTTTTCGATTAACATGAACATGGTGTTCAGGAATAAACAAAGAGCATAATATGTTTCTCCAATTTATCTACATTTTAGCTGTTTATGGTCACTGGTTTTATAATTAATTGTCTCCCCAATAAGATTCCTTGGAAATCATTAACAAACTTCTGTTGATGCCTTGGAGTTCTTCAAGGGCATTGGAACTGCAGGTTAACCCTGAGATTTAACTCGTGACCTTCTGATCTTCAGTCCAACACTCTCCATGTGAGCTAATTAGTTTAGTTTGAGTTGGGGTTTGAGTTAAGGAAAAAGAATTAGCCTGGAAGGAGCCTTGTGATTGCAGGCTAACTCCATTTCTCAACAAGAAAAAATACAAACATTCACAGGAGTGTTTTAAATATATTTAATAATATACACAGTAAACACAAGAAAGCATAAAATAAATTCACTGGTTAGTAAAACAGGTGGTCGCCTGTTTTATTCATATTCATTGGTAAGCAAGTGATCCCTTCACTTCATCACCCTGGAAATGAATGAGCATTATTAATCTTTGTATGTTTTCATAGGCTTGTATGTGTTTGGCTAAAAGTGCAAAGACTCCTCCAGAGAATGGCAACATCAGAAATAAAGGTCCGAAGATTTAGAAATCGGGCCTGTCCTTCTTCAGTTTGCTGTAATCCATGTTCACTGTGAAAAGCTGGAAGGGCACAGACACACGCACACACACGCACGCACACGCACAAGCACAAAATATACACAGTCAGTATGACGAGAGGGCAGTATGGACTTTGAGGCAAGATAACAGCAAAGATATGGCTGCACGGAACTGACATGCAGGGAGATAATAATTAATAACAACTGAACAACATGCCACAGGGGTGAAGTTGCTGTATGTGTGAGCGACACGCACTTTGTACTGGTGAGTGGGCTCCATTTTGTTCCAGGGCTCAGGGTTGTTTGCGTGATCCCATCTGAAAACACCCAGAGAAGGAAAAAAACATTAATTTAACTCCAATAAACCAAACCTATTGACAGTGTTATTTTGCTCATGACACCAAAAACGCATGACGCTTTGAAAAACCAGAATAATGAATAATTTTGATCATTTCACAGATACTCACGAGACATCGGGGTTTTTCAGAGCCAGCCTGCCCAAGTACATCATACTCATGGTCGCCCCGCCGCCGATGAAGATGAAGAGAGGGATCAGCTGGTTGACAAAGAATGAATCATAGAAAGTCATACATTAGAGGACAGTGAAGGACATTGCTTGTTATTTTCCAACATGGGATGACCCCCTGACCCCGACCCAACTGCATCTCCATCAGCTGTAAAACAATGTAACAAAAAAGCCTGTTTAAAAAACCAAATTTTCCTAAATATCCATTTGATATAAAGGATTAGATTAAAGAAAAAAATGAAATGAATCACAATGAATAATTTTCATAGCTGAACTAGCAGCTTGTGTCGAATACACAAACAAATGTTATTATTTCAATGAAGGTATCTTGAAGGAATGAAGTCAATATGTTAGAGCCAATGGAAGCCTAACAATCATTCACTGGTGGCAGGGGACACAAACATTTCCCCCCTATGCTCTATATATGGACGCTGCCGTAAAGCAGGCTGGTTCGCCCCCCTCGCCCTTGGATGGGAATGAGTGTAACAGGCATTGCTTTGGCCTTGAGTCACACACACGCACATACATTATGGAGTCCATATAGGCTGGACTGTACGTGCTGCGGCGTTATGCACACATGGCAGCACACTGGCTTCCCGTGAAACCGAATAGGCGGGGTTACATTAAATCTCTCGTATTATAAAATATGTATGACAAAAAGTCCGATTCATTATTGTCTCATTATTGTGTCGCATCCGATTCGATTAGGTGGTTGTCAGCGCAAAGCTGGTGAGGTGGGAAAAACAATGCTATTATGAAGGCTGGAGAAAAAACGAAAACATTTGGAATACTGCAAAAATGTTTTTCGTGGGTGTTGGCTGAATTTATGTGATAAAAAAATATGCATTTTTACAAAAATCCTGAGTCTGTTACACCTGTCGTGGAATTTGACAGATTTATGGATTCGCGCAAACACGCCAAAATTACCTCCAAATCATTCAGCTTTTTCTGATCGCGTTCGTGTAATAAAACCTCTCATGATCATTTAAACTGTGGATTATAATTAGGGAGAAATTTGGGGGGGCTCGGGAGCGCGCACGGCTACACCGCGTCCTCACAGCGCCCCGCAGAGACACATCTCAATGTCACCTTTATTCTTATGATATACTACCCGAAAAAACAGCAACACACAGCATACTTACAGCCGGGTGGCTCTTAAGTTGCTTCGCAACGGTCCCCAGTAACGACATGGTGTACAATCCTCCCGCTGACGGAGTCCGTTAACGCGAAAAAAAATGAGTGCCGGTAAAAACGCGCGCCTCTGCTGCGGATCTGTGTGTGTTTCCTACAGGCCTGAATGCTCGCAGAAGACGGAGGGATTCGCCGCCTCCTCCACCGCCGTCCAATCCCACCCTGCTACGACAACAGCTGTGCATCGCAGCCAGGGGTGGACTGTACATGCTGACATGCGGGAGACACACACAGGCTGGAGGCTTCGTCTGTCCTGAAATTGCACCTCGAATAGAAGAAGCACCGGTATTTCTTACCTTTCGGAAACCTGACTGCTTCAGGTTTGGGCTGAATACAGTTGGACATTGATTTGCATTTTTGCCTGCAGATGTGAAGTTATCAGACCAGAGTGGCAAGAGTTATCAATGAGTTCTATTTATTAACCACAAACATGACATTCATCATATAGATGTGGACAGAACACCTGAGATAGCAGCACATCTGCAGAGCCCACAGCAACTCATGAAACACTGACAGGGATTATTTTTGTGTGTAAAAAAAAGAGACAAATCAGCATTTCAATCGTCACGATACAAAACTATTCAGTAAAAAAAACACAAAACCTAGTCATTTCTCAGTTTGCAGGCAAACAAACGAACAGCAACTGATCAAGACAATGAACCCTCTCCTGGAAGTGCATTAAAATCCACCTGATACAGGATGGGACACAAACAGACAGGGCTAACTAAAAGTAACACGGGCTTATGTAGCTTATGTGGCAGGGAACTATACAACAAATGTACAAAGAAACTTTACACCGCTACTCCTAAATGTACAACGACCGAGTGACAGAGTGGCTTCAACATCAGAAGGAGCAGTTCAACTTGTGCAAACGTGTCGCCCAGAAACAAAAACGGCAGATTGGCAGAACAGCGAACCTGGGAGGATGATAAACCTGCACCACTTAAACAGATTAGGAAGCCAACGAGGCCGTGAAAAACTATAAATACCAACAAGCATCTACATCACGGGAAAATACATGGACCCACATTTTTTTTTCCATTTTTCTTCAAGTAAACAAAGTGAGCAAAAACAAACACACTTGGAGTCATGTAAAGCTGAAATAAGCCAAGAGTCATTTTCATGCGTAACTCGCTGTAAAAAAAATCCCTCAGTGTACAAGCATCAAAACGTCATCGTGAAGTACCAAAATAATTTGTACACTAGAAACAGGTGCAAGGTCGAGCTCATAAAATGTAAGGCAAGTTGTCGATAAATATATTGGAGTGCATAAAAACACGTTTGACAGAGGGGGATTTTTCTCACTGGAGTTGGACACGAGCAACACAAAAGGACGTCACACACTTGTGTGATCAAAAGATCGACTAACACGTCCATTTTGAAAACAAAATCAGAAAGAAAAAGGTCATCGTTATGCAAAAAGGATTTCAAAATTTCCTGAACAAGAGTTAAACTTTATTTTCAAAATAAAACAATCTTCCTTTTGACCCCCGATGCGTCTTTGTAGTGTCTCAGCTTCTTTAGAAGCTTCCGGGCTGTGCAGGAAGTCAGCAGTTGTCAAACAAGTCACTTCAGACAAAAGATCAAGCGACTGGGCACTATTGTCATTAGCATATCACACTCATTTTTAGCCAAAAATGTACCTTTGGAGAGTTCATAGATGGAACAAAAAGGACCTTTGGTTTAGAAATGTAAACATTGCTTGAATCTCCAAACAAGGAGTTCATACAGCATTACTTTAGATTGCATGTGGACATTTACTTTTTTCCCCCCCACCATAACATAAGTCATTCACATATCGGTATATTCGTTAGAAATGAAAGCATTTCCTTCAATAAAACAACTCCAACAAGTCTGTACGTTCCTTCCTCCCCTGACTGCTCCGGTTGCAGGAGGATCTCCTGGTGCTGCCCGAATGGTCAACGTTACCCGAGCGGAAGGCCGTTTCCCGTTTGGACGACCTTCCTTCTAAGCTACCAAGAGCAGGTCTGACGGTGGAGGTTAGAGGAGGCGGACGGGGCAGAAGGCCGAGACTCCGTGAGGGATGAAGTTCACCTTGTTTGGGTCGGGGCAGGACGAGATCACGGCTGGTTTGGGTTGTTGAAGAGGACTGAAGAATAAAAGCAAACGGCTTGTGAGAGATGGGGAATGTCTTATTGATAAAACTTCTCAAAGTCAAAAAACTACACACCTGTTATGAATTTTAAAGAAAATAAAGCTTCGTCACTTACATGCTGCAGTAAAACGTGTGCAACAAACTAATCCACCAACAGAGGGCGGAAGAAGCCTATATTTGAGAGGTGAAAGCGAAGCATACTTACTGTTGCAAACATAACACACACCTTATGTCCTCCCAGGCTGTGACTTTCTCGCAGCCCTCAGGAGGGTCTCTGTGGAAGCAGCAGCTGTTGTCGGGCTCTGGTGACGAAGGGTTGGGTGGAGACGGGGGGAGCTCGCTGTCACTGTGGAGGGAGAAGGGAAACTGGAAGCCCATCTCTGCACTGTCGACTGAGCCTGAACACAGAGAGAACAGACAAACACAAATGATGCCTCTTCAAGTGCATGGGGGAAAAAAAGGACTTGTAATTTGACACCAGCGTCCCCATCTGATAAAGCTGATGTCCACATACAGCATTAAAACCTGACCGACTAACCTCCATTTCGGTCCTGGGGAGTGTCTACGAAGTGAGGCTGGGGGGTGAAGACGTCACCAGGTGAAGAGGAGGAGGACACCGAGGACACGGTGTTGAGGTCACACTGGGAGCCGCTGCTGCAGCTGTGCAGAGGGATCGGGGCCCGTCGCCCATCAGGGACCTCAAGGAACTGCCCAGAAGAGACAAGACAGTGTTTACATAAGGCCATTTAAAAGAGTTTAAGGAAAAATCCCCCCAACACTGGTTCACAAATGCATGCAGGGTGGAAAGTAGGTGACGGGTTACCCTTTGTTGTGGGTGTGAAGGCAGACTGATGAACATGCCTTCCAGCTCCTGGTTGAGGCCCTCAATGCTGCTGCACAGAGGAGGGGCGAGCGTGGCCAGGGCAGGGCGGGGGATGGGGATAGGCTGACGACAGAGCAGCAGAGAGCATGCTTTAACTCCTGAATGCGTTTCTCTTTGGAGACGCGTGTGAAGGTTTTTCCTCTTGTTGAGACAGAAAAACTTTTGTGTTTTAATAGATCTTGAGGTCTGTCCCTGCAGTTTGCATGCATCACGACTAACTTTCATTTCTGCTCCGTTCTGCCGAGTTGCTTCCTGTACATCGTTTTTTACAGTGTGAAATGAAAGTTAAATACATTTAACTGTAATGCTGAGAGAAAATCCTGAGAAAGTGATGGGTTTTGAACTCTTCACCTCTGCAGTTGTTAATGTGCAGGTCAACCAATTTCACAGATGCTAGTATATGCTCTTCCCGACTCATGCACAAAAACACCTTACACAAACGAAACCGGGCCGCCACTTCGGTCTGACACCATGGCAGGGCAGTGACGTGCGACCCCACACAAATTAAGCATCGAGCAGCTGTGCTGGAAAACAAAACTACACAATTCATTCTGAAAAGCAGAAGCTGACGTGACGCAGCGTCTTCCTGTCATCTCAGTCTTAATTCATTCAACTGCTGCCAAAAGCACAGCCTCTGTTTTTTCTCCTATCCTGACAGATGTGTCTGAGTATTATTTGCCTGGAGACACAGAGCTAATGAAGCACAGCTCTCACTTTTCCCCACACACACACACATGCAGGTGCTGTCTGGGTGTTTGTGATGATGCCAGGGTACCTGTGTAGTTCCCCAGTTACTGCTCCCCTGAGGATGTCCCGAATGGCTGTCTTTGTCACGGCCCTCCGAGACCGCAGGTTTGCTTCGCTGCTGCTGCTGTTGTAGTTTAGCAAACTAATGAAAACAAAAACTGTCAGTTAATCAGCTCCCACATACAAACACACCATGGAAGTCTTTCGGGTTCTGTGCCACACACTTAACATACAGCGCTAGAAATGACTGAAGGTCTTTAAAAGGACCAAGAATGAATTGGAAAAAATTAAGACGTGAGGGTTTTAGTGAAATCTGTAAAAAGAGGAACTTTTTCTCCCCACACAAATGAGGTCACGGGTTTCCTGTTACTCAATAATATCATAATCAAGCCGGAAAACAAAACAAGTCAAGTTGAGCAAAGCTTCGTCATTGCCAAACAGAAGTTAAACAACATGCGCTTAAACTGACCTGTTGATGGTCAACGCCACCCAGTGACGATGAGCGCCTGTGCCTGCCGCCCCCCCTGCTACTCCGAGATTTGTCAAACCACGAGTCGGGGGTCTGAGGAGGACAACAAGCAACCACAGGCGTGTTTATATTCTCCCATTTCAGAAGTAAAAAACTTAGCCAAGCTCATGTAGATTTGTATTGCATATAGACACACAAACTGATTAAAGCTGTCAGACGTCACTCAAAGGTTTTTTGTCAACCCTTCTGTGCTACATCCACAACTTATGTACTGTTAACCAAAAGTTTCACACGATGCACATCAGTTTCTCATGCTCAAGAACTCATCCGCAGCCCCGTCTCCAAATTCACACCCCCAGACTGCGAGACTTGTAAAGGCGCACAAGAGCAGGAGAAACTGAAAACAAAAAACGAGGGGGGAGGATGTGGGCAACCAGCGAGCAGTGGCGAGTGCCTGCACACGGCGCAGGGAGGATGGGTGCAGCCAAAACGACCGCGTCAGCTGACTTCAACGACCGTTCTCATGGCTGTGGTTCTCACTCTGTAATAGCTGTGCAAGCACCGGACACTCCCTCCCTTCCTCCTCCCACCCAATAACCTCCTTCTCTGCAGAAACACGCAAATATCAAACGTGACTGAAGTGATGCATGGACAACTTCGAAGTGAAACACAAACTTGACTGCATCCTCATTTGTTTCTTGTCGACATCAGATCTTGCCAGCGCCACTATTCCTGCAGTTTGGGTTCGTCTCAGTCTGCGGCTAACCTGGGTGCCTTTGTCCTTGTGATAGCGGCCGCTCAGGCCCTCCAGGTCTTTCAGCCAGTGTCCCTGCAGGTAAGACTCGGTGAAGGCGTCAGGAGACATCATCCACCTCCTGCTGGAGCTCAGCTGGTACGATCTGATCCTGCCAGCTGTCAGTGTCAGAGAAAACTTTCATTTCAACCAAGCATTTCCATTAGAAATGATGATGCTCACAGCTTTTGCTGCCAAGTCACAGATGTCATAATAACCATATTCACCCATAGATCAATATGCTTTTTACTGGATCCCACACATATTTAAAACATCACACTGCTTTCCATCACCACCTACTACCCACAGGAAGGCCTTAAAAAAGGAGTTGCACCATTCACTGGGATCGGTGTCGAAGTAATTCCCAGTGATCTCCCGTATTCACTTTTTTTCTGGGTTCAGTTAAAATGGGACAGAATCAGAAAGTAAGTTATTTGATTTCAGATAGCTCAACGAAATCCTTGCTTTTTGATCTACAAAAAGGATGCCGAGCTTCCCGCTGTTATCGGCTGCAACAGGTGCCCCCTTTAAGATAGATTTTCACTATGTAGATATGATTACGAGTTATTTTATGATTGGATCCAAAACTGCAAACAATGCACTGCACGTGCACTTGTGAATCATCTTCAAGATTATTGACTTGGACTAAAAAGGACATTAAAATTGAACAGCTTTGGACAGACCTGCAAAACTGCAGGGAAATCTGCAGATGTCTTACCTGACTGCACATCTCTCAGCTGGAGCCTGGTTCTGGCGAGAAGCTGGTAGGACACGGTGGCTCTCATGGGCTGCTGACCCGGGCCAGCAGGCCTGGAGGGTCCGCCTCGGTGGGCCATGTTCCCGGTGGTAAATCTGCGGCCTGGTGGGCACCTGATGGATGAAGTGAGGAGGAGACGGAGGAGGAGGAGGAGGAGGAGGAGGAGAGGCTGCCCCGGCTGGCAGAGATGCGGTACAGCTCCGTGGAAACACTGTTGCTCGGACTCAGTAACCAGCTGCAAACTCTTCCTCCTGCGCTGACGATGATGACAACGGAGAAACGTTACGGATGCCGAGGCGACAACGGGAGCTTGCGGTCACGTCCGAGGCCTTTTAAACTGTTTTCCCCCACTGGATGTGTGCCAGTTAGCAGCCTAGCAAGCAAAGTTTTCTTTGTGAGAGTATTTCACCCCCACTTGTCAAACGAGGAAGCAGCCCCGGGGCTTCAAAAAGTCACTCCAACACTTACTGCCGAGTCGTCCGAGCAGCTTAAACAGTAACACGGACGTGTGCCTCCGCACGACGCTTCACTAGGCCCTGAAAGTTGTGAAGAGGAAACAGACTTGAGCCATCTGTGCGACGCTTGAACGGCAAACTGAACTCCACAACCACCGCGCTGTTGTTGATTTAATTAGCTGGGGGGCGGGAGTTGAGTCAGAGGGCCACTTCGGATTGGTTGATGGAACCTCGAACGTCGATCCTATTGGACACTGCGCAGTCACTCGTGTAACATTTCACACTGCTGAAAACCTGCTTGTTTTGTCTGTTGCAAAGGGGAATACAACTTCTACAACCCTGTCACATGCTGTGCACAGCGACGTCAAGCCATTACCATCTGTTGGTGGAAGGTGTTTTAGATTCAATGCTATTTATATAGCGCCAATTGAAACACAGGCATAATGAACGGAGTTAACAGAGGTCAAACTGCATGAGCTCGAGATCCAACAGGAAGGTACAGAAAGAACTCTGAGGGAAAGCACAGACTTCAGGAGAGTGACAAATGACACTAAATGATGTACTTATATGTGACGGATAAGTGAAGAGACAGGGTATGCGCTCAGGGTCACCAAGCAGTGTAAACCTACAGCAGATCAACTAACTAAATGAAATATTTCAGGGTGACAAGAAAACACTTCAAGACAGGAAAAAAACTCATCCATGAAGTCACTTTTTGGTAAATATTTGCCTAAATATTTCCTCAGGCTACTATGAGCCCCAGCTGGGTGTGTGCACATCATCTGGGTGGACACACACCCACAGTGGTTTCGGGTGGTTTGTGAGACTGTGTGCATTGTGGTAGATAAATGTCCAGAATTTGCGTGAAAGGGAGTTGTCAGTGTTGGACAGAAGAAGACTGAAAAGATAACGTGAAACTCCTTCAACCAGTTGGTCGTAGAACCAGGGCTTCATCCCAAAGGTTACAAAAAGGTTATTCACCCTTTTCACGAGACCTCAGTCCATAAACATTTAATGTACGTCCATGTAAACAAGACAGGTGCAATCAGCTGTGAGTGTTGTGGCCACTGAGAGGAAACAACGCTGACCTTTGACCTTGGCTCTTTAACTTGTCTATAGGAAGAAATATTGTTGAGAGGACGGCTGGGTGAGTTTTTAAATTGAAATGCAACGGAATGGCATTCACGAAAGACGAATACAAACAAAACAAAATATAGCGAACTTTACCGCTTCAAAAAAAGGCAGTTTTATTGCAGTTTTAAATAACACAATTTTTCCCAACTCTCAGCAGCTCTCCATTAGCTTTGAAATTTACATGTCTGCAACAGATACACACAAATATACCATAAATTAATAAGAATATAAAAAGAAACGATCACAGGGGAAAAAAATTGAAGACACATACGCACGTTGCACATTCAGAATCTCCCTTCTTCTCATACTATTCTATCAAGCTGTTTGTAGAAAAAGGACAAAACACTCACTCTGCATAGTCACAATGCACTTTGCATTTGTATGCAATAGATTCTTTGTCTGCTTTTTTAAAAATGTATAGTCACCTTGTCATGGCTCTGCGAACCTCAACTTGTCTTCTGTGTTCCCTTACATCTGTACTCAACCTAATGCATGATTGGATAAGGCCTTAACTGTCGTTCATCATGAAATCAATAAAGCTGCTTCTGTTAATCAAAAAAACATCAATTATCTTCATTGTAAACTCCGGCCACATCAGCTGTTCTCTTGTACTCCCTTCCTCCTTTTAAGGTGTAATAGGACTGTGATATGGCAGAAACATCGTCTCTGCTCTGTAAAAGGTTACAACGAGCTCTTCCTGCTGCTTGTGTTATGTAACAGGCAGATTAAGATACACAAACCGACTGATTAGACACAGACGAATGGACAGACACATACAGAACGACCCCACGGTGAGTTTTGAAGAGCGGCGCAGACACACGCGATTTTGTGACCGCTCAGAACGAAGCGCCGTGGCGCGAGCGAGGCCCAACCTCAACCCGGTCGTTTGCATTCCAGGAGGCCTCATCATGTCGGGACGATGAAAGACGGTGAAGCTGAAGGGGGACAGGAGGCAGTGCCGCAGCTTTTCCTGCATCTTTGTCAGACAGTCCCGGACAGGGAGGCTGCTCTTTCACACAACGCTTGAAAGACAGAAGTTGAAAGTGGTGGGCTCAGAGCGTGTAGGTAAAGGGACTCAAAGGAGAGAACCAGTCCGCTACCTAAAGTGATCTTGTTGTCCTCATGTTGAATTGTCTCAGTGCCTGTTGAGGCATTGGCAGTGTTTCCTTGGCTTCCCCCTAGCTGGGAGAGAGGGCAGGACTGTTCTCTGTGCTGATGTTGACCAGGCACTCGCTCGACTTCAGGCTCGCCAGAGATTTGCAGCTGGGGAGGGAGGCCAAGGACCCACACAGGCCCATCATAGAGGGGGTATAGTCCTTTTCTGCAGGAGGTGGAACAGGTGGACAAAGGAAGGATCAGTTCAAGCACGTCTGGATGTTTTCTCACCTGAAATCACAGGAAGCACCATGTGATTGTCTTACCTGAACACCAGGCACCTCCATTCTGCTTTCCATCCGTCCTATTGGAGTCTGAATAGCTGACCTCCACAGACAGCAACTCTGTGCTTGGAAAACTTCTCCTTAAAGTGGGAAAAAAAAAGGACAGTTGAGGTCAGTTAAGCGCCTGCGGCGAGACCGGAAAAAGTGTCGTTTTAAGGGCAGGTTTCCTCTTTCCAAATATTGCTGTACACACACACACACACACACACACACGCACGCACGCACGCAAGCACACGCACACACACACACACACACACACACACACAGGAAGCAGAACTGCCCCAGGAGAGAAACCAACGCTTCAGGTCAAATATCAACGCTCGGCTGAAGGAGCGCCTCCGGGCAGACAGTGGAGTCAAGGAGCCACATACAAACCATTAGCTCACCTACGTTATGGATTAAACTATGTTAAACCTCTGTCGGACTGGAGAGACTTGATTAGTACGGCTGCTGCAGCCTAATCAAGTATTATTGATAGGATGAGGCAAGGAAATAAATTAACATGAACATACTAACTACACAGAGCAACAGTCAGGATGAAGGTATGTCTCATCGAGGAATTAACTTCTAAATAAAGAAATGATAATAATTAAGAGCTATTTCCCTCCGGACACAGTTGAACTGCTGTTGACAGAAAGACGACTGCAAACTAACTTATCTTTTGTCGAGACAAACTCACATGAAGTCAGTTAAGGTCAATACCTTTTGTTTACTGACTAAACAATCCTCAACGCTGGAACAATAAAGTTCAATCGTGTAAACGTTTGGCACGCGAGCAAGATTCGAAAGCTCCATGCTGGCGTGCTGTCTTACATCTTCGCTGGAAGGGGTGAAAGCTGAACGGAGGAGGAAAATAAAATGGATAGAATATGAGGAGAGTTTGCCTGAGGACAACTGAAGGTGGATTCCTGTTTGGCCGCAGTGGAGTTTTGTCTCCCTCTAGTGATACTTTGCCTTCAAAGCAAAGTTAGTTGTGTACCCTAAATAGTGCCCATATAATGCCAACCAGAAAATATATATTTTGGTTGTGTTTGGGTATGTTTGTCTCTCCATGTTTGCTCTGTGAAAAAAAACAGGGGCAGAAGCCTTCAAAATAAAAGCAAGAAGGCAGTCCACGTCTCCACTACTTTCTGGAAAATTGCTTTCTGGTTTTGTTTGAAACGTGAGATTAATATTTTGACAACCACACAGCAGGCAAAGTAGTAAAGTAGCGAAATGTGAATGCGAACCTGCGAAACAGCTTCATGTCCTCCTGGCTGTTGTACGGCTCGAGGCTCGGCCACTGGTTGACGAGGGGGATGGAGATGTTTTTGGCCAGATGGTTGGAGTCACATGGGATCAAGCTCGTCCTGGCGCACAAACACCAACGAATTGATGGTGAGACGAGCACAGACAAACAAGTCGAACCTCAGCAGCTGACCTACTTTTCCTGAAGTTGAACAAATCAGGGTGTTAATCAGTTCAGGGGGGAATCTACAATGGTGGCTTTTTCTCCCCACAATGCACTGCAGCTTCCTTTAGCACTCACAGTTGCTCCTGGAGCTCGAGGATGACGGCCTCCAACTCCTTCTTCTCCTGCTGGCCCTGGCTCTGCAGCTCGTCCAGCCGAGTCTTTAGCCGCTTGTTCTCCATCTCCGTGTTTTTCAGCTGAGACTCACGCAGGCGCACCAGCTCCTCCAAGTAACCCTGACAACACACATCCATGCTGAGTGAAAAGACAAGTTGCCTCTCCGATACTAATATTAGACATCCACCATCTGTGGAGCCTGGCACTGAGCAGACGTGTGTTTTTTTTAAGCTTCAAAGTGGGGAGAAGACAGTATTTACAGCAGAATGAGTGAAGAGAGTGTTCATTTTGGAATACACCAAGAACTTTGACCAGTCGTTGAAAAAGTTTGTACAAGAAATTTGTCCACAATGAAACATGGGCTGACCTTCTGAGCGTTGACGATCTTGAACCTCTGCTCCATCTTGCGGCACTTTGTGCTCCAGCTCTCCTCATCGGCCACCAGAGGGATGTACGGGTGTTCGGGGACGCTGTCGTCACTCGTGCTGCTGTCGATGCTACGCCGGTCATCGTCGTCACTCATGTAATTGTAGCTGCATGACGCCAATAAATAGGTATGAGAATAGAAAGAATAAAACACAACAGAGCTTCTCCGAATGAAACGCGGATGAGTTGCAGAGTACACCTTTGTGTGAATTTCAAGTAGGGAGTGTAGTCAATCACTGCGGACGATTTTCCATCCAGGGCTTCTCCTTTAAGACAGAAGCTGTGAGAGAAATCAAGTAAGATTCAGATTAATATGAGTTCACATCGCATCTAAAGTGATTTCTTAAAGGCAGCAAGGGCGAAGTGGAGACTGGTCACCTGAAGTCGATGGCTCCGAGTCCTATGAGCATCCCTGTTAGCACTGTGGCTTCTTCCCTCAGCATAATGGCTCCCTCTGCATAGAACCTCCTGAAGCACAGACAGGTACAATGGGAGAACATGTTTACGATTTCTATTGGATTGTTGAGGATTGTGTGAAGCCGCAGTGAGCAGCGTAGTGCTGCTTGCTGACCTGGTCGTCCGGCTGTCTCTCAGAGCGGTGGCGATGTATTCAGAAAGCCGCTTCTCCATCAGGGCGACTCGTATCCAAGCTCGACCCTGAAGTGGAACATAGTCATGAATATTCTGCAATCATCACAAATGATCTTCTCATCTGTCCTGTCAGAAGTCACACAAAAAAGTAATACGGAGCACAACAAGCCAGTGAAAGGTCAACGTCAAAGTCTCCACATCTTCAAGTTTGTACACAAGACAAGTCTTTGGAGCTCAATAGGTTATTTCCTCCTTTTCTGATCATTCCTGACAATGTGTGGAGGACGTGCCTTGGCTCTTGAGGTGCTGATGTTCTCCATGCTCTCGATGCTGCTAATGCAGCTGTTGTGCACTTTCACACAGGCCAGACGGATGTAGTCCCAGTAACTCCTCTGACCATCGAACCAGCTTCCAGAGCCTGTAGCGACAGACACGACACAGAAGACACCGTGTGTGCTCGTTTCAGTGGAGTCTTCCTTTCGTGGGAGGATGTCAGCTGTGATCATCGTGCACGAAGTGTGGCCTCCTTCCTTCAAGCTCTGACCAACCATCCCATAGATTCATTACCTTTGAAACGATGGCTGAGGATGTGCTCGAGGATGGCTGCAAAATTGATGAACTCCTCTGATGAATCATCGATGGGCTCGGCGGTGTATTTCTCCAGCAGCGTTTTCACTGAAAACCTGTGCGAGAGTGTCGGAGGGAGAAGAGAGTCAACGTTTACCCACCCAGAGCCACATCGTGGGGATGGATTAGTCAGAGGGAAGACTAATGGATGGATTACTGGCTCCACTCCCTCTGTCTCCTGTCGGCAGCACACGTCACAGATCCGATCGCACGGCTGGATGATTGGAAGCGGTGGGAGTGTTTAGATGCTACATTCAAAGTGTGTTCTGCCGATGTGCTAAAGCGTCAGTCTGGTGCCTGAACTCTCACCATGTGACGTCCATTTCCTGGAGACTCTCGTTCCCTCACTCCTGATTGATGTCGTCCATTTGCTGCGAGGAAGACATTCACGGGAGGCTTCCAGGAAGCTCCTCCGACTTAATTTACTTTTTAGTGGATGACTTGAATTTACGTGTCTGGAAAAATGTTACACAGTCACTGCTGTACGGACGCCTTCCTCTCATCCGCTTAGGGAGAGAATTCAAAGAATTGTTGATTGTTTGAAAAGAAGTGCAACTAGTATGACGGCTGCAGATATTTCACATTAAAAGCATTGGGGAAAAAGGAAAAAAACAAGTGATTAACAGTGATTTTCTTCCTGCTGTAAACAAGGCGCTACATAAAGATTTAATGCACTGACTTCTTCACACAGAGACCACATGGTGCGGTTAACACAACCTGTTTATTTTAAGCAACATTATCCTCCTGGAGGAATGACCACTCCGGAGTGTTTTCAGGGAAACTAAATAATTCAGCAGGATTCGTTGCAGGAACACCTGTCAAACACTGTTGGCCCGGCGATAATGATGCGGGAGGTTTTCATGCGACAAATCAACCACTGAAGACGGTTTCTGATAGAGATAGAAATGAAATCTCTTTGTCTATTTTGGGTTTATCCTTCACACAACAAACGTCCTGCTAAGTCTCTGCGCCCTCTACTGGAGCCTCTGGTAACAGCCTCTATTAGGATCACTGAAGGTGTCTTAACATCCACACAAAAAGATCAACTCGCAGGACATGGCCACTACATTGACAGAAACATTTTGTCCAGGATGCTCGAGAAGAAACACTTAAAATACGTGTCGGAGTTAAGCTTGATCTGGAAACAGATCTGAGTGCTGTAAATGTACACTATTACAAGAAAGCCATGCATAAATGTGAGACAAAGCTCATCTAACAGGGACCCGGGAGGCCAGTGATCACGCTCCCCTTTTGTTCCAGAGGCAACAATGTCTCATTCTGCTGCTGCGACTGGACAATAACTGGCCGACTATCCTCAGAACAAGCGCAGCCTCCCGTGTTTTCACTGTATTACACACAGCAGGACTGTGACATGACCCAGATGCACCTGTCACAGGTTCAAGAGAGGTGTAGAGCTGTTCCCCTGTGTGTGTGAGTGTGAGATTGTGTGTGAGTGTGACATTGTATGTTTCTTGTGTGTCCTTTTTCAAATCTGCATCCTGAGCATGTCAGTGTGTGACGGATCAGAGTGTTGAGACGAGTCTGAGGGATCTATTTCCCATTTCTGTTGGTGTTTATAGTGGTTAAATATCAATATTATGCTCACATGAACAATATCCACAACATACTTTTAGTTGATATTTTTGTGACAACATTGAGAGAGTTCCTGCCAAGAAATCATAGAAAAAGACCCCAAAGATGCTGAAAAATGTCACTGGGAAAACAGAAGACCTAAATGATGAAATTACCAACATTTGATTGATTGTGGATGAAAGGTGCTATATATTTTAAAGCCCCAATACAAGGGATGTTTGGAGTTCGCTTTCCTTAAATGTGCGCTTATCCCTCACATCATTACATCATAGGTTTGTGTCGGTTGCTGATGTGCACTTTGTGTTCAGCTTATAGCTGTAGGTTCAAGCCCTAACGAGGCAGACAGAAAGCTCTACAACAGCCTCACAAAGTCCAATTAGGACCTAATGCACAGGCCTTGCCCCGGGTCCCTGGGGGGTGCCAGCTAGTCCTTGCCCCGGGAAGGTTGTCGTCATAGCAACCACGCCATCAGCGCGGCGAAGATCGCGCCGACAAAGATGACACTGCTAAACACACCCAGAGAGAGAGAGATAGAAGGGGGAGGGAGGGAGGAAGGGGAGAGAGGGGAGACGGCCTGGGTCTTTTTAGGTTAGGATGTATCCAGTGTGATGCAGCGCAGACTCGGGCTCCAGGCCCGCTGAGTTCAGAAAGAGGACAAGAGCGGCTGTTTTTCAGGGAATAAAACAAGACCTCAGAAGCACTTACAATACCTGCTGCTGTCAACGCAATCCAGCACCAACATGCATCCAGCGCTTCTGCGCTTACATACGGTGTTACACTAACCTGCAGACCGTCAGGAGGTTCTTCCTCTCCACCGCCACGTTCCGGGTCGGGGCTTTTTTCGAGACGTCTCCCATGGCCATCGCTGCCTGCACACAGCCGTGCTCCATCCAGGAGCAGGAGGAGCAGGAGGAGCAGGGAGGGGGGAGGAGGCGGCGGCAGCAAGTCGAAGGACCCCTCCCTGTCGGTCACCGCCGCCGACCGGGGCCCTCCTCAGTCACTTCTGGACGCCGGGGACAGGCGGGACGCCGCGCGTCCGCATCGGAACCAAAACGCACAAGCCGCGCCGCTCGGCTCGATGGCGGCGGAGAGTCGTCGGATTACAGCATAACATGCGGTGCGTGGAGGTGTTTTTTATTGTATGAGGAGGGTTGAACCGTGTCTCTGCCTCCTCTCTCTCCTCTCTCCTCTCTCTCCCCGCCTCCTCTCTGACCTCATCCTGCCGTCACGGGATCGGAGCGCATCACGCAGCCTGAACATGACGAATCACTTCGGTTGCGGGACGCTGCCGCAGCACTTTTCTGCCCAGCGCCCCTGTGTGTTGAGCCTTAGATAAACGGTAAATACACAGGACATTGACTGACTAGCCAGTCATTTCAGGGACATTTATGAAATAGTTCATTTTTTGGACACATTTACGCAACCCCCCCCCCTCCCAAAAAACCAACGATTTGACTCTTTGCAGTGGGCGTTGCGATGGATGCGTACAACAGAAATGCCAGTTGAAAATCTGTTTTGCCATGAGTACAACAAAACGATTCGCTGCATCTTGGAAAGCATCAAACATGCTGGTTATTTTCAGTCGCTTTATTTTGAATGATTCAGAAACGCTTTCCAGCATATTTGTTTATTAACTGGAGACAAGAGATTTCTACAGTTCTTTCATGGCATGTCTTAAAACGAGCCCACACCTGAAATCAATATATCAAAAACTTTTGTATGCTTCTCATCCGTCAACAGAAACACTGTGTCCTTTTTTTCTTGTTTAATACCAGCTCCCGAAACCGGTTCAAGTACAACAGCAGTGATATCATCACCATCACAGAGGGATCATTTCCTCTGTGTGTAATTTCCGATCAGCGTCCTCTCCTCCTCCTCCTCCTTCCTCTTTTTTGCCTCCTGTTACCAGAGGAGAAGCTCCCGTTCGAGGCCAAATCTGCAGCAGGGTGCCACCCCAGTATGGAGACCACCTTTGATCCCCTCCTACACCATTATAAACCGTCAACTGGCTGCCTCCATAGGATGTTAGTTGGGGGGTTGGGTTGTTTTGTGGTGAAGGGGCAATCACTCATGCATGTCTGAGTCTGCAGTTCCATTTGTCTGGACAGGTCCTGTTTTTCCTGAGTGGTAAAATATTTATGCAGGGCTACAGTGGAGTCATGATGTAAAACAGGAGTTGTGTTTAGGGGGACTACGTGTGTGTGTGTGTGTGTGTGTGTGTGTGTGTGTGTGTGTGTGTGTGTGTGTGTGTGTGTGTGTGTGTGTGTG